>JAMZAV010000261.1:600000-1029849 GCA_024449915.1 Sweltsa coloradensis
ATTACGAGGGTTGTAATTTAAAATTCAGTCTTCGCTGACCGTCGTCAATGTTGCCCGGCTGAAGTTTCATTGTGCGCCTCTTTGGCAAACCAATGAAGCGCAATAATGGAAACCAAACTAAGTGATTTGGCGACGGGTTTGCTATTCATTATAATAGATATGTCAATCACTGGGGACCTCCGAGACTATTTCCCGGTGAACCAGAGGAAGATAATCTTGTCAAGAGGTGTGAACAAATCTGGTCTTTTGTCCCTTTGAGGATTTCCAAATTCGTCAACTGTAAACGGACGAACTATAGCTGGTTATAAAGATGTCGGATAGACGGTTCAGGCACGGGGTACATCGGCCAACCTAACATTTCTGTTATTGTTGAATTGTTTCTTCCTGGAAATGAATTGTTGACAGGATCATCCGACGTTGCTTTCCCAAAAAGTAGAGTAGAAATCTTGATGTTTCAACTCTTAAATCTGCCCCCCTATGCCCCCATGGCATGAAAGTTGGGGGGGGCAATGCCCCCCTTGCCCCCCCCTGTTCCGACGCCACTGAGGCTACTTAATGCCTAATTCAAAAGTTTTGTGTCAACTTTAATAACTGTTTGGAGGGTGATAAAATTCTTCAAGACTTTAAGTCAAATAGGGCTCTATTATAAATGTATGTGTACATTTTTTATGTGCTTCAAAGGACGGCTTAAAGTCACTAGGCTTATGTATTTATTTAGTAATTAACTAGGCCTAAGTGTGAAAAAGGCCCACTACTGGCTATTACTATTGTAATTATTTATGTACTATCTTAGATCTACACTATTCTCTTTCTCTCCATAAAGAGTTAGGCCCCTATAGCCAGTGTCCTCCCCAGGAAAAAAAGATCAAAGGTTATTCTAAAAACATTGCCGGGTACCGTGTTCACACGGTAGGGACAAATGTGGGGGTCCGGGCTTGCCCCCGTAAATTTTTTGAGATCCTAGATTCGATTTGGTGAGTTTTAGTGGTTTTTGAAGCCCTCTTAAAGTAACTTATTTTAGTTGGTTTTGGTAAGAGCATTTCTTATTTGATGGAAATTCCCGCCTATGCCTACATTATTTCTCCGAAGTATGTACGCGTATTTTTTGCCTACAAAAGAGAGCATTGGGGTATGCTTCATTTAGGCTCTAGAGAATCATGCAGACAGGCTTTTAAAAATGCAAATACGTATATTAACTGTGGCTTGCCTGTATCTGCTTGAGGTTATCATGTTTGTAAATAAATTTCCTAACTTATTTCAATTGAATGCAAATGTCCATAATATATAATAATAATGATCCCCTGAACATGGGAATTAAAGTATATAATAAATTGCCTGAAGATTTAAGGAATGTTGGTGTTACAAGTTCTAGGAAGGAGTTTAAGGCTAGGATTAAGTCATTCCTTTTGGAACACAGCTTTTATACAGTAAGTGAATATTTTGAGGCTTGTATTGTATAGGACTAGGACCGTTAAGCTAACTATAGTACCAGTCCAGTACATATGTTGTGTGAACCCAAATATCTCAATTTTAATTTTAATCTAATAACTGATATATTGTATCTACATTGAAACTGTTTTAATTGACCAATTGCACTCTTTTATCGAATTGAACTTTTGTAAATTTGCATCTGCATTGTCCATTTAATACATTGTAAACTGTTTTATTTGTACCAATTGTAGGCCTACTATTTTATTGAATGAAACTTTTGAAAATACTGTAAAATACCATGTAAATAATACTTAACAATTGTACAGATCTTCCTCATTGACAACTTCAAATACTCGCATGTCTATATAACGTGCAAATGAGTGAACACTGTAGAAGGCTTACTTAAATAAATAAAATAAAATAAAATATGCAAATTACTGTAGTCCTATTGGATTGCTACAAAGTAGACCTACAACTTAAGAATGTGTTGTAGGCCCTAATAGGCCCTCATAAGGTGATGATGTTATCTCTTCTAAGTGGTTATTATTATCTAGGATTTGTAGTATAGGTTTACAATTACTAGGCCCTACAACTTGAAACACTGTTGTGGCCTAACTTATTTGAAGACTATTTTTAAATTATTTATCCTAACAATCAATAAAAATGATAAAAATACAAAAATATGTATAGGCCTACAGACAATAAAACTCTCTTCATTAAAATCAAATAACTTCAGCTGCCAACCCGGCACCACCACCAAAAACAGAAACTAAATTTTTTCAGTGTCTTTGAAAAAACTTATCTTGCAAGTTTTTTATTGTGTTTGGGCGAATTTCATTGTGTTACAATAGTATTGTAATACACACGCCCAACTAAAAAAAAAAAAAAAAAAAAATCGAAAAAAATTATATATTTTGTGTGGGGGGGGGGGGGGGGGGGGCCAATCTATGCCGGACGGGCCCCCCGGCTAACCGGCTCTGGGGAGAACACTGCATACCTATACGGTACCATAAGACAAAGAGAATAAAGCATTACCATTACCAACTTGATGATAACATAAGTTAGTTTAGATTGGCAAAGGGTTGACACTTGACAGGTTGGGAAAGAATAGAGAAAATAAAGAAGAGCCTGCTGGGCTGGGGTCGACAAAACTTTTCAGCTGCTGATGACGACTGTGCAGCTATTTAAAGTTGTATATGTTTGGGCCCAATAATGAAATTGATCAACTAAAGTGGCTACAAAACATAGGCATGCTTTAATACTTTATTCTATCTTGGAAACAAAATCCTGGCCACTAGCCGGGCTAGAACTATGTGTGGAGAGACAGGTACGGTACCCTACTAACCTTTGTTGAACGAGTTATTGGCAGGATTGGCTGAGTTGTTCTGTTGAGCCTTTGCTCGTGAGAGCGTGTCATAGCAGTTGAGACAAACTCTTAGAGCTTTCGATGATTGGTTGGGCAGCAGGTACTTCTTGCTGGAGCATGGTCCGCACACCACAGCCCCACACTTCCGACAGTGATGCTGAAAAACAACAGGGAGTAGGTCCATTTGGAAGGTCTAAAATCTGGTACAATTTCCATCTTCTGCCTGGCTTTTATATGAATACTATAGCCTACAAACTTGCTCAGAGTACCTACCTACCGTAACTGATTTTGTATTACATTTAACTGGACTTGTTTTATTTCAATGGTTGTTGTGAAAATAGACTTTTGCACTTTGCATTCAGTCACAACTTGAATCTGGCATGTATGTAGGCCTACTATAATCCATTCCCATCAGCTCCAGGTTGTTAAAACAAAAGAATACTTACTCGTCTATTGAGTACAGTAAACTGTGTTTTTTTACAATGCATGCAGACTGATGCATCGGAGTCCGGGACCCAGACAGCCGCATGAACTTCAACAGGTTTCTTGCCACTTTTCCTAAGTAAGTCTTCAATGCATTTGTTGATGTGTGCCATCCATTCTTGCTTTTCAGTCGACGTTGCTGCATAAACAGCAAACGACTTTGAAGATGTGCGGATTAACCAGCCATTTCGAAACTCTGCAATAGAAAGCATAATTTAGTGAGCAGGCCTACTACTGTAGCCTACTAGTATACTGTACCCATAGGCCTACAGGTCAAAATAAATTATTACAGAGAATTGTTGTCTCAGAATGGTGGCCATAGAAGACTAGGCCTGTTTCTTTGTGGAAGGGTTGCAGTCAATTTTTGACTAGAAAAAAACAATTGTTTTTAAACTAGCCCTTTCAAAAGAAAGGCCATGCTTATACGTAGATTGCCAAGTTAGGGTCTATGCAATTTGTGATCTAGGCTAGACCTACTTTAAATTGTATTGTATTTATTTAGCGTCACATGGTAGATTCAGTAGGTATTGGTGCACACTGCACAGAGTGGCACCTGAAAATTGAGACTTGTCATGAAAAATACAATAAATAAAAGATTAAATAGAAATAACATAACATAGACCATTGATTACATAGGCACACAATGAGTGCTTCTTTGAAATGAAGTCATTGTGACAGAGCTACGAATAACTAGTAGTCGTTCATCTCGGTCGAAAGTTGGGCTCAACTCTGGGGGCAAGGGCTTACCCATACAATTTGGTTCTACACATCACAGAGCATGTATTGATGTATAACTGAAGAAAAAATTTCACTGCTAACAATACATCACGGCGCTTCAAAGATGGCCGACGCTTCATTTCTAACGCCGCACATTGACTTACTTAAACCAAAATAAATGTCAGAAAAATAATTGCAGACACTTGATTTTACTTGTATTCAATTTAGAAGAAAATTTGAAACAATAAAAATACAATTTACATAAAAATACAACAATGGAATAGTCTGTTATAGGTCGAAATAGACCTCGTGAACCCACTTTTTCCTAACTACGCCTTAATTTACGGACATCTCAAGTGTACAATATAAATCCGATGGTTTTGGAAAAAATCACTAATGTGTGTCAGCATATTGGCAATAAGATGGCTATAACAGAATTTGTATATAATGGGCTTTTCAAACTAAAATAATTACAAAACTAAACATGTGCGTATAATGATTCTCATTAATATCCTGTGATTTGCACATTATAGTGCAGTCCCTGGCCATAAGACCCGTAAGAATTTCGACCTGGATGGATTTTATCTTCTAATCCTGTTAGGGTGTATTTTAAGGATAGAAAAAATCTTGGGTAGACATCTGTCGTTCCGGGCCTAAGTTTTTTACGACGCCATCTTCTTTTAGGCACATGCATATAGAACACGCTCTTGGTTTTCATATATTTTCTATAATTTTTATTACAGCTGTAGTAAAACTGAAGTTATATTTGGATTCTCCACGAAATTACCAATTAAATGATATATTTGGTCATCCTGGGAACAATAATGGGATTATTTATAGAAAATTACATATTATAAGACATGCAGATAAGTGATACCGATTGTTCGTTTATGATACACATACAACATTTGACACACTATATTAGGAATGTAACTGGAAAATGTAAGGCTTTTTCAGAACTGTCCCACGACACCAATAGAGGCCATTTTACAAGATGGCGGCGAAACATATTTTTTTTTTCAAATTTGATGATAGAATGTTGAAATTGGGTGAATACATAGAACATGCCATTGAAAAATAACTTTTTGTAGGGTCATGTCAAACTAACAGAATGGCACCAATGGCGGCCATTTTGAAAGAAGGCCGTCACACACAATATGAACCACGTAAAACTTAATGATATCATCTTGTTATTTGATGATATACAAGTAGGGCACGCTATTGAAAAATTACGTGTGTTATATCAATTCAATACTTTTAAGAAACAATGTAGTGGGGCCTATATGGATCTGCTACCGCATATCTACATTTATTGCCATGACATTAAAAACTAGCAATAATATTATTCTTATATCAAATACACGTGTTTTTCGTACACACTGAAAAGCAATTGACTAGTTACTATAACACATTATTTTGTTAATGAATTTTAAATATGAAAATGGAAATGTTTATATTCCCATTTAAGTTAATGTAATTAAATTCACAATTGTTAAAGGGATACCGGTAGACGATTGTCATTGGTGCAAAATTTGGTTTCTCATAGTTTATCCGTTTGGGACCCACAAACATAAACACAGAATTAACTATTACCATTTTCCATTCTCAGTTTTAGCAAGCCAGCCATTAGCTCTCTACCCACCTATACTGAGTTTAATTCAGCTTCAAAAAAAATCATCTAAAATGGGCAATACAATGTTTAAATTTGGTTCACACATGGGGCATGTCATTGGATGAAGAGTGTTAAATGTGTTCAGCAAGTTACATCTGCACTGTGACACCAACGGCATCCATTTCGCCATTTGTCAAGATTTGATGAAACCATAAGAGAGAAACCTGCAACTTGCATTAATAACTGGCCTTTTCTATTAGATTACTTATTTCAAGTTCAATCCCGATTTGATAGTGCGTATTCCTAGTAGATCTCAGAAGGTTTCCAACTGGTTACCCCTATATGACTGTCAAGGATTACACCGTCCTTTCGGATGGGATATTAAGCCATTGGTCCCCTTGGTACTTATCGAACGGAGTAGGCTACGTGCCGGTACCGGTTTTCCCCTTCTCCATTCTGTTGATACTTCCTCCTCATCTATCTCCACTCATCGTCTCGAATAGCCGAAGTGCATTAATATGAGACGTTAAGCAATATCCAATCAACCCAACTGGTTACCAAAGGGAAAACAAACAGTCAACACGCAGTTAGCTAATAGGTTACTTTAAAGTATCAAACAAGAAACCAACAAGTTCACCCAGTATAGTCGCCAGAAGAAGAGAAGAAGCCAAAAGTAAGCCAACAACTCGTTTTGTGTCAAATACTACCTCTTGGTAACCTGTTGGCAACCTTTACAAGACAGCCAAGAATTCACCAAGTAATTGCCAAAAATAGGCCAAACGTTTGCCACTAGGTTCCAAAGAGGGTTCGTTAAAAAGTCGCCAAACAGTTGCCAAAAGTTGACCAAATTATAGTCTCGTGTCATAAAATTTATTTAGAATGCATGAATAGGACATAGTTAAAAAATGTAGAAGATCATAGGAAAATAAATTGAAGACCATGTTTTCGAGTTCTACATTGCCATCAAAAACACCACAAATTAAATTACGAAGTGCGATGGAGTTTAGGTTGAAGATAATCACAGTAGAAAAGTAGGGCAAATTGTTGCTTAATGCAATTCATTATTTTATTGATGTATCGTAACAGATAAAACTTTATTTTTATCTTCACCTTGTTATACTTGGATATATATACCAACCAAATATTTCTACAAAGGTTTCTTCTTCATCTGATTGGGTGGATGGGGCGCTTATAGTTAGCTGGCTAAAAGCTTGTATATGTTGTGGGTCCCAAACGGATAGACTTTAAAAAAACAAATTTTGCACAAATGACAGTCATGACCGGACTATCGCCAATTACAAACGAGAATTTAGTAACTTAAACTTAAATGGGAACATGAACATTTTCATATTAAAAATTCATAAAACAAGATAATGTGTTATAGAAACTAGTCAATTGCTTTTCTATGTGAACGAAAAAACCGTGTACGTGCACGTGTGTGTGGAAAAACATGTATCATTGCTAGTTTTTATGTCATAGCAATTAATGTAGCTATGCGGTAGCAGATCCTTATACTATCTGCTCCATCGGAGGTTTGCAGATAGTGCACGTCACCGGCGGGCTAGTTCTAGCCAATCAGCGGTCCTTAATCTAAAATATCAATCACTCATTGGCCCGCCCAGCCCCGCCGATGCCGCTAGCAACTGTATTTTTCGACAGAGCAGCTATTATATTGTTTTTAAACAGCATTGAATTGTCATAACATATAAAACCGTAATTTCTCAATAGCGTGCCCTACTTGTATACCATCAAATAACAAGATGATATCATTAAATTTACGTGGTTCATATTGTGTGTGACGGCCTTCTTTCAAAATGGCCGCCATTGGTGCCATTCTGTTAGTTTGACATGACCCTACAAAAAGTTATTTTTCAATGGCATGTTCTATGTATTTACCCAATTTCAACATTCTATCATCAAATTTAAAAAAAAAATATGTTTCGCCGCCATCTTGTAAAATGGCCTCTATTGGTGTCGTGGGACAGTTCTGAAAAAGCCTTACATTTTCCAGTTACATTCCTAATATAGTGTGTCAAATGTTGTATGTGTATCATAAACGAACAATCCGTATCACTTATCTGCATGTCTTATAATATGTAATTTTCTATAAATAATCCCATTATGTTCCCAGGATGACCAAATATATCATTTAATTGGTAATTTCATGGAGAATCCAAATATAACTTCAGTTTTACTACAGCTGTAATAAAAATTATAGAAAATATATGAAAACCAAGAGCGTGTTCTATATGCATGTGCCTAAAAGAAGATGGCGTCGTAAAAAACTTAGGCCCGGAACGACAGATGTCTACCCAAGATTTTTTCTATCCTTAAAATACACCCTAACAGGATTAGAAGATAAAATCCATCCAGGTCGAAATTCCTACCGGTCTTATGGCCAGGGACTGCACTATAATGTGCAAATCACAGGATATTAATGAGAATCATTATACGCACATGTTTAGTTTTGTAATTATTTTAGTTTGAAAAGCCCATTATATACAAATTCTGTTAAAGCCATCTTATTGCCAATATGCTGACACACATTAGTGATTTTTTCCAAAACCATCGGATTTATATTGTACACTTGAGATGTCCGTAAATTAAGGCGTAGTTAGGAAAAAGTGGGTTCACGAGGTCTATTTCGACCTATTACAGACTATTCCATTGTTGTATTTTTATGTAAATTGCATTTGTGTTGTTGCAAATTTTCTTCTGAATTGAATACCAGTAAAATCAAGTGTCTGCAATTATTTTTCTGACATTTATTTTGGTTTTAGTAAGTCAATGTGCGGCGTTAGAAATGAAGCGTCGGCCATCTTTGAAGCGTCGTGATGTATTGTTAGCAGTGAAATTTTTTCTTCAGTTATACAACAATACATGCTCCGTGATGTGTAGAACCGAATTGTATGGGTTAGCCCTTGCCCCCCAAGTTGAGCCCATTTTAGGCCTTCTTGCCTTCGAGATGAACGACTATAGGCCTACAAGCAATTTGCATAGGGCCTATTTAAAAATAATTAGGCCTACAGGGTAGGTTAGTAAATCTAACAAACACTAATTCAGAGACCTAGGATTATTACTGTAGGCCTACCAGTAATCACAATTTCAATTAGAGATGATTACATCAAAAATACCGGTAGCCTACAAACAACTATTGACATATAGGCGTCTAGGCTAGTTAATAGTTATGGTACTGGTAGGCATAGTGTTAAGTAGCATTTACAGCAAAATTGTAACAATTGTGGATGGCTAGGATTGGTCTAACTCTAAATACTAAATAGACTGATGAGTAGAGCTCTCCAAACCGCGTTTTAATGTGAACACTTCTCCAAATACAAACCAATTGAGATTTGAGAATCATATCATTCATAAATATGATATCCCCCTTTGAGTGGTTGATTTTGAAATAAAGTCCAGTTGACAAATATAAGAGGCCACTAGCCACGCACACAATGAATGAGTATAGTTCACTGGGACATCAGCAGTTTAGTTTCTCTTTACAACACAGCTGCGTTTTCATCTCAAGGTGGAAGGGCAATTCACAGGTTAATAGACCCTAGTTAATATAGGCCTAAGCGATGGTCTCGGCAATGGAGTTTGATTTAAGTCACAAATTATTAAAAATTTAATCCACACATACACAATTTACACATTTATTTTTAAGTTTACACATTTAAACATATAAGTCCTCCTACTGAGTGATAGGTGAATAATTTTTCTAGGCAAATGTTGTAAAATGATTTCTTACGTCCTTCATCCTCCAATGATTCCAGCTTAACCTCTTCCAATGGAATAATGTGTTGTTTGTTGTACTGAAAGAAAGAAACAGACAGAAGCAATTTAAAACATTTTGTTATGCCTAGGTACCGTACTGAGAAATATGGGAGACAGAAACTCAATCATTTCTTGGCACAGGAATGTGTTAACGTGACTTTGGAGCTTGGTAGTTTCCTAATGTCTTTTCCTGGCATATGGTACTTTACACCACACGTTTTAGGAAGCTTCACAGTTAGGCTAGATCTTGCCGAGGAAATAAGCTTGCTTAAAGGCAAACCCATTATTGACCCTAACAGCAAGAACCAGATACAACATTTGAAACACTTCTGTGAAGTCCAGATCATAAATTTATTAAGACACAGAAAACATTACGTAGGTACCTTTTTCTTGTTGATAACAATATTGCCGTACACGAGGATGTCGTTGAAAAGAAAAAACTGACGAGCCTTGGGCTTCTTCCGACACATTTTGGTTAGCACTCCCTCTCCCACCAAAACTCTGCCAGGGACTCCAAGAGGTTGGCCTGAGCTGCCAAAACAGCTTTCAACCATCGTAATGCGCCGAGCATTTGCCTCGCTGTTCACTAAAAGAAAAGTATTGATTTAGGCCTACCTTGGTTCTAAAATTAATTACCGGTAATAGATCTCTTTTAATGGCCTAGGGTATAACATGAAGGTGATGACTCGCGCAATGGCTTGGGCCGTAGAAACGCGGTACGGTTTGGCGAAGAACAACGACTTGCCCGTAGCATCAGGGCCTACGTTGAAGGCAGAGTTTGTTTCACCCCCATCTATTTATTGTCATTGGTGTCTGGTATTTTATGCTTATCTTGTGATTAGAGTGGTAGCGTTTGGTTGGTTAGTTATTTTTATTCTCGGTTCGAGCCGTCTTCCAGGTGGACATTTTTTCATAGGCCTACCTTTAAGTTACATACATAGGCCTACTAGGCCTAATACATACACACATTCAATGTGTAATATATACCGTATTAACTTTTGGACTGGCTGTTGTTTGATGAATGAAATTGTTTCAGAAAGTGTCCCCTTGAACAGGGAGGGAGTAACAGTGGCGTAGGAACTATTTTTTTAGTGGGGGGGTCACACTTAAGTTGACTAAGAGGTTTGTGGGCAAACCGGGATCTGGGGCGAAGCCCCAACCGCCGGAGGCCTTTTTGCCGTAGGCGAGATTTTTTTTAAAAGGTGCCCTTGACAGGTGGCCTAAAACACGTTTTCAGGCGAATTTTAATTATGAATAAGGGTTACATTTTGAAGCTAATATTGCATTGAAGATTGATTACCTGACTGAAATCGGTAGACAGTCTGGTTGGGAGTGAAAACACTGCACACAGAATATAATTAATGTCTCGCAAATCACGTCTCTTACTGAATCTTTCTAAAAAATGTTAACAAAAACTTTCCATTTTGTTTGCAAGCCCGACTGTAAAAAAAATCCTAAAAATCACCCAACAAGCTATAAGTTAGCAAATGACACCCATACCTGGCTTGACCCCCCCAGTGGGGGGGGGGGGGGCAAGCCAACAAGTGGGGAGGGGAGTTTCCCCCCCATCCCCCCCGTTCCTACGCCCCTGGGGAGTAAGAAGTGACCGTGATAATGTGATTTGTAGTGACGTCAACGTGTGTAGGCCTAGGCAGGCTAATACGTATTGCTAGTTTCCTAGAATAATATCTGAATCATTGAGAAAGATTTTTGAGCAAAGGTGTATTCTTTTGAAATTCAGTTTCATATGTTAGCCTACTACTAGGAGCCAGTTTAGGCTCACTTCAAAAAATTGTAGGTTAGGAGGCTTAAACTTCTGACTTTAACGGGTATCAAACCCTGTACCTTCTGCATTGGAAGCAGGTAGGCTAACCACAAGACCAACGAGCCACACAAAAGACCAACGAGCCACAATTTAAGCCTACAATTTAAAAATAAAATTGGAAGCAATTATCATAAATCAGAAAGCTATAAGAATTTAGTTTTACTTTTTAGTACGGTACGTACGGTAGGTCCTATATAATTGTTAATTGACAACTGGTGATGGGCAGAGGGTAAGTAGTTTGTTCCGTGCCTAAGAGAGTGCTGTCACTGTTGGGAATCTCTGACCTTTGAAGATGAATCTGATACCATTGAATGAATTACGCGCTCGACCATAGAGCTTGATGACCTGAAACGCCACAATCGTTTCGGGCAAGGCGGCGTCGGGTAGTGGCTACGTCAGAGAATTTCCAATTGTTACAAAGGAGAATGCCAGAGAGATGAGAGGTGGTAGGCGCTAGGGCACAAAAAGCACATCTCATTGGGAAGAGTGGCGGGCAGGGCCGTATTACCCAATAGGCACACTAGGCACGTGCCTAGGGCGCCAAGAGACTGGGGGGCGCCTGCGCCCCCCAGTCTTTTAGCGTGATGTAAGCCTAAATCAAAAAATATATATGAATTAATGACTGGGAGATTGCAAGATTGATTAATTCAAAACATTGCATAAAACTGACTTTGCACTCATTTGCAGTTTGTTCTGCCCCCCACGACTGCTACAAAAATCGAGTTAGACAGTATGCTGAAAAAGTTACTTCGTTAGCATTGCTTAGGGAGCACAGGGCAATGTCATTGTCACAGGTATTGTAAACCGAACTCATCTAATGAGACTGGCGATCGCCGTACATGATTTCATTGATTTGGACAGATCTCCCACAAGAAGTGATTTAACGAAGCCGTCTACTTTAAACTCAAACTGTCACAACGTCGCTGAAAAATCTGTAAGTGAACGGCATGACAATTTTTTGTTTTAATAAAGATCCAGTGACGTGGGTAATCATAGTGATTCACTCATAGATTACATTGCTAAACACAGCATTAATCAAAACATTGACGGAGGGGAATCCCTAGACCCAAATATGATTTCTAAAGAATGCAGTAAAGACGTCTGAAAAGTAAGTAGAATGTAAGAGGGGCTTAATAAAAGAGCGGATAATTTTTTTGAAATTTGTTTGACGGGACATAACCTCAGAATCAACAATTGTATTCAAATTACTGGAATTAGTTGCTCAAGTTCAAAATTGAATTTTTTGCAGCGGTTTTTTGTATATTATTTCTACACTCCGTTATCTACAACTTAAATATAAGTATTATTGGTTTTATATGGTTTCTGGCGTTGCACGATTTTTTCCGTTAAACGGTACAAAATTTGAAATTGTACCGGCAGGCGAAAAAAATTGTGCAACGCAACAAACCATACAAATCCAAAAATCCTTTTATTTAGGTTGTAGATAAAGGAGTGTAGAAATAATATACAAAAAACCGCTGCAAAAAATTCAATTTTGAACTTCAGCAACTGATTCCAGTAATTTGAATACAATTGTTGATTCTGAGGTTATGTCCGGCAAAAAAAATTCAAAAAAATAATCCGCTCATTTATTACATTCTACTTACTTTTCAGACGTCTATACTGCATTCTTAAGAAATCATATTTGGGTCTAGAGATTCGGATTCCCCTTAACGGGTTCACTTCTTCTTTACTCGGACAAAAATCGATATTTTAAGAAAAAATTGTTTCATCGGTAGAATGTCAATGGCGAAGTTGTGTACCGCCACTGGGTGACATACTCGCCCTCCCAAGGTACAGTGTTTTGCACCCATTGTCAACTTTTTGGTGGAAAATCACAATTCTCGCACGGATATAATGATTGGAAAAATGCTGGCAATAGGTTTCGAGAACATGAAACGTCCAAAGAACACAGAAAAATTAAATGTTCTATCATTTATAGCTAGAACCAAAACAATGCAAAAATTAAAAGTGCAGTTGTCAACTGAAATAAAATATTGGTGAGATATATTGAGTCGCATTGTTGCCGTAGTTAAGTTCTAAGCATCACGAGGGCTAGCGTTTCATAGTGATAACGAAAAAGTAGAATCGGCTGGAAATTACAATTACCTAGGGTCTCTAGAACTCGTTGCGGTTTCGAAAGACGTAAAGCGCGTGCAGTACAAACGATTCGGCGACTTCGAGTCCATGTGGGTGAGTAATATAAAATAACATTACCTATACGTAGTACCTATTATAAATTGCATAATATTTAAATGTAGGACTAGGCCCTAGCAATTGCCTAAAAAAACGTTATTTGTGAAATTAGAAAACATTGCATTGTATGCACACAGTAAACATAACGATATTTTGGATTCCATAGTTGCGTGGGGGGGGGGGGGGCGACCTAAAAATTTGTGCCTATGTTCTCATTATTAGTTAAAACGGCCCTGGTGGCGGGCGAGACATAAAGCTGAAAACCGGAACGTCTGGGCACTCTTAAGTCTTAACCCTCCGTCACTCTCGCGGAATTTCTTAACACCATCCCTCGCGTGGGGTTTCTCAAACCCCTAACTACTTTGGGTTGTAATTAGTGCAACTGCAGTATGATGTTTTGGATTTTTCTGTCTGTGCTCATATGATTTGTGGAACTACTAAGTAGGTGGTTGTTACTGGGAGGGCAGTGAAATAAAATGCCAATGAACATTTTTGGATGAAATATTTTTTTATTGTATTTTTCAGATTTAAAAAATGGACATTTTCAAAATATTCAAAAAAGGTGTCAAAATAATGTAATTTTAAGTTTTGTTTTACACTTTAGGAATAAACATGAACCAGTTAGTAAATTGCAAGAAGAATTTTTCCAAAATTCCCAAATTTCAAAATTTAAGCCAAAATAGCATTGAGTTTCCCCATGCAGTTACTGTAACGTGATCACTCGCGCGGGCTTTTAGCAACCCCAGTCACGTTCAGACCGGTAATATAACAACACTAAAAGCCCTAATGATTAGAGGGTTACAAATTTCGCTAACAGATAAAGTGACTTGAAGCCGAAGATACTGAGAATCTAGAGTCGGTAAAACAGTTTGATGCAGAGAAACAGAGTCGAATGTAGACCCTGGGGTTTGTAGAACCCCACGCGAGGGACCGAGGGTTAAGTCTTAACCATACCATGGCCCAGTTGTTGTCCCTTTCCATTGCTCGAGTCAGGACTTACATGAAACCATAGCCTACTGTGGGAAGAAATAAATAGGGGGATAGGCCTAGATAGCCGTAGGGCCTAAACATGGAGCACCTAGGCTAGACTTGGAGTTGGGGCACTTCTTCGGTTGGCATGGGCCAAAACTTTTTAACACTGCAATGTTAGGGGAAAAGTAGGTTAGGGGGAGGGGTGTGTGCGCGAAGCGTGTAGGCCTATGTTTTACAATATTATCATCATTAATTATTGTTCGAGCCGAGGTGCTCAACTCCGAGAATAATGGACTGTATATATTTTTGATCTGAACTTACCCCGAATCTTGACGTAGGCTGAAGGAGGCAGTGCAGAGGTAAGTACGATGGGCGAGATGTTAAGCCCACCGCGAGAGAGAACAGGGATAAAGAAACTCGAGTTTGGGAAGGTGAGTAGGAAGTTAGAGAATGCCTGGAAGGCAAGTCGAACCAAGGACTGCAGCTCGGAAACCCGTCGTTGTATTCCAAGACGGACGCGGCAGGCGGCTACACACTTGAATACGTACAGTGAGTGCAATGTCCGGAGAGCGGACACGTGCGTTGCGAGGTGCGAGCGAGAAAAGTTGAGACGAAACGAACTTTGCACTTCATCGAGTGAAGGCGAGAGGTGAACTGCATTGACAAAGCACTTGCATAAGTCGAACGCGAGAAAACCAGGAAAAGACGTCTGATAGGCAGAAATTCAAACAGGTGATAACAATATGTGCAACTTATGATACGAAACAAGAAATACCAACAGCGAAGAGAAAAATATAACTACCAAAATAGCGCCGGGGAATGGCGCGAACAATTATTATTGATTCATGTAGCAGTTGTCGTAAAAGTTTGCCCCGACTGGGGTTCGAACCCAGAACCTCCGGCTTAAGGCTATTGTACCGCCTCTGGCCGATAATTTGAAAGTCGAAGAAACATGCCTGAAAAGTTTGCTGAATGAAAGAAGGCCTTTAAAATAACAGAAAAAAAAATTGGGAATATTTTTGGGCGGGACATAACCTCACTTTTGGAAATTATATTTAGATTTTTGGACAAAAGAAGACTAGGCCTAGATCAAAATTAAATTTTGAGAATCGGTTTTCTGGACATAGTTTCTAAACACCTTTAGCTACAACTTGACTATAGCTAAAATAGTTTTCTGAAAATAACAGTTGGTGTACGAATTTTTTGACAAACGGTACAAATACGAGTTTTGTATCTTGTGTGAATCTTGTAGACTGCAACAAAAACAACTACAATTCAAATCGAAATAGGATTGAGGAAGTTGTTTCGAATGTCCGTGATAGGCCTATACACTTCAAGTCAAACCGAATTGAACTTCCACCGAATTCAGTCAATTCGGATTGACTGAGACTGTGGTATAGGCCTACGTAGTGACTGAGATGTTCGGGGAAAAGTAGGTTAGGGGGAGTGGGGGGGTGCGTAGTGTGTATTTCACTACAATAGGCCTACAATATTATCATCATCATTATTATTATTATTATTATTATTATTATTATTATTATTATTATTAATATTAAAACATGCCTACGCACTTCAATCCCCCCCCCCCGCCACTCCCACTAACCTACTTTTCCAACGTTGGGGCATGCCAACCGAAAGAGTAGGCCTACCGGGCAGTCTAGGGGAGTGATTATGCAATTACGAAAAAATATAAGATCAAGGGTCTGGGCTAGGATTTCTATTGTCTAGGCCTAGGCCCTAGGTGATACATTCTCGCACGCCCCAGAGCCTTAGTGAGCTTATTCATTTTTAAAGGTAGGGTATAGGCCTAGGCCTACCGTATTCAAACCTTAAGGGTCTAGGGGCCTAGGCCGGCCTAGGCCCCAACCAAAGACCATTCCAAATCGAGGCCTAGGGGCTAGCTAGGCCCCCTAGGCCTGGGCCTAGGCCTAGGCTAGGCCTAGCTAGGGCTAAGCGTTGTCAAGAAACGTTACCCTAGTTTTTTTTTGTAATTACATAGGCCTACAACTTATTCAAATAGCAATAACTTACCTAGCCGGTCAACCATATCGATAATATTATGCTGTAAAGTGCAAGATGAGTAACATAGGCCTACGACTTGTTACGGTGAATACGTAAACGTGCCAGTTGAATAGAGGTACGTTTTTAGGCCTACGCCTAGCCTACTTTGCTTTGTCAACAGGTTGTGCCAACAGAATATGAGGTACAATGAAAAGGAACAATGTTTTAAGCACATGACCTCAGTTCTGTTTTTTGTTCGTACGTTGGCTAACATTGCCACTTGCTGTCAGTTGCTGTTGTTGTAGACTAGTTTTGACAGATTGCAATATTGCCACTGGGATATTTAGCCAGAAATATTTGACATGCGATAATGTTTGAACTCAATATAAAACTGAGTAATTATTATCTGCAACTTTTAACTTTTAACGATGTAGATAGTGTAAATTGGGTTCCTTTCCACATTCTTAAAACTTGGTTATGCAGGTTTAGCTGGCAGTGGTTAAACCCTTCTCTTCTCACCACACTATCACATGACAGTAGCTGGACATTAAAGTTGAACATTGTCGCAGAACTGACACACATTTCGTAATTATTCATTCTATTAGAAAACTTATTTTATTTACAACACTAGGGCTATACTAGAATTTCAATTATGAAGATTTGTGGCCCTAAACTTTCACTTTGTGGATTGATTATCAGCGTGTGGGGAATCTTCCAACTGGTGAGTGTTTTGGCCTAGGGTAGGGCCTATAGGTATTTAATATCCCTTTCAATGATAGGGCTTAAGCCTAGACTGTAAGAAACACGGGCACGCCTACCTAGGCCTAGACTAGGGGCCTAAGCCCTAGTCTATTTAGGCAAACTAGGTCTAGGCCTAGGCCTACCTAGGGCTAGCCTAGGCCTAAGTCTATGGCATAACCCTAGGCCTAGGCCTAGGCCTAGGCCTAGTCTAGGTGCCATCATTTACAATAATTGCGGTACTCTTTCGGATGGTATGCCCAACTTAACAACACTACGCCGACATGGCGGACAGTACAAACCTTTTTCACTAAAATACTCCACTACAAAACCTTTAACGTTGCTAATTTAAATATAAAACACTTTCAAAGGAAAAGTACTTTCGTTGAAATAGCGACGTTAAAGGTTGAATTGTTTTTAATGAAAAATAACAGTGTTTAAAAGTTGGGGCATCCATCCGAAAGAGTACCATAATTGCACAAGTGTTTGTTAGGGGTGGGAAAAAGAGTGGTACTTTTTCGGTTGGTATGGACCGGTTTTATAACACTGTTTTTTTTTCAATAAAAACACTGAAAAACAACTAGGCCCAGGCCCTACTGGTAAGTAGTTTTGTAACGAAAAGGATTTCGGGTGCGCTCTTATCGATTATATTTATATCCTAGAACTAGCGCGGCGCAGGGTAACCAGCTGAAAGTTCGGCTAACCTAACGCAAATAGTTTTGTAAAACCGGTCCATACCAACCGAAAAAGTTCCAAAAGGGTATACTAACCAGAAACGTCTTAATGCGTTGGCTTAGCCTAGGAAGATCTGGGCATGTAGGGCCTAGGCTAGGGCCTATGTCTTAACTAAAGCATTAGTTTGCATTAAAAATGTGTTGGGGCTAGGCCTAGTTCAAGCAATCCACGGGCAATGATCCGACAGTTGTCATTACAGTAAGATGTCTAGCCATACTTGTTGACATTGTTATGCAATTTGGATACCTCGCTTCTTGGAGTCAGACTGAAAGAAAATCAATACAATGTTGCACAGCATTAAAGTAGCTGCTGCCGGTAGGCCTACTCTTTCGGTTGGGACGGAACAATTTTTAACTCAGTTTTTCTCGAATAAAAACAACAAAAAACCACTTGAAATAAGTATGAAATGAAGTTCAACTCATTATTAACAATTAAAACACTAAACACTCTGAAAATATACCAATGATATGGAAAAATTAACACAGATTGAACACAAACCCTTGTAGGCTACATTTCACTGTCGCTCGTCGGCCATTTTGGATATCTTGATTCTTGTTTTTACTTCAAGGTAGGCTACTTACCTTTTTCACTAAAATACTACACCTACAAAACCTTTAACGTCGCTATTTCAAATATAAAAGACTTTAAATGCAAAAGGACTTTAGTTTAAAATAGCAACGTTAAAGGTTTTGAAGTTTTTTTTGTTACTACAACACTAAAAACGTGAAATTATTCTATTTTGGATTTTTTTATTTTGTAATTGTAAGGTTACTTGCAGTGCGTACAACAGTTCAGCACAGTAGGCCTAGGCCGCGTCACTCCTCGCCACTTATAGCTTACAATTACAAATAAATAAAACAGAATAAAATGAAACATGTCAGTGTATTTTTTTATAATATAAATCTCAAATTATAAAATATAAATCATTCGGCCTACAAGTGGTTTTTCGTTGTTTTTAATGGAGAAAAACCGAGTTGAAAAATTGTCCCGTCCCAACCGAAAGAGTAAAGTTTGTTCGTTCTAACAGCACCCATGAAGATCTAGAATTTCTGAGACGAGTCAAGTGTCTTTTTGTGAGAGTTAGGCCTAAGTGTCTTTTTGTGCGACTAATACTGACCTATGAATTGCTATTCACAAGGAATTTTCCGAGGTAGGCCTACATTTGACTCCACGTGGAGTTGAAAACCTCGTTGACCAACCACAATCCGAGTTTCGAAGATTCAGCCAATAGGGTACCGGTAGCTAAAAGAATTCGGAACTACAGAACATAGAAAGGGGTTTTCTGAGATAATTGGAAGCCGAATACTAGAAAATATGAATGGGAACCACAACGTATTGTGACCAACAAAGGAGACAATTTGTTGTACTGGGATGAATGTTATCTTTCGATGGGTAGCGTTAGATTGAACAAATTTTACCCTGCTGCCTAGGCCATGATCGTCAAAGCTATGGCCCAGTTCCCACACAGTCATAAGGAGTTGTTGTTACAGGCCTAAGGGGATTTAAGGTAATTATTAACAATTCTAACTAATTATGAAGAAGAGTTAGAAGTCAGGAGGGAAGATGTGGATGAGAGTGGTTCAACCTGACAAGAAGTTGAGATGGCACTGAACAGAATAAAGAATGGAAAGGCGGCAGGAGTTGATGAACTGGTGGCAGAGATGATAAAGGCAAAGTTTTCACTTTGAAAAATAAGAGGGGAATTTCTTGACTTAGGCCTACATTCTGCATCATATTTTTCTTTGAAATGTTGCCTTTTAAACCATAGCCTATTATAGGCCTTAAGTTTTTGGCAATATCTGTATCAAAACACATTTTTTTTAAATAAGTAAAAAATGCCCATGCCTCTGCACTGGGTGTGTACCCTATAGAAAAATACCTAGCCTGTGTGAGGTAAGTTGGAACAATAGCTCATCCCAGTTAATATATATAGCGGATAGCCTATGGCAGTGGTGTAGTGGTGCGTATACGGGTGCACTGCTCGCGCTAGAAAATTTTCGTATAGGCCTACACACTGCTTTTGCTTGTGATACGAGTGATACGCAATAATACGGTCGTAACCATGTTTTTTTTAAGATCTAATTATTATTCACGTATGTACCATAAACTATCTATTATCGTGTCATTCTTTCCCTCATCACCTTTCTTCGATTAGTCTGACCGTCTGACGCCGAAAGTAACACAACATGTCAAGGAATGACTGAAAATTGATAAATCCTTTTTCCAAAAACATAATCATATTTGGGCTCAAGGCACCGAATTGGCTTTATTTATTCCTCCGCCTACTTTCAGGGAAACAGAGATGGGATACGTTTTCTGCAGACTGTTAGTTTCTTAGTTTCTTTAAAGTGCAAGTGTGTGTTTTAGGCATAGGATTCGTTTCGAAAAATAACAAAACATGTTTTGCAAAACAAAAGATCATTGAATTTAGATAGGTTAGTTTTAGCCACTATTACGCGTTTTAATAGCCCAAGAGATCATCTTGCTGTAAAACCTCGTGTACCTACAGAGTCCGAGTGCAGGAAGAAGTTTTCTTTTTTGAGCTATTAATTTATTTCTAAACTGTATAATATTGTGCGTAACTTACTTTTATACACATGATGGTTTTGTTGTAGGCAATCAAATTGAAGTTTTACGCCTAAAATCAACGAAGTGCATAGGCCTATATCCATCATAAACAAAACTGTAATCCATTGAGTTGACATTTTTCAGTTAAAACATGACGAAATAACTATAGAATGTTGATTTTTTTTTCGCCTTCGGCGAAAGGGCCTCCGGCGGCTGGGGCTTCGCCCCAGACCCCAGCTGTCCGCCTAATGAGAGACAGCGTATACGTACTGGTAAATTTGGCACTACACCCCTGGCCTATGGTATATTTTTTCTAAGTTTAATAAATACAGGATTTATGTAGGGCCTACAAATGAAAGTACAACTCACAGTACAAAAGTACAATTATTAGGGAATACTTTTTAGCTTCACTTTTTAACACCTGCAATGGAGCTTTAACTTATTTCAAACACTTTAATATAAGGCCTTACACCTTTGCTATTTTAGATGATCAAGTTTAGTTTAGATTGGAGAAGGGTTGACAGGTTGGGAAAGCATAGAGAACATAAAGCCCAGCCTGAAGGGCTGGGGGCAACAAAACTTTTCACCTGCTGATGACAACTGTAGCTAATTTAAAGTTGTTACCTTAATCCACGACGCGTTTCGTCCTTCTGGGACTCTTCAGGCGGATGGTGGCCACTAAAAATCAGCTAGCTACATGCAACCAAAACTCACAACACATAACCAAACCTGTGGTAGGGCCACGCAAGAAGTAAATTCTGCAAGCATGTTGTCATCATCAGCAAGGTTACTTCACACACCATTCATACTGGGGCACACTACTGTCTACACTACACACACTACACTACACTACACTCTACTGTCAATTATTCAAAATTATGTGAACAGGGCTTTTATTCGAGTCTTGTATGAAATTTCTACTACGATTTCGAGAAACTGGCTATTTTAAGCTGAAAATCGACGGCCATCTTGGATTCGAAGCTTTAAAAAATGGGTCTAATCGCCAAACCGACTTCAGAAACGAATTCCTTGACCCTCAAAACCATAAAAACCACATACTACGCGATACTCTAGGCTAAACCATTGCAAAGATAGTGTCAGATGTGGTAAATGGCCGCCATTTTGGGCCCTGGCGGGGTATGCCCACACTTTCGCGAGGGGCATGGGGGCTAAATTTTTTAATAAACCTTCTTAGAGGACAAATCCATTGAGAAATCGTCATTGTCTCTCAATTCATGTGCCATAGCCACTCTTATCACAGCACTTTAGAAAATCGCTAAATTGTCTATAAAAGGAGCACATATTTTCGTATTATTATTATTGAAGTTTTGACCAATTATTAGATTTATGAGCACTATCTGAGAGCTCTTCTGTCAATTATTCAAAATTATGTGAACAGGGCTTTCATTTGAGTCTTATATGAAAGTTTTACTACGATTTCGAGAAACTGGCTATTCCAAGCTGCAAATCGACGGCCATCTTGGATTCGAAGCTTTAAAAAATGGGTCTAATCGCCAAACCGACTTCAGAAACGAATCCGTCGACCCTCAAAACCATAAAAACCACATACTACGCGATACTCTAGGCTAAACCATTGCAAAGATAGTGTCAGATGTGGTAAATGGCCGCCATATTGGATTTTGGGCCCTGGCGGGGTATGCCCACACTTTCGCGAGGGGCATGGGGGCTTAATTTTTTATAAAACCTTCTTAGAGGACAAATCCGTTGAGAAATCGTCATTGTCTCTCAACGGTCACAAAAGTGTCGAAAATGACCCTACTATAATGATTAGGCAAAAATTTTAGATAGAGGTGGGGAGGTAGATGCAATTTTTATAGATTTTGAAAAAGCGTTTGACAAAGTGCCTCATGATAAATTAATTAAAAAAATTGAAAGTTTGGTTTCAGATAAATGGGTAGTTAATTGGATATCGTGCTTTTTGAGGGACAGGGTTCAAAAAGTCAAAGTTTGTAATGGTGTATCGGCAAATTGTGAAGTAACGTCTGGAGTACCACAAGGGAGTGTGCTGGGCCCTTTATTATTTCTTATATCAATGACATAGGGGTAGGGTTGAAAGCAAAGTTTAGGTTATTTGCAGATGATTTTGTTCTCTATTTGGAAATTACAGAAGCGAGAGATTCTGAGATCTTACAAGGGGATTTAGAACTGTTAGGAGATTGGTCTAAAATTAATAAGATGGGTATGAATGTTGAGAAATGCAAATTTGTTAGCTTTAGTAGGCGAAAGTTTAATGTAAGTAATCCAATGTATATGCTTTTGGGGGAGGTGTTAAAGAGGGAGAAAATCTATAAGTATTTAGGCGTGATTCTAGAGCAGGGTTTAAATTGGGAGATGCAAGTGCAGTCGGTTATTAAGAAGGGTGTACGAGTGTTAAATTTTGTAATGCGAATATTAAAAGGAGCTTCATTTGAAATCAAGGTACAAGCTTACAAAACCCTTGTGAGACCAGCTTTAGAATATGCAGGTGCAATTTGGGATCCTTACCATGAATGTGAAATAATGGAATTGGAAAAGGTACAGAGAAAAGCTGCCAGAAAGGTTAAAGGATTCAAAAAGTGGTGGACAGAAGAAACTGATATAAATGGTAAAAAGATTAGGAGATATGAAAGTATGGGAAAGCTGACAAATTAATTAGGATGGGATGCCTTGGAATTGAGAAGAAAAAGAGACAGGCTCTGTAAATTGTATAAGGCGTCAAGGGATTTTTCAGGCTGGGGAGAAGTCACTAGTTTTCTTCAAAGGGGGATTTATAAGGGTAGGGGGGATCAATCCGGATCATGATTGGAAATTTAAAAGAGATATTATTAAGACAGATATAGGAAAATTTTCGTTTATTAATAGAACAGTATCTGAATGGAATTTGTTACCTGAGAGCACTGTAAAGAAAGATGGGCTAATTCATTTTAAAAGTTCTTTGGAAAATTTGTAAATTTGTAAATATTATGAATCTTATATTTTAGTATTTAAATGTTAATATTGTACCTTGCCACCATACAAAAATTTGTATAACTGTAAGCTTATAAATAAATGTAAATGTAAATGTAACAATCTCCATCATACTTATGTAACAAACTTATGGAAAGAAGTAGGGGCCTAGTAAGTTTACAGTTCATACCAGAAATGCATTTAAACTCATTTTATACTCTCACTCCACAGCCATGTTTCAACGTTCTTTTACTCACACAACAATAAAAATATACAACTCCCTACCAAAAGCGCTTACAAAGAAATGTAAAAACTTGTTCAAACGAGAATTTAAAAAAATATTACTATCTCAACAACACCAAGGTGTTGATCCACAACTTTAAACTCACTCACTACTAAATGGACATATTCCCCTCCCCCTCCCCTACTTGCTCTCAATGTCAAAAGAAAGCCTATAAAATGTTAATTCATGCAAAGTGTTAAGTTTTAGTTACCTAACTAACTTTACAAAACCCTAGATTTTAGCAAGTTATGACATATTTTGCATATTTTATATGCTATAACTTACCTATATTAATTTTTAGTATTAGTTGTAGGCCTATAACTTGTAAATGATATGGTCCTCATATTGATATGTATTGATATGTGATATGTACGAAGATATGTAGACTGTCACTGCTAGATGGTATTTAATTTATGTAAAATTATCTTTTGTTGTACATGTAGGCCTACTGGTAAACCTACTATATCCTGGATACTAAATTACTTATTCTTATTTGTAAACTCACCTTTTTATTCCAATCTGTTACTTGCAGTGTATGGTTAAGTTGAAAAAAAGTGATGAGCTTAACTTCGCCAATAAAGACCTATTCTATTTTATTCTATTCTATTCTACAGGCCTATTTTTATTTTCTGAAGAAAATGCATTTTCTAGTCTTGCTTGCCATGCCATAAATTGCTTACCTAGACCTCTACTGTATCTGTGTTGTTAATTGCAGGTATTAATGGGAATATTCTACTATGTGAAGAGCGTAGCATTGGCAGAAGACCTACCTGGTATGGAAGAAGAGCACTTCGCTAACATAGGAGATTTCTACGCTAAAGCAGACATGGGATACACGCAGGTAAGGCTTTCGCTTCACATAATGCAGTTGTCTACTAGTGAAATGCATTTAAGCAATGGTTGAATTAAGGTGAAATTTTAGAGGTGGTGAGGTTGATGAAGGTTTTAATGCAATTGGCTCCCATCTCCCCTCTAGGAAATAGGGCGGGGGGTATATCCTAGCCTTAGTGGTCTGTGGATTTCTATCCAAATCCCACCTGGTTGAAAATATCCAATAGGCCTACCCACAGTCTGCAGCAGGAGTAACAGGAAAAGTGGAAAACAATGATTTGCTCAGCATGGTGGGTGTTGTTGAAGGTCTCGGACAATCGGCAATTTATTTACAGTGTCCCCGCCCCTCACATTAGTAGTAGTTTTCCCAGCCAATTTGGTCCGCGGATTGGATTCCTATCCAAATTCCACCTGATAGAAAATATTCAATGTCCACAGTCTTCTGCAGAAAAAGTAACAGTGGAAAACAACAATGTGCTCGGCATTGTGGGGTGTTCTGTCTGTCTATTTTGGGGCAGAAAAAGTAACAGTGGAAAACAACAATGTGCTCGGCATTGTGGGGTGTTCTGTCTGTCTATTTTGGGGAATAGTCGTGGGGCTTGAAGTGTCTCCCCTGGTAGGCCTGTTTTAAGCATGCTAAACATAGGACCAAAATATGTAGGCCTATGTAACGTGTTATTTTCTTATTCCAGAATGCGTACAACTGTTGGATTGCTGCCTGCTTATACATTTTCACACTTCTGTTCTCGGGCCACCAGTTTTATGTCAACAGCCGATCATCGTCTAGCATATAACTGTTGAACCTAGAGCAGTTTTGTCTATTTAAATAGAAATTGAGTTCAAGTGGTCACTGGTCACATCAATGTCTTCATAATGATTCCACCTTCAGAGTAATTGTAAAAATAATTGTCAAATATGTAATTACAATACTAGGTAGTATTTTGTTTTTATAAACATTTATGTATTATAGTAGGGCTATCCCAAATGTATATAACTTATATTAAATGACACTCTCTTCTTTTGGGTGAAGGATGTAACTATTGTTTATGAATAATTTAAAGATAATATGCTTTATTGTTAGGCTATTAAATAGTTCCCGTAATGGCATGCATTCTAGATTCAAGAATTTAGACTCCCCTAGGCATAGGCCTAAATACTGCAGATGAAATCTTATTGTCATCAACATGGCATATTGCATGGGTTTTAATATTACATTGTATTTTAGTATGCCCACATTTGACATTCCTCCTGGAAGAATCTGTTGTTGTTTTGTTTGTTTTTACATCCTATGTCCTACTTAAAATTATTGGATTGGTCTGTCTCTGTAGTCAGGCCACAGTTATTCTTTGTGGTTTTTTTAGCAAGGTAGGGCCTACCGGTCAGGTCAATATTATTATTATTTCTGTAGTGAATTGCTATTTTGTTCCACAAAGGAGATATATGCGAGTTATAAAGCGACTAACTAGCTTAATGTTTGCTCGCTCATACCATAGGTTTCTACATTTGTCAGGGATCGGTTTCCTTTTAGTAAAGAATATGTTCAGGGACCAGCTGGAGCCTATAGGCCTATGTGCGTAATATGTCTACTTAAAGCATTTGGTGTAATTGTGTCGAATTATGTGTAGGCCTATAGAAAAATGATACACAACTACAACCATACAACACTATTCCCAAGGTTTGTTTGCTCTTGTTACTTCAGTTATGTAATTGCTTAATGAAACCATATCCATTGTTTATGACATGAATCATCGGGTGTAAACAAATATGTAGTGTTGTACGTACTAAAACAATCTATTATAAAGCACAAACAACTTTGAGAACTTTGAGCTAGGGCTAAGTACCAGTATTGTACTATCGTTATGTTAGTGTGGTAGTGCTGTACTAGGTTTAAATGAGAATTGGTGATTACAAAAATTGTTTCCCATTTCCCGCTATTTACCTGATTGAATGTTTGTTGGACACGTTACAGTATTTAAAGAAGTGCCGACGTTGACTTGCACCCACTGCAATTTGACTTTTGGGGCTTAACTTACGATTCTTTAGAACGAAATGGAATCTTCGAGAGTTAATTTTCTTTTGGGCTACCTACTTCATGCAATTTTGTTTGTAATTTCCCAAAACACACAAGGCTTTGAATTATTGTTTCTAAAAATCCTTTTCCATGATTTTGATCTGGCACTTCATCATATAGTTTCATATTTAATTTAATAATAATAATAATAATAATAATGAAACGCCCGGTTCCAACATATAAGTCAGGTCGGGGGGCGACCCATCACCAGTTTCTCGGGCTGTGGACTTTCAGTGCTTGCTAGCCAGGCTCAGCACCTCCTCATCTCCAATGATGTCTTCTAATACAAGCATTTCTACCAGTTCTCTCCATTTCTTTCTATCTTCCCCGAGTCTTTATTCATTAATTCTCTATAGCTCACCTTTTTAACAATATAGAGTATATTTATTACCATACCATACCACTGTTATATACACTCAATATGTTTGTTTATTTGTCTGTTCAAACAGTCCAACACTGTTCAAAAACATGTGTTCGTCTGACATAGTACGTCTCTCGTTTCTAGAACAGGCCGAACATGTTATGAACACTTCGGACGAGTAAGGAGGAGATAAAAAAGAGTGGAATGCAGGACGGGAATTAGAATTATCATGGATGGAAATATGGTTGAGTGATGTGATACATTTGTTGGTCTATTGTATACGGAAGAGTCTCTTAACTGTTATTTTGGTAAATAAACCCATCATCAGCCATTAATTATATGGAAAATAGGTTTGGTACATTAAACATAGTTTTTAATGGAAATTAGGCGACACATCGAACCATCCATTTTGCTGATTGGCGTTCATCTCTGAAAGTCAGAACTCTGAACATATATTTTTATTCACCCTACATTTCAAACTTCCAGTACTATAACATGTTTCCGCTGTGTTCAGAACTGTTCAACAGTTTCCGACAGGATAAATAAACAAACGTATGTGAACATGAATATATAGTTTCATTTAACAAGCTTGGTGTCATACACTCACCTTAAGTATCCAGCACTGGGCATAACCAAGGGGTGCATAGATTTTAACAATTTAATTTGTTCAATTGAATAGAGTCCCATAATTATAAGTTGACCATTACCACCTAAACCTTGGCTAAAATGAACGAGTTACAATAACAAGTCTACGAATGTTTATGACAGGCCATACTGTATATTGGTAATAGCTTCGCTATTAACAATGGTCTACTCAAGGGAGATATGAGTGAACAATTTCGAGGAAGTTCCATCCTGACTCGCCACCAGCGCCAGTACTACCAACATATTTTTTGTAGTTCAGTGCAGACAAATTATCCTATGGTTAGCAACACTGACTAGTGCTTGGGTCTAATTCCGGTCCACCAGATTTTTTATTTGCCATCTCAACTTGTGTAAAATTTGTGGAGTAGACCATATTAACAGTGAAGCTATTCCTATTACAGTATTTGCTGTGACTAAACACGTGTACCTCGCTTTCTGAGAGCATACAGTAGCAAAGTTATTAATCGAGTGCCAAGTTGCAGATTAACTAGGTCACAACACAAAAACTAAGCGAAACCACCTAGGTTACTTCTTACAAGTTTTACTGCAATTACTACTTTTCATTGTTTTACAGTTTTTTTTTCTCCCATAAGGTGTTTCAAATCAAGTTTTACATAGTCCAAAAAATGTAGATGAAATTGACATGAACCAAAGTTGTAGTTTACTATGCCATCTTTTTTTTGCAAACATGTGTATCTCTGCAAACCTGAACATAACATATTCCAATGTGCAATGTAGGCTACAACTTTCTTGTGTGTTCAGTGTTCACCGAGCAATATATAAGTATAGTAACCAGGGCTGTGCGAATCCACGAAATTCGAATCCGAATATGTTGGATTCGGATTCGAGTCAATTTTGGCAGATTCGAGTTTTCAAAGTATTCAAAAATTTGAATTTCCTGCCGTTTACCCGCGTGTATCAGGAAGGCAGCAATATGTTTTTAAACGCAAATTAGGTCACGAAATTTCAAACAAAGCTTTTTTCAAAGTTTTGGTGGAGGTGCCGGGTAGGTAGTCAAAATTTAATTAATCCTGGGCTCCTGGCTGGTACATGTGGTGGAGGTGCCGGGTCATAAAGCGCAATTGTGAGATCGTAATAATTGTTTGTACGCGAGTAAGCTCAAAATACTTCATGTCAAAATAAAATATTGACATTACACAAAAAATGCATAATTTCGTAATTTTGGTGGAGGTGCCGGGTAGTCGAAATTAATCTGGTGGTAAAAACTGTCGGAAACTTAGAAAACCTGATGGCTAAAATTTAGCTCAAAATTAAAACTGATTCTCACTCTCATGTGCTTGTTTTTCTTTTAAATCTATATAAATAAAAACGAATGTATGTATGTCTTGTCTGTGTGTTTGTCCTTTATGCATTACTACACCATTCATCCGATCTCCATGAAATTTGGCACATATATGTATTTTTTTACGGGGAAGGTTTCTATACTATCCATTTTGTTGTAACTCCTCCACGTGGTGATCGGTGCCTGCAAAGAGGATAGGCCTACATTCGTTTCCATATAATTATATAGACTACACCATTCATCCGATCTCTATTAAACTTGGCACATACTAATATGTATTTTGTCACGGGGAAGGTTTCTATGCTATCCATTTTGTTGTAACTCCTATACGTGGTGATCGGTGCCTGCAAAGAGGACTCTCCAATGAATTGACTTCGACACCGTTGGACATATCACCATGAAAGTTGACACATATACGTATTTTTTATGGAGAAGGTTTCTTTGTTATCCACTTTTGTTTGTTTTGTTGTTTTTGTTTTGTTTTGGGTTTTGTTGAGTACACTCCCGCAAAGGGTTCTGGCATAACACACAACACAACAACAACACCTGCGACGGGTCAGCTAGTTAATTATAAATTGTCCTGGAATTTGTGATAGGCCCCTACTGATTTTTTTTTAAAGTTGTGCATTATCAAATTGGTTTTTTGGCAAATAACGAATTTCGCGAATTTTTATTTGAAAGATGGAGTTTTCAAACTTTAGAAAAAAAATGGCACATCTCAATGATAGGCTACGCAAAATTCTATTGGAAAAGATTCGGATTCGCTTATCTTTGGAAAGATTTGATTTGGATTCGGATTCGAAATGTAAAACATGGATTCGCACGCCCCTAATGGTAACAGGAACTCTACATTGAGTATTTTATTTCTCATGTTTACACATGCTATCAGTCGGGACAATCACTTTTAGTTTTATAGTAAGGAGTTGGGAATAAACAAAGGTAAATTATAATGGTTCCTCTATCTGAAACATTACTGATCCTCCTACAACATTTGCTAACCAAAAGTATGTAAAAATTTATGAAATAACTAATTCTATAAAATGCAAAATAGTAATGCTGTACCCCGTTTATTGTATTTATTGAAAACATTGCCTATGTGGTATTTGGTCTTGAGAAGTTACTTTGTATAGAATAGATTTGAAATTAGGTAATTACTAATTATTCCTGTATAATAATCTGGTAGTGGTAGTGTCGTACTCGTACCTAATAAGTACAGAATGACTGTCTATTAGGGATTGTAAAATACATTTAATTGGCAATGTACTATATCATTAATCATTAAAATATAACCATTCAAAGTTGTGTTTTTGCATTCATTTCAGGGACGTTTGTGATTCTTCACCCTACCGGTGTGTGAAAATTACTAGGAAAATGCCAAATGTTGATAATATTTTTGTTGTTTTCGTAACATCTAATCAAAATCTGTTAAGCAGTTTAACCTGTGCACAACAAACAAGACAGACACATAAAGTAACTAGGAAAACGCTTAAGTCCCGCCGCGTTGTTGGATGAGCGTAATTGGTGCATTGACCTGCCATGTGTTATGCAGATTTTCTGTTGTTTTGTGAAAAAATTATTACTAAGTCGATTTTTTTTAAATTAAATTAAATTAAATAAAAAATTAACTTTATTCTTTTATTTTTTCTTAATCGTAATTTTTAAAAAAGAAAAAAATCGTAAAATTGCTATTTTCATAACAAATAATTATTCGATTGCGCTCAAATTTTACACGAATATAATAATTCATAATATTAAGGTTCTGTAAAAAAATCATTACAATAGGATAAAGCATGTAGGTGTTATAAGTGAAAGAATTGTTTAAAAAAAAGAAAAAACCCGTAAAATTTCGATTTTCATGAGAAATAATTTTTCGATTGTTCTCAAATTTCACACGAATATCTTAATTCATAAAATTAAGGTTCTGTAAAAAAATCATTAAAATTGGATTAAGCATGTAGATGTTATAAGTCGAAGAAATTTTTTTAAAATCGAAAAAAATCGTAAATTTGCGATTTTCATTAGAAATAATTTTTCGATTGCGCTCAAAAACGTGGCAGTTCTAAGTTCAGAGATTTCGAAGGCCCCCATAAAATTTCATCGCAATTGGAGTATTGGTTTAGCCGGAATCGTGTTAACAAACAGCCAAAAATACAGAAAAAAAAAAAAAAAAAACATTCCGGATTTTTTTCTCCAGTGTAGTGAAATGGAATCTTCGCTTCGCTCGCTACGCTCATACAAAAACTAAAAACTGATCCGAGTGCCATCCGAGTTTGTCTCAAACGAATCTAAAGTTAACAAACTATACAGTTTGCCCTCAATACCTAGATCAATGAGGTATAAGTAGGCCTACAGTTTTGAAGATTACCATTTTATGTTTACGCTTAGGCAATTCAAGACAATTAGTGGCGATAGATGAGGATAAAGGACGATTATGAAAAGCCCATGCCTTTTGCGGGATTCGAAACCACGTCCTCGTAGTTGTACGCTCAGACCAGCACCCTAATTGTATGTGCCATCGCGGACGGCGTTTTTTGTTTTCTTGGAGTAACTTTGAAATTATAAATGTAAACAAAAATTCAAGTGTGCCACAAATCAAATTGGGCAAATGTAATTATCACATCCTACATCTAGCTCTAGTCTCTACTTCATTATACTAATTAACTCTCTGCGGTGGCACATACGGTGCCAAAGTTGGTCCAAAGTGAAGTACGAAGATGTGGGTTCGAATCCCATATAAGGCATATTTTTTTAATAAACTTTTTTGTAATTTTCCTTCATTGTCGTCCATCACCAATGGCAATATTGCATTTATCGAGATGTTACACAAAATATCAATAAAAAAAACTATTATAATTACTTGGGGCCTATGATTTAGTAATTAGTCCCAGACTCCCTGTATAGGCTTATTAATAGCTGGCAATGGCAGTGAGGTTTCACTTGTGTAATATTAAGAGCCGACTGTACAGATGGAGGTTATTTACAAAGAACGCCTGTTGTAAAGCTTGGTGTTACATATTTAGGCGGTCATCGAGTATTGGCCGCACCCTTATTTTGACCACTCTTTAATTATTTCAAAGTGTAGCTTGTAAATACTATTGAAAAATGGCTTCACATAATGGCTGCACCCCACTTTTTGAACTTTTTAAAATATACCTGTGGCCAGGGTGTTTTTTATTCAATTCAAATGCACTTTTCCTTCATTTTGTGCAACAAACTCAAGAGTTCTTAAATCTTGTTTAAATAAAATAATCATGATTTTTTATATAAAAGAAATCACACAACCTGCCTGAGGCCTATACTTCCATAAATACAGTACCGGTACTTATACATATTATCAAATCCCCAGTGTAATAGGTAATCTTAAATACAGTACAAACAAATTTCCTGGAATTCAAGTGAAGTAGAATTTTAATGCTCTCCAGGAATAAAATTCTACTCGAAACTATATTAGTAAATAAATACTTAAAGTTAAGGCTATTCGACCGCGTTTTTCAATTTCCCCAAATATGCTACCAAGTCAAAATATACAGTGAATTGCTTTGAAACCTGGCTAATTTAGAAAATCAAAACTATTTTTTTCAAATTTTTCTGATCGGGCACACGGCTAATATCGCCACTTCAAAATAATTTAAAACTTCAATTCGACCAAGCACACCATTCAACGTAGGTAGTTGTGTTTTTGTGACATTATTTTCAACTGTTTTCTAGAAGCTGACTGAGAGATTTTTTTTTTTTTTTAAATTATTGTCTTCCTGCAAATTTTTTCGTTTGGCAGTATTTTGTACTGATTTGTACAGCCAAACGAAAAAATTCACATGAAAGACAATTCTTTAAAAACAATCTCAGTCAGCCTCTAGAAAAACCGTTGAAAATTAATATCACAAAACCACAACTAGGCCCTACCTACGTTGAATGGTGTGCTTGGGCAAATTGAAGTTTGAAATTATTTTGAAGTGGCGATATTAGCCGTGTGCCCGATCAGAAAAAATTGAAAAAAAATTGTTTTGATTTTCTAAAATAAGCCAGGTTCCAATGCCATTCACTGTATTTTGACTTGGTAGCATATTTTGGAAAATAGAAAAACGCGGTCGAATAAGCCTTAAACTAGGGGTGTGCGAAGCTTACAAATTTTCGAAGTATTCGCGAATAATTTGCTATTCGTATTCGATTCGAAACTCGAATACTAACTATTCGAATTTCAAAGTTTTCGATTTGAAATTCCCGCTAGTATGCAGGAAACTACATTACCGATCTACGCACCCTATCGTCAACTCCGCGCAACGTGTTTCAGCTTTGCTGTCGTACCAACCAAACCAAGTGTACCAACTTCGACAAACAACAACAGCATCTAATGTCACCGTCGTCACGAGGCCGTTGAACGTAAGAAAGTTACTCCGAAAACGGATGCAAACCTAATCTTTCTTGCGATAAAGTTCTAAACACGAGTCTTTTCTCGGGTAAACGCTCATGTAAAAACCCGCATAGGGCTCTCATGCTTACAGATTACGAAGAAGAAGCGGGCCTTGAGCTCGAAACTGACATAGGCCTAGGCCAGCCCTACCCGCTTCAAAGTCTAAGGCAAAAAAAGTGCGATTTGGGACTTTTTCAACCCAAAAGGGAACGAAGACGAATGTATGCATTGCAAAAAAAATTAAAAACCCCCACAGGTCAGAACAACAAACATTGTTTTTAATTCCCTGTGCTTTGCACAATAGGTTTGTTCGTTTGCATACCTAGTGTTAACACTCAAAAAGTCAGTGGCTACACTTTACACCGGCTTCTAGGCTAGTGTTATGAGTGCCAGTTTTAACACTGGGCGAACGAACGGACCAAAATGGCTCATTTCAAAAAAGTGTGTGCGAACGAACAAACCTAATGCTGGCCCTAGGCCTAGGGCTAGCCATTGAATTTTGCCAAGGCTAGCCTAGGGGCCTCGGACTATAGCCATAATAAATAAAACTTAAAAACAACTAAATGTTTATTTTTATGTGTACATCTCTGTAATCCGCACTGTTTTGACAATTATTCGATATTTGACTTCGATATTCAACTTTTTTATTGTGTACTATTCCGACAATTCGATATTTGTATTCGAACTCAAAAATCACTATTCGCACACCCCTACCTTAAACCCTTGCACATACCTGCATTCTAACAAGTTACTATCTTGGTAATATAGTGTATAAGACGGTTGACAAGTGGAGACCCATGTCCAAACCCTGGTTGCATTAGTTTTTGTAAATTTCTAGATTGGCATTTAGTGAATAATAATTATCAATTCCCCCTATGGGAGTGTTCCTCAACTCTTCCTAAATCGAGAAATGAACTAGGATCCTTATGCGGTACATGGGAATAACAATAGTCATAGTAAGGTAGATAATTTAATGCTGTAGTGTAGGCTATACAGTTCATACTATTGTATAGTATAAAGCTGTGCAGCGTAATTTTATTACAAAAACATAATAAGGTAGAAAAAACACATGTATATAAAATATTGCATCAACAGTAAAGTTGATATTTCATTATTTGACACTGTCATTTTATAAATGTTTGCTCTGTAGAACATATAAGAGCATGTTAATGAATAGAATAAGTCACAGAACACAAAAAGTAATCCTGGCCTTACTTAGCTAACAAATCAGCCTAATTAAATAGATGTGATGAAAACCGCCAACTTGACACTTTCAAAACGGGCAAGAGTAGTTTATTAGGCCTACACAAAGTTTTATATTGCTTTTCAGTATCAAAATTCACAATACAAATCAAATCAATTCAAATCTTGCTGTTTATTTATTAAAGTGCAATGTATAGTCCAATAGTTATTACAACTAAACCTCACCTGCTCTAAAAGTTTCATCAAATTAATATCACAATACACCATAGGCCCTATGTATTTCAGAAGAATTATTACTCAAACCACAGTGGAACGCCAAACTACGTATTTATTCGATTAAAGGCCGTCATCAAGTAATGGCAGCATCCTTATTTTGACCACTGAAATTTTAAAGAGGGGGATATAAGTACGATACCTACTAGTATTGAAAAATTGCTTCATAGTTCATCCAATAGCCGCACCGGCACCACGCTTTCTGAACTTGATAATTTGGCCTATACTTGCATAAATACAGTTCAACAGTAACTGTTGTCTATGCTAGTATTTATGACGTCCCACAAATCTAGTTATAGCCATCATCCAAAATTGTTCAAGCCATCTTTGATGGACAGGTCCTAGCCATAAGAAGTTCAAATCTTACAGAAGACATAAAAAGTCCCTGCTGATGGATTGAGTATATTATAGTAAGCCAGTAGGCCTTTTTAGGTAGACTATCTTTTTTTTTGGGGGGGGGGGGGTACTGCTAGTGGAAGCCCTGTATACTATACATATATGTAGACAGATGTTGGAATTGAGTCCTAGTAACAGCTTTTGGACATTCATCCTAACTATTCAAACATCCCGCATGTGTTTGAAAGGAATGCCAAAAGGCTGGATCATGTGAATGACAAAGATATCTGGTGCCAACAGCTTACCTTAAGTGGAGTAGGCGCGCCAAGAAAGATAACTTAATATACTAAACACAAAATTATTTAGTTACTGTAGTCACACCGGGTAACCCTTATACTAGTACGCACTCGGCACTACTCGTATAGAAAAAATTAAGTGGTCTAGCTATGCTGTCCACAGACCAAACCCAACTTTAAAAAATGTTTGGTTTGAGTTCTTAAGTTCGAACAAACGTTATTGTATCAATTGCTTAATTAATAATAGGCCTAATAAGCCCTTAAATTAAAGCTTAAATTGGCTTACCTACACAGACAGAGTATTAGGTAGTTACAGTAAGATCTCTCTTATCCGATCTCCAGAGTTGGGGAGTAACTTAACGAAAGTAACGCGTTAGCGCTAACGCGTTAGTTTTTTAGTAACTTTTAGGGTAACGCGTTATTTTTTCAAAATCGGTAACTTTTTAAAGTAACTGATATTTATTTTTAGTAACTTTAAAAAAACGTTAAGTTGAAAGTTACTTTTGTTTTGCAGCCTGTACTTCATAGAAATGACCATTGCATTCATGAGGATATAATATCTCGAATCCGGTTTTCCCAATAATGAAATGTTTTTATAAGAGGAATTCTTGTCAAAGCCTCGTTTCCTAGGAGAAATTCTCGCATCAGCCGTCCGGTAGGGATGGCAACCCCCCCCCCCCCCCCCCGCCACCCTCCGTCTACGTATTGTGGTTGGCATGTGCATATTTGTGGCATTCCAATTCCATTACGGTCATCCTAGCATCACGTGTGGCAGCAAGATTGCTTTCTTTGGTGACATTTTTGTTTCAATTTTCAATCGCAAATTTGCAGCCCGTGTTTCCTCTAGGGTCAAATCGTCATAAGTGTTGTGCGTTCCATTCAGTGTTCTTAGCCTGCGTTTTTCTTGTTATCATCATTAATTAATTATATTTTTATTCCCTTTCACTCATCACTGTTACTGTTAGTGTTAGTCTGCAGTCTGCTAGTGTGTAGTGTAGTGTTCTGTCCTGTGTTAGATTGGATTTTCGTGTGTTATAAATACGTACGTACGCGTTTACGATGGCTGAAGGCGAAAGTGAAAGTGAAAACGTTTTACCCTGGGCAAATTTTTATTTTTATTTTTATTTATAGGTATTATAAGTTGCCTCAGGTTTGTTATTTTCTGTTAAATTAGTATTTCAGCCGCAAATGCCGTAAAACTATAACTTTTAAAAGTTACTATTTTTGGGTAACTTCCCCAACTCTGCCGATCTCCTGTGTTAACCGAGCCGCAAAAAAAAAAAAAAAAAAAAAAGTTTTAAATACGTAAATAAAACATAAAAATAATTACAGACGCCGCGCCGCACTTTTTTAAATGTACTCGCATACATTTGTAGGCATGCCTTACGAGTGAGTGCAAAGAAGATAGATCGGCGATATATCTCGACTTTCGAGCAGTGTGCATCAGTGTACTGAGCGTATAGAGTTCAGTGGTCAGTGTGCGTCGGGCGCATCGCCGGTAAGCGTCAGTGCCACCCACTGAGCATATAGAGGTCAGTGTGCGTCGCGCGCCTGCGCGTGCGCATACGATCCAGCCATCTCACACACAGCTGTTCAAAGATGGTCGTTGTGGAACTAGATGCAATCATGTTTCAACCGATTCACGAAATTCGTAATCACGACGCATTGAATTGTTATTCCTGGGCTTATCTTATTTCTTTCCCAGACTTATCTTGCGTCGTGAGCTTCAGCGCGGGCATAGTAGTGAGAGGTTTTCCCACATGAGAAAGAGAGCTAGGCCTAGGCCTATGTTTGCATTGTAGGCCTAGGCCTACTGCGTCGAGTTTAGGCCTAGGCCTAGCCTAGACATACGTTTTTATTACGACATGTAGGCCTAATTGTGTACGTGTGTTCGTGAGCTTGAATTACAAGCTATTAAATCATTTAGTATACCCTGTATGAAGTGTATCGTGTGTATTTTATGTTCCTTTATCCATTACATGTGTCATATATCATTTTACCACATCAGGCTATGCTACGAGAGCAAATAAACAATTGATCCGCGCCATCCGAGTTTTTCGCAAATCCGAGGTGCCCCCGGTCTCATCCAACTCGGATAAGAGAGATCTTACTGTAATAGTTATAGTGATTAGCAGTTTAGGAGAGAGTGAGGGGAGGATTTATACTTTATAGGGTTGATGTGTTTATGTTGAAATGTAGGTTAGGTCAAGGTAAGTCCTATTTAGGGTTGAAGATTTCCTCCTCCCTATAGGCCTTAAAGGGGTATTCACCCGCTAAACTCAAAAATATATTTCATTCAGGCTAACTAGTTATAAATTAAGAAATCAACAGAAAAATTATTGGGTCCATCTTGACCCGGGGAAAAATGTTGAACTTGGTAGTATTTTTCGAGCAACTCCCATCGGCAAAAATCTCCCAAAAGAAATAAGAAAGAGATGATCTTTATGCCCAGTGACCTTGGAGGATTTTGAGCAGAAAAAATACTGGCCATTATTGACGTACTCGACAGCTTTTTCTTTAAATCCTCTATATTTTGTTTTGTATAGATTGGAGAAGGGTTGACAGGTTGGGACAGCATAAAGAACATAAAGTGAGTTAAGTGGTTCGGTCAAAATAATAAATATGCTGATTACCAAGAAGGGGTGTGATTTTGGATTTTGGAATGCATATTTTTGCGTGTTTGAGTATATATGATTCAAGGCATGATGTAATAAAGGGCCACTTTAGATTGGTATGATGCTCTAGTATCTATGTGGAACAAAAAGTAAGCAAGTTACAACCGATTTAAGAAATTTTCCAAAACACTAATTTTCGCAAATTTCATGATCAAATTTTTTTTTAATTCGGGTAAAGTTATAGATAGGTATACAATTTTTTTACTGTCATTTGAGTTCAGTATTATGCTATAGATTATATGATAAAAAATTATTTTTTGGGGTAATAAGAACCCCTTTAATTATATAGTAATCTTATGAGTTATGACATGAACCATAAAACTTATTTATAATTTTTCACATACATTCAAGATAGTTTACCATAACCTACATTGGGTATCCAATCCACTGGACAACAAACCCCACCCATAACCATAACAAATCATTTTAATAATTATATGATCTTGTATAAAAGTTTTATTAATATTCGAATACAAATAAACTAGTATAATGATAAAAAATCGATTCATGAGCGATTTATATACTCCGGGAAATTATTAATGTATTTATTATTAATTATTATATATAATAATGTTTATCCATCTACCAAGACCACGAAAGTCTTGACCGAAAAGGACGAATCCAAGCCGACTTGAATGCAGGTGCAACGTGTGTACTGCGAGTGATGGGCAGAGAAAAGTGGTGGTGCGGGGACCAGCACCACTGCGCATCTATATGACCCCGGGGCTGTTAGATTATTGCCAAATTTTAGGATATGTGTCCCTCCCAACTGCCGACAAGACCTGAGCCCCATCTATGTGTGGTTCGTTGGTCTTGTGGTTAGCGTCTCTTCTTCCAATGCAGAAGGTCCAGGGTTCGATTCCCACTATAGGCAGAAGTTTTTTAAATGTTGATTTGGGCTTAAGTCCCATCAGTTCTTGGGTTAGGAATTTGTAAACGGTAACTTTGGAGCCGTCCTAGCAACGAGGCACATAATAAATTCAAAGTTGTTCTGAATCGGCCTTGTTGAGTCTGACGTTGATCCGCGGGTGTTCACACTGTCCATACCTCCAATTGCTATATTTCCTATTAAAAATATTGATCTTTGGTTGGTTATTGCTCACTCATCGATTGTGTCGGGGCCTACAAGGTTGGCTTGGTCGCATTGGATTAATGTTCCCTGCTGAAAATCTGTTATATGACTGAGTGGGTAGACTCTAAATACGAATTATTTATTTATGGAACACCTATAAAATAGAGGAGAAACTCTACCCAGAGGCATGCTATGGCGTTGGCCTCGGTGATGTTGGTACGTCTATTACGTAGTAGGTAATTCATGGTATAAAAATGAGGAATGTGGTAAATATTAAATTGCTGCCTTATAGACTGCATACCCTTGCCAATAATCTCAGAGATACAGGTAGGCTATATAAAAGTCCAATTACATTCTAGACATTTCAGTAGTCCTTCCCTTAATCTTGTAAAAGTAAGCCCCACCCCAAAGTGGAAGCTTAGCCTAAATGAAAAGTTTTAACAAAACTTTGATAATAAGGTAGAATGTCTTATTGGATTGTAAAGGACTTTTGGAAGCGACAAAGATTCCCGCTTGCAGATCTATTGAGGCACACCGCACGACATCTACTGAATGAAATGAGTTATGATAGGGTGTAGCTTACTTCTTTGTACATAACATGACAGCAGCAAGTGCAAGACTAAGATTCCCTCTTGTAAATCTTTTCCAAGAACTTGAAGAACAGCTCGTGAGGCATGCCGCGCGACAGCTGCTGAATGTGTGTGACAATCAGGTGATAGCTCTCTTCCTCGTACACGGCAAACATGGCTGGCAGACCCAGTTGTTCGTAGAGTCCCTTGATGGCGGCAACTTTGGCAGCGTCTTTAGAGCCATAGTTGTTCTAGAAACAAACAATTCCATGAATATCCGTAACAGCAAGACAAAATACGGATAATACCTACGGTAGAGTAGGCCTACATGAAGTATCCGGATTGCCAAATGTTACCTCATTCAATTACATTCAAACTCGATAATGTCCCAATCTTTAACCTCTTGTAAAAATTAAGAATCCTAGTCAATATTTTTTACAAAATTTTACAATAATTAATGATGATTGATGATTGGTCAAATGTTGGGATTTTATTTTATTTTATTTGTGGCCACATTACAACAGGACAAATATCTCACAAAAGTAATTTACCAAACCATACCTATACAAATATAACGCGACAATACAATGTAAAATTAGTTACATAAAAATGACTATAAAAATTAAATACACATGAATGTATGTGTGTGGTGTTGTATGTATGTATGTATGTATGTATGTATGTATGTTGTTGTTATGATGATGTATGTAGCCTATGTTTGAGTAAATATGAATTGTATGTGAGTGCACGAGCGACTGTAGACATTGGTGAAGTTGATTATAATATTTCTTTTAGTTGCTTTCGAAAGTGATGAATGTTACTATTGTGCAAATCTAAATTAGGCTTATTCAATAATAACAGATTGATGTTACGTTGTACGTAGTCTGCAACCTTATTAAACAGGAATACTTGTGCACATCAATGCGGCTGGAGGGAAGATGAAACAGTTTATGAATTTGTGTGTTCCTTGGTGGCAAATGGTAGTTTAATGACTCAATTAGAGGCGTGTCAAGCAGTTTATTAGCAACTTTAAAGAGCAGAACAATGTCCATGAATTTTCTCCGGCTTTCAAGGGTACATAGCTTGCTGTCAGAACACATACCTAGATAATTTACTCTGTGGTATTTCTATTAGCCTTGAAACACGTGTTTGAAATATCGTTGTTGCACTCTCTCTACAACATCAATTTTTTGTGACATGGCTTGGATTCCAAATTTGGGTAGCATATTCAACTTGAGGCCTGACTATAGAGTTATGAAAAGAGGGGAGGGGAAGAAAAAATATAATAATAATCAAACACCCGGTTCCAACATAAGTCAGGTCGGGGGGTGACGTATCACCAGTTTTTTGGGCTGTGGACTTTCAGTGCCTGCTAGCCAGGCTCAACACCTCCTGATCTTCTTCGACGATATCTTCTATGACAGGAATTTCTACCAGTTCACTCAATTTCTTTCTATCCTCCCAGAGTCTTTCCCTCCATCTATCTCTTGGGTGTCCAACTATTCTTACTCCCCCCCCCCCCATGTGCGTTTGAATTCTTTCTTGGATTCTATCGTGCTTCATTCTAATTTCTTTGTACGTGCCCATACCATCGAAGTCTTTCTTTTTTTCCTATTTTACTCCATACCTTGTCTATTTTTGTTAAGGCTACAGAACTTCTTAAAAATTTCATCTCTGTTGCTCGTAATCTGCTGTCTTCCTTTCCACATATTGTCCATGTCACTGATGCATATGATATTTTTAGGGCTGCCCAATGATAAAAAAAAAACATATCGATATCGAAAGGGGATATATCGATATCATGATTCCATATCAAACTTTTCAAGCGAGTATCGATATCGTTTGATTTTGTTCGATATCGATACTTTCAAGTTTTTACGTGTTATTACGTACTCCGGGCATGGCCAAGGCCGCCCGCCGGCAATGCAGGCATGCCACTGTCCGTCCCAATTGAGAGCGGCAGATTGAAGGTTAAGATAAGGCCTAGATAACAGACATGTTATTGTTTAAGGGACAGATGATTGACAGGTGAGGATAATGGATATGTAGAACAATCACACTCTCTCCCTGACTCTGTCTCCACACTACTGTAGTGTAACAACTTGAGCCCCCATATGCTTTACTGATATGAATGAGATTGCACATGTAGTCTTGTTATCTTATCTCAGTCATAACATATACAAAACAAAGCAGCAAAAGTTTTACTCTTGGCCCGAAGCCAAACTGACTAGCAATACGTAGTTGGTGGCGTGAGAGGGGGCGAGGGGAAGGGAACAGCGCTGCAGAACCTTAACTCTCTGCCACGCATAGCATTTCTTGCTTAGAATCTTACGTAATACTTACGCTTATCCCATTTATGTTTTTCGACATACGTTTTTTAAAAAAAATTTATTTCATTGGCGTAGAATTCTAAATATTGTCGATGTTATTTATTAAAATAAAATAGAAATAAAATTAATGAAAACGATATACATTTACATATCAAATTTTTTCTTCATATATCGATATCGTATCGAATTATCGATATTGTTGGGAAGCCCTAGTCACCAAGTCTATTGACATTAGAAACAATCTAAAAGCTAACGTCTTCACCATCATTCAGTCTACCTACTTTCCATATCATGGTCCATTACTAGGAAAACGCTTAAGTCCCGCCGCGTTGTTGGATGAGCGTAATTGGTGCATTGAGCAGCCAGGGTTGTTATGCGAATTTTTTGTTGTTCTGTGGCAAAATCATTACATAATTGAAATTTTTAAAATTAAATTAAATTAAATTAAAAATTAACTTTAATTTTTTAATTTTTTAAAAATTAATTGAAATTGTTAAAAAAAGAAAAAAAGCGTAAAATTGCGATTTTTATAAGAAATAACTTCTCGATTGCGCTCAAATTTAACACTTATCTATTAATTCAAAAAATAAGGGTTCTGTGAAAAACATTACAATGGGATAAAACATGTAGGTGTTATAAGTCAAAGAATTGTTTAAAAAAAGAAAAACCTGTAAAATTTCGATTTTTATGATAAATATTTTTTCAATTGCGCTCAAATTTCACACGAGTATCTTAATTCATAAAATAAAGGTTCTGTGCAAAAATCATTAAAATCGAATAAAGCATGTAGGTGTTATAAGTCGAAGAAATTTTTAAAAAATCGAAAAAAATCGTAAAATTGCGATTTTCATGAGAAAAATTTTTCCGATTGAGCTCAAAAATTTGGGCAGTTCTAAGTTCAGAGATTTCGAAGGTCTCCATAAAATTTCATCGCAATCGGATTATCGGTTTAGCCGGAATCGTGTGGACAAACAGACAAAAATACAGAAAAAAAAAAAAAAAAAAACATTCCGGATTTTTTTCTCCAGTGTAGTGAAATGGAATCTTCGCTTTGCTCGCTAAAAGCTCGCTACGCTCATCCATTATCACATCTATGGACAGGTTATTTACAGGAAATTTATGTGGTATATAAGACGTGCAATGTAACCTTTGCTCCCTTACAATTATTGAACAAATGTATCTCTGTAATGATCTATGTATTCTAGTTCCCTTTCACAGACAGTTCCATCCTATGGTAATACAATAGGTTTGTTTCTTAAGTTGAGGTTACTTCATATTCTATGGTAGACTATTTAGGGAGTAGGCTTTCTTCACTCTCATTGTTTACTTATTGTATGCAAATGTCTTTGTCTCTTGCCAAGTTGCCATTGATCAATATTCATCAACGGATCATGTTTGCACACATTGTAGCTTGCAAAGCCTCATGGAATTTCCGGTGTAGGCTTCACTGCATGCACAACAAAAATATACGAACATTGAAAAATCTAATGCAAGTACCAACTAAATAAAAGTGTAAAGTCAATTGGTTGCCGGCAATAAATCGATTGATTGATCTAGGCCCTACAGACATTGAAGAGAGAATAATACCACTTTCCTTTTCCACATTATTGTCAGGAATGTCAGCACACAGGCAGGCACAGACGCTTCAAGTGCAGAAGAAGGGCAGGTTTTGTGATTGTAAATCAATTACGAGTGCTATAGTTTATTTTTAACTTTCGATTACTAGATTAATAAACTGCAAATTAAATTTTGATTGTAGATTATTGTAGCATAAAATGGCTGTGAACAAGGGTTGTCAACCAACCGGTTTTGTGAATTTGCAGCCAATGCCAGAGACTTTCAGACCTTCCTAAGCCGAAGAAGGTAGGTAGGTCTACGTATGTTCTTGGGCGCCGACTTCAATTTTGTATGCTTTTATGCCATAGTTGGAGTTTGTGGTTGAGGCCAGAAGAAAGGAGACCAACAGCTTACCTTAAACGAGACGGGCAGCTGCATGAAACTGGCTGGTTAACATAAATATTTACAAAACACAATGTCAATGTGTACAATTTACAATGTCGTACGTTTCGGCCAACGCGGCCTTGGTCACCGACCATTAGAGAAGTCTCTTGTGTATCTTGTTTTGTACATATTTATGTTAACCAGCCAGTTTCACGCAGCTGCCCGTCTCGTTTAAGGTAAGCTGTTGGTCTCATTTCTTCTTTCCCCAACCACAAACACTAACCTAGCCAATAGGCATTCTATCACAACCAACTTTATGTCATAGTTGGAAGGATAAGTAGGTAAGTGCGTGCATTTCTGGCTTACTAGGACATAGGCATTGCCGCATTTTCTAGTTTTCCAGTAGGCCTAGAGACAGGCATTTTATTTTTGTTACTACCATAGATTTCTCTGAAAATTTCATCAAAATCCAAATTTAAATTTAAATTTTAAATTTTCTTTTCTGTTAGAAACACGCAAATAAGTGAAACAACCGACACAACTCACACAAACTTTATTTTCTAAGGGCAGTCAAACAGAAGTATTTGTTTTGCTTGCTACAGCAGTACAGCTCATCTAATTAAGCAGAAAATCCTTTGTAGTAGGCCTACAAATAAAAGTGTTATACATATTTACTGACCATGAAAAACTCCTTCTGTTCGGGAGAAGCTCGTTGTAATGCGACTACCGCTAGCCAGGAGCATTTACCATCTTCAATGTCAGTGCCCACTTTACCAGTCACTTCTGGATCTCCAAAACAATCCAAGAAATCGTCCTATAAGCATAACATTGTTGAGTATGAGCTGCAGTGATTGTAGCATTGGTAAAATGTCAAGCAGTGGCAAATCCAAGGGGGAGGGGAGGGAGGGGACAACCCCCCTTTTGCAATAAAAAGTGTAAATGAGAATATAGAATAACTTTAACTACAAATTACCATCTGACCAAAAAAGGATTTTAGAAAGTTGGTTATTGTGATGCTTTAAAATGCACAGATTTTCACCAAAATGAGCTTGAAATAGAAAACTTTTGGATTAAAAACTGGATTTTAGTAGATAAAAAGTTAGTGATACTTTAAAACGCACAGATTTTCACCTAAATTACCTTGAAATAGAAAACTTTTGGATTAAAAACAGGATTTTAGTAGATAAAAATTTGGTCATTGTGATGCTTTAAAATGCACAGATTTTCACCAAAATGACCTTGAAGGAGAAAATTCCCCCCGGACCCCCCACTAACTCACTTAGCCTTCGGAACATCTATAAAATAATTGGTTGAACTCCCCCCTTTATGAATTCCTGGATATGCCACTGATGTCAAGTATATCAATCACAATCAATATTCTACATACATTCAGCTAGGGGTGTGCGAAGCTTCAAAATTATCGAATCCGAATATTATCGAATCCGAATCGAATCTTTTAGTATTCGAATTCGATTCGTTGGTCGAATCCGAAATCGTAAAAATTCGAATCCGGCGCCAAACTCCCGAGAAACTCGCAAATATATCGATAGGTCGATTTAATAGTTCGCAATCGATCACGTGATAACATGTCTGCCGCGTACGTAAACGTAAGAAAAATTATAGAAGAAGTTAGCCAAAAAATGAATATCACTCGTCAGACGGGCTGCGATGGGCCGTTGACCCGTTTGGTAACCCCCAAAGTGGGCCCCCAAAAAAGTCAAATCTGCCTTCATAAGGTATACATTAGAGCTGAGCGCGTGTCGTGAGTCACGCGTGACTCACCCGTGACTCACGATATTTATCGTGAGTATGCGTGAGTGTGGTCTAAATGGAATTAGTCGTGAGTGATTGTGCAAGATTCTTGACTCACGCGTGAATCGTGACACGCGTGATTGTGCGTGTCACGTTAACTATTTGGCTATCAATCGACGAGTAAATACCTTTTCTAGAAATATTTTTTTGAAACAGTTATTACATGCTATTTTTTCACATGAGTTCCAAGTTCCAACTTCAAAATTGCTGGTTATAAAACTTTTCATTTATTGCCCCTTCTCAGTGGTCAGTCATCACCAAAGCCATGTAGACAGTCAACGCTCCGGTCTTTAGAAATGGGGTTATTTTAGACACATCTTTGTTTGCTAATCGCTAGTGTTTCCGTTCAAGAGTATGGGCTTCCAAGAATTTTGTCCAGCCCGTTACGTGCGTCCAACGACCATGACACAAGTGCATTTTCAAGCCAACAATGCCGTAAACAAATAACATAACTCCTATAAAAATGTTGCTTGCTATGTTCGGTCAGTTTATTTCGTGGTGCTTTGCTCATAGTGTTGTAACATCACATTTTGTTGCTGTTTTAGCCTGTCAGGAATCAGGATACGTCGTAAGTAGTGCTAAAATAACATTGTAGGCCTAAAACACATTCATTGTAACTACACCTGAGTAAAGTCGTGACTTGTGCGTGACTGAATACGATGTGTGACATGGCGTGAGTGCGTTATGGAAAAATGAATTTTTAGCGTGAGTGTGCGTGAGCGTGTAGCGATAATATCCGTTTGTGCGTGAGTGTGCGTGATTAGAGAATGTTCGCTCGTGATCGTGACCCTGCGTGAGTCAAAAGTCACTTACGCGCTCACCTCTAGTATACATGATTCAAACATTCGTCATTTTATAGAAAAAATTACCAGGAAAACGAATATCACTCGTCAGACGAGCTGTGTTGGGGCTTTGACCCGTTAGGTAACCTCCAAAGTTGGCCCCCAAAGATGTCGAATCTGCCCTTAAGACTGTTTGCCAAGCTCGAGCCATCTTTTTTTACAATGATAAATGCCCTTTTAACAACACGCTTGATCGTCAAATCCAGCTTATTTCACATACAGAACATACCGTTTTATACCTTAAATTTTCATCCAAAAATCTGCATTTTTGGGAAGCTGTTCAGAAAGGATGAGCGTGTTTCGCTATCTAAGCACATTTTGAGATTTCAAATAATTGTCTTCTACACAAAATTGGTAAATTACTACACACTAACAGTTTGGTGTCATATTTACGGTCACTTAATAAGAAAAGTGAGCAATATTTGGAAAATGTGCCTAGATACCCCTTATAACACATTCTTTCTTAACATTTTAGTGCAAAGCACAACCCGATAGGACCAACGATAGAGCTTCCAAGTGATCCAGACTTTACCTCTGCGCTCTGCGTCAAAGCCTGGTTTTCTCGAGCTTAGCCACCTTGGTTTTATTGTATAGGCAACTATGATGCTGTTAAATTGGTTCCATAAACAGAAATTAAAAAAAAATCCATTATGTATATATATAGAGATGTTAAATACAGACCAAGATGGTTCCTGGATGATCTGTACCCTTCGTCACTTGATGAGATCATGCAATGCGATTTAGAAGTAGAGGATTTTGATGAGGATGATGACATAGATGTTTCGGAAGCAGCGTACATGATGTCAAATGTGATTACAGTTTTGATTTTTGAACAATTTATTTATTCTAATCCTCGTTGTCTTTAACTTATGAAAAGTATTTGCATGTTTCAACGCATGTAAAAGATTATTACGTATGTTATGATATGATGATGAATGATGATTACTAATAAAATGTTAAAGCGTACAAGCGTACAGTGATTACGAATATGATAGAAGTTTTGATATTTGAAGTTAATTATACCAAACCAATTTATATATTCTAATCTTCAATTGTTTGTAACTTATATAAACTACTTGTATGATTCAACACATTACAAATTCTTACTTGTGATATGATGATGATTACTTCTGAAGATTACTATGATAAAAAGTTGAAACATACCGTATTTACTCGCTTATAGGCCGCCCTCGAGTAAAGGCCGCACCCATATTTTGACCACTCAGATTTTAAAGATTTGGATATAAATACTATTGATAAATGGCTTCACATAATGGCCGCACCCCACTTTTTGAACTTGACAATTTCAATTATACCCGAGGCCTATACTCGCATAAATAGAGTACGGTGATAACGAATGTATGGAAGTTTTGATGTTTAGAGACATACCAATTGATATATTCTAACCCTCAATTGTTTGTAACTTATAAAAACTATTTACATGATTCAACACATATTAAAGATAATTGCTTAATAGGTTATCATATGATGTTAATTATTTACGTAACTTATGATTACTATGGTATGATTACTTATGTGTTAAAGTAATTGATTGTCAATGATTTTCTTGTATCGTTATACAATATCCAATAGTTTAAGCGATATACTTTAATAGGCAGAATCCGTATAGTATCAATGATTTTCTTGTATCATTATACAATATGTAGAGGTAGTGAAAAATGGTGATAACGAAATTCGCGAATTTTTTTAAATGTCCTTTTTAGTGCCTAAAATGTAATATTGTCGACGAATTACATCATTTAGAGATGGAAAAAACACATTTTGAAATCGCGAAATTCGCGAAATCTCGTGTATAGCGCGAAACAACGAACGAAATTGTATGAAACTGGTCAAAACGCGAATTAACTCGCGAAAATGTAAGGGATGGTGGAGGTGCCGGTCCAGACTGAATATTACGCGTGCGGTAGGCGGTACAGTCATCAAACAGTCAACGCAACGCGCGCGTCACGGGCTTCACGGAAATAGACCGCGGAAATAACGGCGCGTATATGGCTCCGCGGAAATAGTCCACCAAAATAACAGTGCATACAAATATTTATTTTTTGTTGGGAATCGACTCTGAATCGATTTTTAGGTCACAATGATCGATTCTAACTTTTTGTAATCGATGTCATCCCTAACTTAAGGGGCTCCGTTTTTTATTTTTTTTGATTTTGGATTTTTTCGAAACGTTTTTGACAATTTTTTCGAAATCGCGAAAAACGCGAAATTTGGGTTTTTAAAAACGAGATTTGCGTTTTTATATCACCATTTTTCATTACCTCTAACAATATGCAATAGTTTAAGCGATATACTTTAATAGGCAGAATCCGTATAGTATCATGTAACAAGTAGTAAATTAAACACTATTAAATTTGTAAAAAAAAATAAAATTAGAACACTCTTTACAGTTTACACTCTAACCCTATATCCTATACATACACCATTATTAATTGGATGAGCGTAGCGAGCGTAGCGAGCGGAGCGAAGATTCCATTTCACTACACTGGAGAAAAAAATCCGGAATGTTTTTTTTTTTTTTTTTTTTTTTGTATTTTTGTCTGTTTGTTAACACGATTCCGGCTAAACCGATAATCCGATTGCGATGAAATTTTATGGAGGTCTTCGAAATCTCTGAACTTAGAACTGCCACGTTTTTGAGCACAATCGGAAAACTATTTCTCATCAAAATCGCAATTTTACGATTTTTTTCGATTTTTTAAAAATTTCTTCGACTTATAACACCTACATGCTTTATCCGATTTTGATGATTTTTTCACAGAACCATAATTTTATGAATTAAGATATTCTTGTAAAATTTGAGCGCAATCGAAAAATTATTTCTTATGAAAATCGAAAATTTACGATTTTTTTCTTTTTTTAAATTACGATTAATTAAAAAAATTAAAGATTAAAGTTTATTTTTCATTAAATTTAAATTAATTTTAAAAAAATCTTCAACTAAGTAATGATTTTTTCACAGAACAACAGAAAATCCATATAACACATGGTAGCTCAATGCACCAATTACGCTCATCCAACAACGCGGCGGGACTTAAGCGTTTTCCTAGTTATATAATTACCATAAGACGAAGTATAACCAGTGGCGAAGCGTCGGGGTAGGCATTGAGACAGTGTCTACCCTACTCAAAAAATTAATAAGGAAAATAAAATTCTAAAAACTGTTTTACAAGTGAAATGGTTTTCAAACGTACGCGAGCAAAGCAACGAATGAACGCGTTACCTTTCTGCGCGGATGTGGACTCTTTTCATGCCTTTGCACTACTCTTGAGACAACTAGGATTCTGTCTCCGAGCCTTCCCCTATTACACCTACAACTCTATGGCCCAGCGCTTGTCCACTCCCCTCCACTTCCCCTCCTTCTTCGCAAGTAGAATAGGCTAATGAGACATGTCTCCTCGCGCTTCAGTTCGTGTTTCGGCTGCATTTTCGATTGTTGCGCGAATGGATGCTATTATACACTTGAATAAGCGCGCGAGCGTGCTTGAATAAGTGTTACAGCTTTACAGCTTGAGTTGTTTTGTTATATTTAATATTATTCTGATTCTGACATGGCTGCAAAATTGCAAACATATAATAGGGAGGATCGACTAAAATGAAGTTTCCACTGTACGAAAACAACGTTATTTCGTTATTGCTTTCAGACTAATACTTTTTTCTACAACGCACCAAACGCATTCTAAAACCTTGATTTTCAAAATTTTCGCCTGCGGCGCTAAGGTTGGGGGGCTCCGCCCCCCAAACCCCCCATGCTTGGTTCCTTTTCCGCGAAAAGTATGATTTGTCTGTGTCTACCCTGTAAAATATCCACGCTTCGCCACTGAGTATAACATGTCTTCCTGATTTATTCATCGATCTAGATATTCCGAAAAAATAAAAAAAAGTGGTAGTTGCAGGGCTCAATGACCCAAAATATGCTTAAACATCATGACTACATATTATCGCACAAATCCGATTGAATCCAACATAATTTCGTAAGTATTCGAGACAAAACATTTTTTAAACTTTTTTTTTTTTTGCGGGGGGGGGGGGGGGGGAGGGGCAAGTGGCGGGTAAGGGCCCCACACAGCCAGTCTGACGAGTGATAGTCTTTTCCGTGGTAAATTTTTCTATAAAATGCCGTATTTTTTAATCATGTATACCTTATGAGGTCAAATTTGGCTTTTTTTGGGCCCACTTCGGCGGCGTTTGACGGGTCAAATCCCCAACGCAGCTCATCTGACTAGTAATATTCGTTTTCCTGGTAACTTTTTCAATAACATGACGTATGTTTGAATCATGTATACTTATTGAGGGCAGATTTGACTTTTTAGGGGGGCCACTGTGGGGGCGTCTGACGGGTCAACGGCCCAACGCAGCCCGTCGGCGAGTGATATTTGTTTTTCTAGTAATTTTCCCTATAAATTGACGTATGTTTGAATCATGTATACCTTATGAGGGCCGAGTTGACCTTTTTTGGGGCCCACTTTGGGGGCGTCTGACAGGTCAACGGCCCATCGCAGCCGGTCTGAAGAGTGATATTCATTTTTGGGCTAACTTCTTCTTTCATTTTTATTATGTTTCAATCATGTATACTTAATAGGGGCAGATTTGACCTTTTTTGGGGCCCACTTTGGGGGTGTCTGACGGGTAAACGCCCCACCGTTGACTTGTAAGACGGGCATTTTTGAAAATGACTTGAATTTCCGCTTCTATTCCAATGGTTAAACCATATGTACCCTATGAGGGGAGACTTTATGTTGCGAGCTCTTGGACTAATAGCGATGCGTTTGCATTGAAAGATGCCCATCTCCGAACTCGTACGTAATAAAAGTGCGGGTCTATGAAAAGGTCAGCGGATACAATAAATGTTGGCTGCTTAATTTTAGATAAATAAAAACATAAAAGTATGTACTATGTATGTACAAAACACAGAAAAACACGAGACTGTGTTTTGTACTTTTGTACATAATTTTGTTTCTATTTATCTACAAATTCAGTAGCCACCATCACTTCTCAAAAAGTGAGCTGTTGGATCCTATCCCACACCCAGGGTTGGCATTATACGCGTATAAAAGGTTTTATACATACGTACGTATAAAACTACGTATAATACAGTATAAAACGTATAAAAGTAGGTAGCTTTAAATTTCAAATTATTATGTCTCTATTTGCAACAGGCAATGTAGCCCACTAGTGCAAATTTAATAGAGAAGGGAGGAGGGGAAACCCGGTACCGGCACATAGCCTACTCCTACCGAAAAGTACCAAGGGGACCAACGGCTTTACGTCCCATCCGAAAGGACGGTGTAACTTTTGACAGTCATATAGGTTCCTCCACTAACCCGGACTGCCGAGCAGACGGCGCCAAGGAGAACGAAGCTGTCACACAAGCTTACGAACCCTAGTCTGCTCTAGCCAGCGATATACGTGTGTTTCAGGGCAGAGCGGCGGACCCACTCAACCCCTGACCACGCCCGATGTTGCTTAACTTCAGTGTTCGAGTGGGAACTGGTTAAACGACCGCGGCTACTAATAATAATGGTAGCTGCATATTGAGTCTTCATTTAAATCCCCCCAAAATACAAAAATTTGTAAAAAAGACGGCAGCCAAGCTCTCCTTCAAAAGTCTTCGGCTGTGAATGCTGTGAGATATAGAAGTTGAGCCAAGCTTTTTATTCTTTCCCCTAGTTTCGCTTTGAAAATATGTAAGATCATTTCGCCTGTTGACGAGCGCCAAGCCAACGATTTTGTGGTAAAAAAGTAAAATTTTTAAACTCGAAATCATAAAAAAATTCTTGGCCATGAACCAAATTCAATGGCCAAGTCATTTTTTTATGATTTCGAGTTTAAAAATTCTACTTTTTTACCACAAAAATCGTTGGCTTGGCGCTCGTCAACAGGCGAAATGATCTTACATATTTTCAAAGCGAAACTCGGGAGAAAGAATAAAAAGCTTGGCTCAACTTCTATATCTCACAGCATTCACAGCCGAAGACTTTTGAAGGAGAGCTTGGCTGCCGTCTTTTTACAAATTTTTGTATTTTGGGGGGATATCACATCTTTTGTTGTTGTTCGCTTGGTTCGATGAGGTTGTGAATGATTGGACTTTGAATGATTAAATTTGTTAAGTTCAAAGTTGTTTTTTACATTTTTGGGCCCACGGTCCCCCCAAATTAACCCCTTAAATAAAGAAATAAATAAATTTTATTTAGAGTCTACCCACTCAGTTATATTAATGATTTTCAGTGGGGGGACATTTAAATCAAAAGCGACCAGCCAACCCATGCAGGCCCCGACGCAATCGACGATGTGAGCGATAACCAACCAAAAAATCGATATTTTTAATAGGAAATATATCAATCAGTGTATGGACAGTGCGAACATCCGCGGATCAACGCCAGAATCAACAAGGCCGATCCAGAAAACTCTGAAATTTATATATGTTGCTTCGTTGCTAGGACGGCTCCAAAGTCACCGTTTACAAACTCCTAAGACAAGAACTGATAGACTTAAGTCCAAATCAGAAGTTAAAAAACTTCTGACTTGAGCGGGAATCGAACCCTGGCCCTACTGCATTGGAAGCAGATACGCTAACAACAAGACCAACGCACTAGCATAAGCACTAGATATTTATAATGGTTAAGAGCATGTTTAATTTTAAGCTTGTATACAAATTACTACGCCTGAGTAATTACGCGTTTTGATTTTGCTAGGACGGCTCCAAAGTCACCGTTTACAAACTTCTAAGACAAGAACTGATAGACTTAAGTCCAAATCAGAAGTTAAAAAACTTCTAGGGAACGACTGGCCCTCTGCATTGGAAGAATACGAACCCAAGACCAACGCACTATAACAGATAATATAATCAAGACCTTTAATTCAAGCTTGACAATATAGCTTTAGAATTACTTTAATTGTTTAGATTGATTTTAATTTCAATTTCCACAATGCCGTTTTACTAAGTACATAGAATTGCGCTTTTGATTCTAGATGAACGCTTCCAAGTAGCGTATTTCATAAATCTAAGGACATTACACTTGTAATTTTTGCTTTAAGTCCAATACAGTTAAAATTTTGCTTTACTAGCAAAACGGAAATGAGCATCTGTATTCAGTTTAAAATCAGTGTACGTTCTTGAAAGATTCATTCTAAATTAGATATACATTTTATTCCATGGTATCAAATTTAGGCTGTTTATTGGCAAGCTTTTATAAGGTAATACAGTAATTCAAGTGATAAATTACCACGCTTTTATTGGTTTTGATTTATTCATTTTGATTTTATTTCCCGTCCCTGATTACCCGTTTTGGTTTTGAAAAAAAGGTCATCTGGTTGGACCAAGTTTGCAAGTTTCATATTAAGATTACCGTTTTCTCGTTAGCAAGAACTTCGAAAAGTCCCACCACGGATCACCTACTTCACCAATTTTTTTTTTTTTCCGGTACCGTTACACCAATTGCTTCCATGATTCAAGAGTTAAAGATGAGTGATTTTCAAAATAAAGTAGTTGCGGACGGTATTTTTTGGAAACATCTCAGTGACAGGTTTTTTACCGATTCATTCTTAAAGTTTCAGGGTTTTTGTCATTTTGGACCCCCTGGTCATCCCAAATTTAGGGCCTTGTTTGGTTGCCAAGATATATATGTAATAGCATGTTAAACTTCAAGCTTTGACAAATACACGCCTTGGTAATTAGCGGATTTGATTATCGTAAATTTAATTTTACCGTCCTTTACACGATTTTGGTTTGAAAGCAAAAGACTGTGACTGAAAAACTGTTGTGGCCAGTTCATAGTTCTAAGTATTACCGTTTCTCTGAAGGCTAAGAACTTTCCCGAATGCACCCACCCAATTCCCAATCCATGAACAACATACATAGTCTACCATTAATCCAAACACAACCACCAATCCACCAGCCACTAGATTTACGATTTGAGAGCCTTTTTAACACAGAACGAGTTTCGGATGGTTATTTTTTTTTTTGTATGTCATGGACCACATACCAGGTCATTACCGAGTTTCAAGATGTAACCTTTCGGGCGGCGTGTGCAGATAGCTGAAAAACCCCAACTTGTAGTGTATATAGGGCCGGAGTTCGGTGTCGCCTAAGCATCGCATCGCTTGTCTGCCGGGCGACGACCGTCGCCCTAGATATTGGTGAATGGCGAGCGAGCATGGAAAATTGGAAAATACGGTAACAAAAAAAGAAAAACTAACAATAACATGTATGATACAAGGGCCCAAGGAAGAACTGTTGTCATCAGCAGGTGAAAAGTTTTGTTGCCCCCTGCCCTTCAGGCTGAGATTTATGTTCTCTTTGCTTTCCCAACCTGTCAACCTTTCTCCAATCAAATTCAAATTCAAATTCTCCAATCAAAGTGTAACATATGCTTATATCATAGTTGTTACATTTTAGATTGCCATAATACCTAATACACAATAATTACACCTAGGCTTACATGCATCTTTCTTTAAAATAAATATCTCTTTAGTAGGTCTATTTAGTGTTTATATTATTTTGTTCAGTAAAATGTATCAGTAGGCCAACTGGTATATGAACAAGACAGGCATGTGGCAGATTGTGGTCAATAAAGATAATCATTATCCTATCTCAAAAATGAAAATTTGCATTACTTACATAGCCTAGCCTTAAAGATAGATTATACTTTCTTTAAAAAGTGGACTGTAGGCCTATAATAATAACTGCAGTATTTGTGTATCTAGGCTACACTTGATAATAAAATGTAGTTCTAAACAAAATATGTCGATACAACCTGATGTGACTACGACTACCTCATTGAAGTAATTCATACTCTTTTTAGGGCAAAAGACTAGTGTACAGTAAGATCTCTCTTATCCGAGTTGGATGAGACTGGGGGCACCTCGGATTTGCGAAAAACTCGGATGGCGCGGATCAATTGTTTATTTGCTCTCGTAGCATAGCCTGATGTGGTAAAATGATATATGACACATGTAATGGATAAAGGAACATAAAATACACACGATACATTTCATACAGGGTATACTAAATGATTTAATAGCTTGTAATTCAAGCTCACGAACACACGTACACAATTAGGCCTACAATGCAAACATAGGCCTAGGCCTAGCTCTCTTTCTCATGTGGGAAAACCTCTCACTACTATGCCCGCGCTGAAGCTCACGACGCAAGATAAGTCTGGGAAAGAAATAAGATAAGCCCAGGAATAACAATTCAATGCGTCGTGATTACGAATTTCGTGAATCGGTTGAAACATGATTGCATCTAGTTCCACAACGACCATCTTTGAACAGCTGTGTGTGAGATGGCTGGATCGTATGCGCACGCGCAGGCGCGCGACGCACACTGACCTCTATATGCTCAGTGGGTGGCACTGACGCTTACCGGCGATGCGCCCGACGCACACTGACCACTGAACTCTATACGCTCAGTACACTGATGCACACTGCTCGAAAGTCGAGATATATCGCCGATCTATCTTCTTTGCACTCACTCGTAAGGCATGCCTACAAATGTATGCGAGTACATTTAAAAAAGTGCGGCGCGGCGTCTGTAATTATTTTATGTTTTATTTACGTATTTAAAACTTATTTTTATTTTTTTTATTTTTTTTGGCGGCTCGGTTAACACGGAACATCGGATAAGAGGAGATCGGATAAGAGAGATCTTACTGTATTATGATATTTGTACATTGTTAAAAGTTAGTGCCTATAGCTAAGAGCATAAATAGTCAATATTAACTATTGATTGGCTACATACATGAGACCCAGAGCCTTTTTTTAGTTTTATACGTTTTGTTTTATACGTGTATATTATACGGTATAATACATACGTATTATACTGGTTTTATACGAAACGTATTATACTCTGCCAACCCTGCCCACACCCAATATCATACATCAATAAGACAATAATTTATGGCAGCCTCACCTGAACTTGAAAAAACTGGCCCATCTCCAAGAGTATTGTCTTCGCTTGTCGAAGGACCTCCGCATCCTTGAAACCTGCCTGTCAACCACATCAAACACATTGATTAAAATTAATAAGCTTTGCCTTGAGAAGTCTTAACAACTTAGTAGGGATAAGGAGTAAATAAACACTTAGAATGTCCGATGATTTTCAGTCCCAAACTTTGTGAACATAATTATTGCATTGCCCAGACCTACCATGTTCATGGCTAACGCTACCGGCAAGTGGAAAGAATAGTACGCTGTCTTGTGCTTCACTATCGCATTGTATCGGTCCATTGTGAATGTCTTGAAGTCTGGTTTTTTCCCTGCTTGAGAGGCTAGGCAGTCCAACGTTTGACCCAAAGTCGTTTTCAAAGTCACCTGGAAGAAACAATAGGCCATCGTTAATATTTTGACTAGGGTTGCCGTTCGATACGAATTTCAGTATCAATAATCGGACCAGTTAAATCGATTATCGATCGCGATAATCGTTTAAAAAAAAATATCGATCGATAATCGAATCAAAATTAGGCCTAAATTTGCTGGTATACCGACGCGGACCGTGGACCTTTTGCGAGTGCATCCTTTTGTTCCTTCTATTTGCTCAGAACAGGGTTTTTCCACGCTATAATAGCAACGTCTTTCACGAGCTCCCCCTCCCCTCCCCCTGTCTGGCGTCTGGCCGGCGCGACGAGAGCGAGCTAAGTGGAGTAGACAGACCGCGCTATGCTACCCGGCTTGAGTGTTGTCTTTGTGAAGGTCGTTCTTCTTGGAAATCGTGGTTCTTTGAAGTTTCATTTCAGCTTTTGTTGAGATTGTCGTTCATTCATTTACGAGATATTATCAGTTTAACTATTCAATGCTCCGATATTTATTACGTGAGACGAGATGAATATTGTTAGACATAAGTTTGGAAGACGACGTAATATTGGTGTGAGAGAACTGATAAGATAATATTATCGTAGCACTACGGAAATAAGAAAAGCGATTACGAGTTGGCGTGGAGTGGGGAGGAATGCTGCATCTCGATAAAATACTTGTTGACCTTGCTTGGCCGTGACGCGCCGAGGTTGTGCAATCAGCGCCTGATCGGCGCGGGAATGCAGTCGCCTGCCGCCCGAGCCGAGCCGGCCTGTAACACACACGCGTCATGCTGGTGGCCTATACTGCACAGTGCAGGCGCTTCGTACTTCACGCCTTACGAGTGTTGTGGATCTCGCAGTGGACGTATTTTTCACGGAATAAAGCGATTAATGTCTTGACTGGTACTATTTTATGAAGTTCTGCAGAGCGGGCGGTAAATTACAAAATTTCGGGCGGGCGAGCTATTCGATTATCGAAATATCGATAATCGATTCTGGAAGACTGAATCGATTATCGATCGTTTCGGGAAATAATCGTATCGATCGATGTATCGATTATCAAACGGCAACCCTAATTTTGACCCAATGACGACAAATTATACACCAGTCACAAGACTAGTTTTATGCTTAGTAAGTTGTCACAATTGTAATTCAGGGCGTGATAGAGAGTTTGAGGACCTCCCCAATGGGGAAACTTCTTTATCAACTCTGGTTAGTAGAATGTTGTAAAAATAAAAAAATGAAACCAAATAACTGAAAGAAAACACAAACAAATATCAAATAGTCCTTTCTCCGAAGCCAAGCAGCTTGGTGCCTAGCCTTGTTTACACATCAAATCATGTAGATTATACAAGGCCAACATTACCCAAATGTACCTAGCTTGCCTTTACGATCTTTGTGGCTATGAATATCTACAGGGCTGTTTGTGATCTTTCCAGCAACTAAAACAAACACAAAAAGCACTATCTGGATCATCTTTGCATTGCGGATAATAAGACAACAATTTTGATATCATTATTGAAATTGTAGGGCTATATTAACAATATGAAGTTAAACTAGAAAACGCTCATTTGGACGCATTGATAAGCGAGCACGTGCTATAGCTAGACCCACATTGCACATTTTCTTAAATTTTAAAATTTGCGACGTTCGCTGTCCACGGGGCCATGTTTCCAATATTATTTATTGTTGCCAAGGTATTTGGGTAAACCCGTGGGTAAACCTTTACTTTGTGGATAAAATCCACCACCAAGAGGACCTTGAAATCATTTCCTTGGGAAAACTATTTTAACTCTTTGGTAACAAATAATACACTGCTTCCTCGATAGTATTTTGATTACTTCTAGGTGGCAGTGCATAGTGACCAGAAACTTTGTGCGACTTTTCGTTGCCATGGTAATGTTACTTTTGTTAAATTGTAATTTCCATCTACATTACTTATCGGATCAAAATAAAATTAACACATTCGTGACCGGACGGACATTCTAAATGATTTGGCCACCTCAGATTTTGTTGCCGTTTAGTTTGAAAAAAAAACTTTTGATTAACTTTAATGTAACTTTGTAACTTTTTGAACGATTTTGCCGCAAAACGAATTGCATTCAATCCAGATCGCAGCTTGCGGATGGTCCAAATTTCAACTCGATCCGAACCTCTGTTCAAACGTTATGGCGAGACATACAAAAAAAAAGTGACTATTTTTTCCGAGAGTCAAATGGAAACGCTCGCTTAATGAATTAAACTAGGAAATGCTCAGTTGGACGCGTTGATAAGCGAGCACGTGCTATAGCTAGACCCACATTGCACATTTTTTTAAATTTTAAAATTTGCGACGTTCGCTGTCCACGGGGCCATGTTTCCAATATTATTTATTATTGCCAAGGTATTTGGGTAAACCTTTACTTTGTGGATAAAATCCACCGCCATCTAGAGGACCTTGACATAATTTCCTTGTGAAAACTATTTTAACTCTTTGGTAACAAATAATACACTGCTTCCTCGATAGTATTTTGATTACTTTTAGGTGGCAGTGCATAAAGGCTAGAAACCTCGTGCGACTTTTCGTTGCCATGGTAACATTACTATTGTTAAAATGTAATTTCCATCTACACTACATATCGGATCAAAATAAACTTAACATATTCATGACCGGACGGACATTCTAAATGATTTGGCCACCTCAGATTTTGTTGCCGTTTAGTTTGAAAAAAAAACTTTCAATTAACTTTAATGTAACTTTGTAACTTTTTTAACGATTTTGCCACGAAACTAATGGCATTCAATCCAGATCAAAGCTTGCGTATGGTCTTAATTTCAACTCGATCCCAACCTCTGTTCAAACGTTACGGCGAGACATACAAATAATAATAATAAAAAAAAAAAAAACAGTGACTATTTTTTCCGGCAGAGTCAAATGGAAACACTCGCTTAAATAGACCTAAAACTAGGAAAACGCTCAGTTGGACGCGTTGATAAGCGAGCACGTGCTAAGCAATTTGTTGATGGTTCAAATTTCAACCTGATCTGAATCTCCGTGCAACCGCTATCATGAGCCAAAAAAGTTCCAGCTTCGTGCGACTTTTCGTTGCCATGGTAACGTTACTTTTGTTAAAATGTAATTTCCATCTACACTACTTATCGGATCAAAATAAAATTAGCATATTAGTGACCGGACGGACATTCTAAATGATTTGGCTACCTAAGATTTTGTCGCCGTTTAGTAAAAAAAAAAAAAAAAACTTTTGATTAACTTTAATGTAACTTTATAACTTTTTGAACGATTTTGCCACAAAACTAATGGCATTCAATTCAGATCAAAGCTTGCGGATGGTCCAAATTTCAACTCGATCCGAACCTCTATTCGACCGCTATCATGAGCCAAAAAAGCTGCGCGACTTTCCGTTGCCATGGTAACGGTCCTTTGTTATAATGTAATTTCAATCTACACTACTTATCGGATCAAAATAAAATTAACATATTCGTGACTTGACGGACATTCTAAATGATTTGGCCACCTCAGATTTTGTCGCCATTTAGTAAAAAAAAAAAAAACTTTCGATTAACTTCAATGTAACTTTTTAACTTTGTGAACGATTTTGCCACAAAACTAATGGCATTCAATCCAGATTGAAGCTTGCGGATGGTCCAAATTTCAACTCGATCCGAACCTCCGTTCGACCGCTATTATGAGCGAAAAAAGCTGGGCGACTTTCCGTTGCCACGGTAACGGTACTTTATTATAATGTAATTTCCATCACACTACTTATCGGATCAAAATAAAATTAACATATTCGTGACCGGACGGACATTCTAAATGATTTGGCCACCTCAGATTTTGTCGCCGTTTAGTTAGAAAAAAAACTTTTGATTAACTTTAATATAACTTTGTAACTTTTTGAACGATTTTGCCACCAAACTAATGGCATTCAATCTAGTACAAAGCTTGTGGATGGTCCAAATTTCAACTTGATCCAAACCTCCGTTCGAACGTTATGGCGAGACATACAAAAAAAAACACACAAAAAAAACAAAACAAAACAAAACAAAAAGCTAGTGACATTTTTTACGGCAGAGTCAAATGGAAACGCTCGCTTAACAACCATAAATATGTAGCCTAGGCTAATAGGAAAAATAAAGTAAAATAAAAAATAAAAATGGAAAAACAAAAAGAAAACCACTAATTTATTAGACAACCCCAACATTTGGTAGGTACCAGTAGTGTACTAGGAAACGCCCAGTTGGACGCGTTGATAAGCGAGCACGTGTTATAGCTAGACCCACAATGCACATTTTTTAAAATTTTAAAATTTGCGACGTTCGCTGTCCACAGGGCCATGTTTCCGATATTATTTATTATTGCCAAGGTATTTGGGTAAACCCGTATGTAAATCTTTACTTTGTGGATAAAATCCACCGCCATCTAGAGGACCTTGACTCATTGGAAAAATATTTAAACTCTTTGGTGACAAATAATAGACTGCTTCCTCGAAAGTATTTTGATTACTTCTAGGTGGCAGTGCATTAGAAACTTTGCGCGTCTTTTCGTTGCCATGGCAACGTTACTTTTGTTATAATGTTATTTCCATCTACACTACTTATCGGATCAAACTAAAATTAACATATTCGTGACCGGACGGACATTCTAAATGATTTGGCTATCTCAGATTTTGTCGCCGGTTAGTTTGAAAAAAAAAACTTTCGATTAACTTTAATGTAACTTTTTAACTTTTTGAACGATTTTGCCACAAAACTAATGGCATTCAATCGAGAACAAAGCTTGCGGATGGTCAAAATTTCAACTCGATCCGAGCCTCCGTTCGAACGTTATGGCGAGACATACAAACAAAAAAAAAAAAAAAAAAAACAAAACGAGTGACAAATTTTTCCGGCAGAGTCAAATGGAAACGCTCGCTTCGCTCGCTTAATTAACCTTTTGAAAAGTATGCCCGTATATATACGTGCGCGCCCGAGCGCCCTGCCAGAGTATTCCCGTATATGTACGTTTCGATGTTTTTGGGTTGCACAGTAATTCAAGGCATGGGTGCATCGAGCTGGAGCTTGGCCATGCAGTAGTGCTACCTATTGACAACATCTTGAACTATTTGGTGAAACATTTGGACGAGATTTGATCTATTTTTAGCATGTTTTTGTGAAAACGTGCATTGCCAGTGCGTGTGACGGCAGGCCTAGTGCGTGCTAGTAGGCAGCAACAAGTGTTATCGGTAGCTATGGCAAGGTGCGTGGATATGAATGTAGATGAAATCTCGGAAATTATTATGAATATTGTGTGCAAATAAACATTTACTACACAAGAAAATTTTGGTTATTAATCTCACTAAGAATTATTCCCTTAGATTCTAAAATACGGGAAAAAACTCACTTTAGGGGTGGCAAACCCCAATTTTGAACTCACTTTTCAAAAGGTTAAACAAAATTGGCCAGTCTTAGTACTTACATCGTGGAAGAGCTCTACGACACTGATGTAGTAAGGCTCATCACGGAAGTACTTCTTGAGCAGCGAGTAGATGCCACACTCCAAGAGAACGCCATCGTTGATAGCTGCCACGCCTAAGTTATTGTAACGGTACCAGCAAGGTCTTCCCCTCCTAGTTACTGCGTTGTCCATTACGTCATCCAGAACCAGCAGGAAGGCTTGAAGCTGTGCAAGGAATAAAGAGTCCAATAGCCTATAGCATTTTGTTTTTGGCTACCGGTACTTACCTACATACTCAAAAATACTAGGCTATAAAAATCCAATTCAAATTCCAAGGTATCCTTAAAGGGGCTAAATTACCCCCCAAATCTGTTTTTTACCACATAATCTATTCTATAGCTTCTGCTACTAGGTCTACTAAAAATACAGTTTAAAAAATTATATCTTGTAACCGTGATTTTCCTCAATTTTTTAATTTTTAGATCCTGAAATTTGCAAAAATTAATTTTGGTGAATTTCTTAAATTGGCTTAAAGCTGCTAACTTTTTGTTCTACATCTAGGCTACTAACTACAGCAACATACCAATCTAAAATGTCCGTTTATAACATTGTGTCTTGAAAGTTGAAACTGTGCACAATACACTCTAACTAAAACATACAAAAATATAGGGATGGGATTTGACCGTTCAAATTCAAATTTGGTCAATTGACGGTCAAATGTAAAAAATCATAAATTTTATTTTATAAAATAATTAGTATATTTATTTTTTAAATGTTGTGGTGACAAAAGCCTTTTTTATTTAAAAGCTTGTTAAATGCATATTAAGTGGCATATCATCATCGTCGATGCTGTCATCAGTCCCTTTCTACGATTCAGCTTCAGCTTACCCAGAAGCTATTATATTCTATTTGTCTATTATAATTCATGATATAACTACATAATAAATAATAGGCCTAATTAAAATAAAATATTACCTAATTAAAACATTTTTAATTGAAAAAGAAAGAAAGAAATGTTAACGTTTAGGCCTACATAACAATTCAAATTCAAATATAAAAATTCAAATAATTTTAAGTTTTAAATGCAATATAGTATACACATGTTATCTTTAAGTCATTTGACTGGTCAATTGACATTGTGCAACCCTACAAAAATATAGGGCTACATTCCAAAATCACCCCCCACTTGGCAGTGGCAGCTTGAACCTCTGGAACCCCCCCGGGGCCAACTTTGAAGCATTCCACCCACCCACCTTAACAAGAGCATCCGCAGGAAATTTATCAGGGGGGCCGAAATTATAACTTGTACTTTCGTGGGACAAGCACGGGGGGCTAATCAGCTTTTCAGAGTGCGTTTGGTGCGTTTTAAAAAAAGTAGTGGGCTGAATACAATACCGAAATACAGTCAAACTTCGTTAGGACGCTTTTGAAGGTACAAAGAAAAGTGGACGTTGTAAACGTGAAAACGCAGAAACGAAATTCCATTAAAAAAATTAGAAATTAGCATTCTTTAATATCTTATGTATAGTTATAGTGAGACAATCAAATACACTCAAATAGTATGGTTATTAATAGTTTAAATGTGTGTAATTAAATGCATAACAGGTAAGTATGCAAGCACTAATTACGCGCTGCAAATACTTGACAGTGCGCGTTGCAGCGTTGACATCAGACACCTGTCCGCTCCTTCCCATTCCACTGCTGCACAGCTGAAACAACTGTCACTCAATTCCCTACTACATCTCCGCCACCTGGCGAAGGCTCGTCTAACTCGCTCGTGTGGCCACTAGGTTAGAGTTAGACGATCCTCCGCTAGGCGGAGATCCAGCAGACCTTGGTCAAGAGCAGACAGACGCGCGCCCCCCCCCCCCTCCCACGCAACAAAGGCTGCGTTCCAATGCTTCATTTACACGCTAGTGTACACTCATTTACCGGAAGTCAAGTGACTAGCAGGCGACCAAAGCTCCGATTTGGCTAGTAGGCTAGCAGACAGCAGACGAAAGTGTACACTACGAAGCCTACTTCGCCTGCTAGCAAAATGGCGGCCAGTAATTTCGCAGCCACAAACCTACAAAGAAGCTTCTTAAGGAGTTAAAGTGTTATGAATTGATGATATTACTATAATAAAATTGATTATAACAGCAAATACAAATACTTACATCCAGTCACGCATTCTTTTCTAAGGTTTCAGGTAAAAAGTGGGGTTGGGGATAGGGTTTGTTTATTGCTTATGTTTATTGTTAGGGTTTGTTGTTGAATCTACGACACCTGGATGGGCTTTTCTATCTATTTAGGAAGCTGTGAGTAGCCATAGTAGATAGGCTTCAAAAGTGTATGCCCAAAGGTGTAAGTAGGTAGCAGTTAGCAGGCTAGTGGCTAGTCGGTAGTGGCTAGCAGGGCAAAAAAGCATTGGAACGCAGCCTAAACACATATCGTCTAGCTCACTGTCTATTGGCTTCGGGCCAAGCCTCTCGCTGTGTTGTTTTGTGTACGTTATGAATGAGATAAGATAAACTAGACCAGATACTCGTTCTGTTTTATTCACACCACTCCAAGCAGTGCCAGCTGTGTTAGTGTCTGACGTGATTGTGCGACCTTGCACATGGAAAGTCAACACTCTACAATAACATTGCTGAAAAGTAAATTGGTTCATTTATTTACATGCTTGTTTGCATACATGTTCATTGCCTGTTTTGCAATGAGTCGTTTCATTCCTAAAGGATTTTTGTAGCACACTTGTAAGAATGTGTGGGTGGCCCAGCGTCTACGCTACCGCTCTGACGGAGGGCTAGGAGGGAGGGGGTCTGATTTCGAGCTTGCAGACTTTGTACTGTCGGCGCCTCAAAAACGTGATAAACAAACACACAGGTGGCACGGGACCATGAATTGTATGCGTCGTAAGCGTGAAAGCGTGCTATCAGTAAGCGTCGTAACGAATTAGAAATTACATTGTTAGTATGGAACTTGAGTGGGGCCACTCAAATTTGGGCGGGGAAACCGTGAAAATGTCGTAATGAAGAGCGTCGTAAAGAAGTTTGACTAATGTAATTTTTGTGAAGTCGATACTCAAAACTAAAAAACCACCAAAAGAAATTGGAACGCTAACGTCCTGACGAGATTAATCATGTTGTTATATCCGCTGAATATATTATTCAATGTGTGTGGGAGGGATGGATGGGCAGCAGCTCTTGGCGCCGGACAGGCCGGAAGTCACACATTAACAACCCTACGATTTTAGACCCCTACCCCCGTGTCTTTGGGTGTCTTGCTGTCTTGAGTTCAAGTGAAATTTACAAATAAAAAATAAATAAATAAATTTGCATTCAGAAAAGAAAAACGTATTCTGTAGAGATTTTTTTAGGCTCGAATTAATATATTAATAAAAATTGCTGAATAGAGGATTCCAGGGCGGAAGCCCTTGCACCTTACGGCGCGGCATTCCGGGGTTCGGGGCAGAGCCTCAGCCGCCGGAGGCAAATTTCGCTGAAGGAGATTTGTTTGCTATGTGCCATAAATAAGTGGCCTATAACACGTTTTCAGGCGAGCCCTTGGACGGGGAAAACTAAGCATACCCACCACTGGTAGTAGTGGTTACAGAAAAAATATTAAAGGCTTGATGGTACGACCAGAATAATGACGTTAAGCAATGTCATCGGCTGCATGTTTGGGTGACCTTGTTCTTTTTCAATTTATTTAGCTTATAAAAAAAGGGCGCGTCAGCTGTCAACCCTTCTAAGAAAGTCCGACAAGCTCTTTTCTCGCCTTTTGCGATCAGCCCAGCCCCGATTTACCCCGGCCCCAGATGGGTTATGGCCTTGTTCGGTCGTTCCCGATATATATATTCTACACGACTTTCTTTGTTTGTGACTTACAAGTTACAATGTTCTAGCTAGGTAAGTGACAAATGTTCTTTTATTTTATTTATTTATTTATTTATTATTTATTTAACGTCTATCCTATTCAGTTATAAAAACTGATTTACAAAGGAGGACAACTAAATAAATCTAATTACATAGATGCAGAAACTACAATAAACTACATTTAAGTACATATTTGAAATATTAGCATTTCAACAACAATGCATTTAAACACAACAATTTTGTTAACAAATAAAAATGATATAAAATGTATTTAATTAATGAATCAAATATAAAAAAGGGTGGGGAATGAAAAAAAAAAGGAAAAAAAGGAAAAAAAGAAAAAAAAAAAGAAAGAGAAAAAAAAACATTAAAAAAGAAAAAGAAAAGAAAAAACTGATTTATTAGACGATCCCACTCAAACGAATATGAGGTTTGCCAAAAATCAGGAACAGCAAATCAGAGAGTATAATCAAAAAACTTTCGCGGAAGAAACCACCGAACGCGAATCTTTATTCTTGTGTTTTATTAGGTATTGACAGGGTAGCCTACAGTAGAAAATACAAAAGCCACCAGAGTCCGCATGACGACACTATCTTTTGAGCTCGCATTTAAAAACCATCACAATTTAATGTTTACATTCCCATCTGACAAGGGTATTGGCTTGTTCGGGAAATTTTTATCATATAGGCATGATACCATTTCTTTTACCTATAGCTCATATTTATGCAGCAAACACTGCATGATTAATAGGGAGGCCTACTTACGACCACACAGCAACCGTTCACCCCCACCCCCATCCACCCTGACCCGACCACCCACCCACCTATTTCTCACGGGGCCATGGCCCTGAATTTGTATGGTCGGGCCGCCACTGCCACTTGGTAACCAGCATATTTTGACCAAACCACTAAGACTTATTTACAAAACAAAATATAGAGGTTTTACAGAAAAGGCTGCCCAGTAGGGTTGTGCAACTGGGAACCCACTATTTTTACTTCAAACTCAAACTTTCATAGTTTTGAAAAACCTACTTCACAAAAAAAAATACTGAACCGAACTCAAGAGTCTTCACAAGAAAGGCATGTACACGGCACGCTCGTAAGCACTCAAATTAAGATATGTATACAACGCTCTGGAGAAAAATTTAAACTACGTACGAGAATTCTAAAAAGCACACGACACAGATATTTTTATGCAGAACAACATACAACAAACAGAATTAATGTATGTAATAAACCCTACTATACACCATGGTTACGCATAAAGTTGACGCAACGGGAACGAGAAGAGGTTGCTCCCGTTTAGTGATGACATCGGGTACCCGGAAACCGGTTACAAACCGGTTCTATAGCGATCCGGTTCCGACTTTTCAAACCGGTTCCATTTTTTCTATACAACAGTGAACTTCACGAACAAGTTTACCCGCCGTTTTCCAGCAAAAATGGTAATTCTACGTAGGCCTACCGTTTCTTGTGCGGTCTATTTCCACGGAGCCTGTGATGACATAGTCCGCCATCTATCCTTTCTCATTAGCGGATTATCAAGCACTCAAACGGCCTTGACGCGTGAGGCTACTACAATGACACTTGACTGTCGGCAGTCGTACGTAACAAAGCACGGGCGCCGAAGCCAGCTCACTCCCACCGTACAGTCGCTTCCAAAAACACGCACGTAAGGATGATACATTGAACAAAACTTGACCTCTAAAAACCAGTTCTGGCGTGGAGGAACCGGTTTGAACTTTTTGGACCCGATGTCATCACTACCGGTACTCCCGTCGCTTTGACCTTACGCTTACAATGGTGAAGAGTAGGGTTTATTATGGTACATAAAGCAATTCTGTTTCTTGTATGTTGTTCAGCATAAAAATAGCTGTGTCGTGTGCTTTTTAGAATTCTTGTACCGGTACCTACGTACCGTAGTTTCAATTTTTCTCCAGAGCGTACCGGTAGTATATCTTAATTTGAGTGCTTATGAGCGTGCCGAGAACATGTTTGTCAAGAACTGTGATGACTCTTAAAGGGATATCAAACAGTTTTAGGCAAAATAGTGATAAGTCTGGAGCGGCACCACCACCAAGAAAGTATGTAACTTCTGAATTAGCCCTCCACCATCCAATTTTTTTGTTTTTAAATTTGTACCTGCAAAATGAGAACCATTTTTGAATTTTAAATAAATAGATGCCCACCCACCACTACAAATTAGTAAATTCTTCAAATTTTGAACCTTTTTTTTCATTTGAACTTGAACTATTTTTAAGTTTGAGTTTTGAACGTTCGGACAACCCTACTGTCCAGTACGTCAATAATAGCCAATATTTATTGTAACAAAACCCACCAAAGTCACGGGACATAAAGATAGTCCCCACCAAATTAGGGCTTATTTCTTACGGGAGATTTTTGCCGACGCGACCTCGAAAATTATCAAGTTTGGATTTTGTTTTTGGGTAATGGTAATCTCAATAATTTTTCCACTACTTTCATAACTCATAACTAGTTAGCCTGAATGAAATATATTGTTCAGAGTTTAGCAGGTGAATATACGGCACCTACCCCTTTAACAACTCACTAGATTTTTTAAAAAGAATCAATTTAGAAACTTAACTTAGGCCTACCGCCTACCTACCTAACAAGCCTCCATACCTATGTGAAGACTTGGTAACTAGTTAACAGGGGTTTACTGCTTGACGGGACAGGTATAATAATAATAATAATAATAAATGGTTTATTGTCATAGTATCTACATTTTGCGAGAGGCCTTTTCAGATGTACAGACAAAATACAGAAAATATAGAGAACAGTTAAACTTAGGGTATAGTTATAAATTATTATATAAATAAATAGACAAGAAATATGTTCAATGTTCATGAAATACAGTTTCATAATCTTGAGTCTAAACTAGAACTAGGTTATCAACTAAATACTCGTTTATGGAGTAATATGCTTTCGCTTCTTTTGTTGGCCAGTGTAGAGTTATGGATGAATCTTGGCCAACCAGCGGGCCCCAATTTATAATACTGATCACTGATAGTGATTGCCAGTGATCGTACACGATTCACCCGTTGGTGGCGGCAGCATCAGAAAAACTACTTCATAACTATTCCTCCTAACAATTTGATTTTTCTAGCATCAACTTAACTCACCAATTCCACGCACCATCCCAACACTTGTGCCTGTCGTATGTTTTCCGGAGTGAGTTGTTCTTTAGTTGCAAGCATTTTAAATGCAAACACTACGGCAAGTCCCCTATTTTTCTTGCCCCCTGGAACGTTGTACTGCAGAACCTAAACACAACAAGCAATTCAAACTCAAGTCAGTGTGAGTTGCCACCATATACCTATACTTCTTTCCAAGGGGAGGAACGTAAGGGGAGACGCATCTTAATTTATATTATTTGTTGAGTACATAATACCTACAAAAGTACTATGAATGATGGAAGCACAGATAATAGACTTTAAATATACTGGTACGTGGTACTACACCCGAGGACATATTAAATCAAGGGGGCTTATTCCTACTTACCCCCAAAAATGTGCTTGTTGGGGCCCCCTAATGCAAATGTGGTAATTATGACCATGGGTACTAAGTCAAAAATTGATCTCGGAAGATACAGGACGGTACAGGTCAAGCCCACAAAATGCCATAATGCAAATTTGCTCAATAAATTCCCACACTATTCATAAAATAATCATTTTTTTTTGGATGAGCAAAGCGAAGACTTCAATTTCACTGACCCCCAAAAAATTAGCTTGGGTGTTTTTTTGTCTGTTAGTTTGCTCTTTACTGGGCAAACGGCATAGACCTATGCAATCTTGATCAAAATTGGAGGGGACCTTCGAAATCTCTGAACTAAGATCTGCCACGTTTTTGGGTACAATCAAATAAATATTTCTCATGAATATCGTACTTTTTTTTTTTTCTAGTGCGATATTTTTGTGACATTTGGGCCGATTCTGAACAAACGGGTGGTGCTACAACGTTCATATTTTACATGGACATTAAGGTTATGGTGATGTAGTACCTTTTGAAAGAAAAAGTTGGAAAAGTTAGCCAGAATCCATATAAATAAAGGTTTTAATGTAGCCTAAGTTTTTTGAGGTAGGTAGGCCTACCGGTATAATAATAATTAACAAGTAACAATTGAAACTTGACAACAATCACCTACAATGCGTTCAAAAAGCACTTGAAAAAGTAAAGAGATCCCACGCCAACTAAAAACTTACAAAAAGCTCATCCATCAATGAGACTAAAAAAAGCGTTCACGAAGCGGCCTAGTACAAGGTGTTATTGACAATAAAATATAGCCCTACCGGTCGTTATATTTTTTTCTACCAATGTCCCCAAGTAGTTTGAGTATTGTCCTTGGAATGATTTGCAAACGATTGACTTTAATCAACAAGGGCCTATTTGTAAGCGTTGTTCCTAGTTACTCCGTGTTCCTACTTACCCCACTTACCACTAAGCAATGCACTAGATTTAGAAGCCAGGTTTTACACAATAGTCTTAACACTAACCTAACCATGAATCCAACTCCACACAACATCAACATGTATGCCTATGCTAATAAGGAGTTAGTTATAAAAAAAAAACTGCTTAAAAATGTAAGCTAGGCTAATCTCCGTATATAGTTTTGCACTTTAGTCATAGGTAGCGGTAGGCGTAGTGCAAGTCTCCAGTAATTTTAATGTAAGTAGCCTTAGAGGTAGGCTGTAGTGGTCGATTTAAAAAGGAGCAATTCAGTAAAATATCAAGGGGAAGACTGTACAAAAGATGAGGAATTAAAATGAGGTTGAACTCTTTGTCACATGGAACATACAGTTTGGGACACGGAATCTATGGTAGGCCGCCTACCGCATCTAGAAAATAAGGATCAGGTATTTAGGAAGTTTGACAATATAGGCTTAAGATGTAATAACACGTGGTAGGTAGGGTCCTAATACCTTTTCCGAGTTCCCTCATTTAGAAGAAATTAAAAAATACATGTACTAGTAGGCCCTACAATTTCATTACAAAAGGCATAGGCCCCTATGCCTATACATACTTTGGAAAACCATTTGTTGGCAGACCTAACGTCCGAGCTTTTCTCTGCATCGGTCAGGTCACGTACTATGTCTGGGAAAACAGCCATAAACTCGCGACTCTCGTCTTTAGTCACGGCAGTGCCACTTGCTGCTAGAGGCACCGTAATGGGGCTGTAGGTTGACATACTCCTAAAAAAAAATAAAAAAATATATATATAGGCCTGCCTACCCTGCTTTAAATTCACACTCATAACGGTTTGTTACCACTTACGACATGTAATTTTGTCTGTAATCAATGGGAACAGTAGGCTTTAGTTTCTGGTAAAAGTAAAGTGGAGGGTTACTCAGCAATGTTTTTAATCCTTTTTTTGTTGAATAAACACTAGTACAACCAAAACAGAGTAATTTTAAATGATTTTTAAACAGGCTCACACAAGTGTTTAGAAACTAAAACATAAAACAACTGACACTCAACAACACGTAGGCCTAGGCCTACCACTACCAGTAGGCCCTACTAATAAACAACAACCACCACCACCACCATCACCTTAATAATAATAATAATAATAATAATAATAATAATAATAATAATAATAATAATAATAGCAAATGATGGCGACGAGAAATCGGCCACGACCGTACACAGCAGAAAGAAAACATCATCTACAAACAATATTACAATTTATAAATGACTTATTTTAGTTAGAGTTAAGACAAAAGTAATAATGTATGTAATAGGTACACATGGAAGTACTTGACGTAAGTCCGTACAACATGTTAGCTCCGGTTTTAACCGAGTTTGTATGAAATACATCCAATAAAATAATAATAATAATAATAATAATAATAATAATAATAATCCAATTAGTAATATAGGCCAACCGGCATCATACCGAAGAAGCTACATGAAAGCATTAAACAACTAGATCTTCCACCCAATGTTTACATCGAGACTCAAAAGGCAGTAATACTCAACACGTGTAGAATAGTTCGTAAATTTCTAAACTAAGAATGATACTTCAAGATTCCGAGACAGCTTCCATCCTGACATGGTTTTCGTGGTTTCCCATAGTCCGAAGAGCAAATGCTAGGATGGCGACGAGAAATCGGCCACGACCGTACACAGCAGAAAGAAAACATCATCTACAAACCATATTATAAATGACTTATTTTAGTTAGAGTTAAGACAAAGTAATAATGTAGATATGTAATATAGGTACACATGGAAGTACTTGACGTAAGTCCGTACAACATGTTAGCTCCGGTTTTGACCGAGTTTGTATGAAATACATCCAATAAAATAATAATAATAAAAATAATAATAATAATAATAATAATAATAATAATAATAATAATAATAATAATATTTTTTTTTTTTTTATTGAAGCAAAAAACTAAATTGGAACAATATTCACATACATTTCCTCCCACTAAGCCAAATAGCTCATCAGTGGGTCACATAATTATTAATGCTATCACATCTCATTCGTAGCGTAAGGCTTAATACAATGAAATCAAAATAAAAACAATCAAACTATTAAATGAATATACAGTGCTTACATAGGTAATCAATTACAAAACATAAATACTACAACCCTTTACAAAAACATACAAAAATAGATTATACAAGAATTACAAATTTAGCGAGCGTCTCCACTTGACTCTTATGGCTCGAATGTCTGGGTTTTTTTTGTTTGTTTTTTTCTGTTACTGCTTCGATACAGGTCGCACCGTTTCTCTGATCGACCTGAAATTTTGCACACATGTACATATCACCTAGGCGGGTTGCTGTATAGTTTTTGAACAAAATCCGATCGTTGGTTATAAAAAAATAAAAAAATGTTCCGATCGTTATGAAATTTTGCAGGGTCAATAAGTACAACATTCTCTCCTATTATACAAATTTTCAGCTAAATCGGTCAAGACCTTAAGTAGTGTAGATAGGAATTACATGTTAACAAAAGTAACATTACCATGGCAACGAAAAGTCTCACTATGCACTGCCACCTAAAAGTAATCAAAATACTATCGAGGAAGCAGTGATTTTCCCAAAGAAATGATGTCAAGGTCCTCCAGATGGCGGTGGATTTTATTCATTCTCTCCTATTTTACAGATTTTCAGCTAAATCGGTCAAGACCTTAAAGACTTATTGGTACCTATGTAACATTATGGGAATGTCGTACTCGGGTCGTGTTGCACGTACCGGTGCTCGCTTAACAACGCGATGGGACTTTAGCGTTTTCCTAGTTATAAATTAATAATATCTTTACCACACAGATTCGTTTTCAACAACATAAACATCTAGAAAATAGGACTGTAAATGACTTAAATCGAGCATGAAGGAAGGTTACTAGGAAAACGCTAAAGTCCCACCGCGTTGATGGATGAGCTTTTTAAAGTTTTTAGTTTGCGTGGGATATCTTTACTTTTGCAAGTGCTTTGTTTTGCTGCCTACGCATTGTAGGTGATTGTTGTCAAGTTTCTATTGTTTCTTGTCAATTGGTATTATTTACAGTAAAAAACTTGTATTAAAAGCTTTATTTCTATGGATTCTGGCTAACTTTTTCAACTTTTTCTTTCAAAAGGTACTATTTCACATGTATATGTGTGTGTATGTATGTCCATGTATAATATGAACGTTGTAGCCCCACCCGTTTGGTCAGAATTGGCCCAAATGGCACAAAAATATAGCACAAAAAATCAAAAAACTTATTTAAAGCTTTATTCTATAGATTCTGGCTAACTTTTTCAAATTTAAAAAAAAAAAATACTACATCACCATAACCTTAATGTCCATGTATAATATGAAAGTTGTAGCCCCACCCGTTTGGTCAGAATTGGCCCAAATGTCACGAAAATATCGCACTAAAAATCGAAAAAAATCGTAAAAGTACAATATTCATGAGAAATATTTCTTCGATTGTACCCAAAAACAATACACCTCTAAGTTCAGAGATTTCGAAGGTCCCCTCCAATTTTCATCAAGATCGGATATGCCGTTTGCCTGGTAGAGAGTTAACAAACAGACAGAAAAAAAAAACAAAAAACAAAAAAAAAACACCCGAGCTAAATTTTTTGGGGGTCAGTGAAATTGAAGTCTTCGCTTCGCTCATCCAATTAATAATAATAATAATAATAATAATAATAATAATAATAATAATAATAATAATAATAGTAATAATAATAATAATAATAATAATAAAAATAATAATTTTTTTTTTTTTTTTTTTTTTTTTTTTATTGAAGCAAAAAACTAAATTGGAACAATATTCACATACATTTCCTCCCACTAAGCCAAATGGCTCATCAGTGGGTCACATAATTATTAATGCTATCACATCTCATTCGTAGCGTAGGCCTAAGGCTTAATACAATGAAATCAAAATAAACTAGGGAAACGCCAAAGTCGTTGTTTGACGAGTGAGTGAGCCATGTGTTGAGTACCCGGTAACATTACTTTTCTTCCCCCTACCTAAGGCCTATCTATATAGCCTATGTTAGGCTACAGTTGCGCGTTATGGCCTTACAGTTGACGCGCCCTTATACCAACTAAACTAAAACTCTTATTATTTATACAAATATAATAATCAATTTTAAATGCAAATGTTCCCGGGTTCTCAACACATGACTCGCTCACCTCGTCCAACAACGACTTTGGCGTTTCCCTAGTCTAGATGGCTAAGGCGCCCTTATACCCAAAATGTGGGAGACCTGGGTTCAAACCCCCGGTCGGAAAAGATTTTTTAATTTCTGGATTGTATTTTTTAAATTATTTAACATGTTTTGAAATGCATAACGCAGTGTAGTCCATCATCTGTGGCAATACTATGGAAAACATAGCCAGTACGAAATACGTGAAAATATTGCAAGGTTTACTCAATCTACGAGTGGAATTTGGGGTACCTTGACGTCCAACATTCGATTAACCTTGGACACGGCATTTCACAGCCAGGTAAATAACAAACAAAAAATATCATATCAAAATGAAAACCATTGTCGTTAAAATAATTCCTATACATTTCAACGTATTTTTCAGTTTTTTATTTCTTGCAGGTTTAAATCGCAACAGATTGTGCTCATTTTGTTAGCAGTTCTCAGTTACCTGGTCACGGATGTTTGTTTAAAATTTCAGCTCAGTCTATTTGGCCGTTCGGCCGTATGGGACTGGACAGACAGACATTTAACATTTAACATTTAACATACAGAATTAATCACGACCAAGGACCGATCGAGTAGCGTTGTAGACTACGTTCGCTGCGCTCACTCGTCTAAAAACATTCAAACTATTAAATGAATATACGGTGCTTACATAGGTAATCAATTACAAAACATAAATACTACAGCCCCATTACAAAAACATACAAAAATAGATTATACAAGAATTACTAGGCCTAATTATAAATTAATAATATCTTTACCTACCACACAGATTTGTTTTCAACAACATAAACATCTAGAAAATAGGACTGAAAATGACTTAAATCGAGCATGAAGGAAGGTTGTTAATATAATAATAATAATAATAATAATAATAATAATAATAATAATAATAATAATAATAATAATAATAATAATAATAATAATAATAATAATAATAATATTATTATTATTATATATTTATTATTATTTTTATTAACAATAAAGCATCCCATTACACATCAAACATATTCTATGAGATTCGATCACCAACAAAGCTTCATCAGAAGCTTGTCTGTGGACTAATTATAATAATATACAAAATTACGGACAATGTAAGAGCATAAAAATCAATATAATAATAATAATAAAAATAATAATAATAATAATAATAATAATAATAAACTAGGAAAACGCCAAAGTCGTTGTTAAACGAGTGAGTGAGCCATGTGTTGAGTACCCCGTAACATTACTTTTCTTCCCCCTACCTTAGGCCTCCCTAGCCTATCATTGGCTAGAGAGGCGCATTATGCCCTTACAGTTGACGTGCCGGTATACCAACTAAACTTAAAAAACTAATATTTATATGAATTGAATATCAATCTTAAATGCAAATGTTCCCGGGTACTCAACACATGACTCCCTCAATCGTCTAACAACGACTTTGGCGTTTCCCGAGTCTAGTTGGCTAAAGCGCCCTTATAGCCGAAATATGGGGGACGTGGGTTCAATCCCCTGGTCGGGAAAGATTTTGTAATTTCTGGATTGTATTTTAAAAATTATTAAACATGTTTTGAAATGCATATAACGCAGTGTAGTCCATCATCTTTGACAATACCAAGGAAAACATAGCCAGTACGAAATATGTTAAAATATTACAAGATTTACTCAATCTACGAGCGGAATTTGGGGGTACCTTGACGTGCAACATTCGACAGACCTTGCATGGGCACGGCATTTCATAGCCAGGTAAATAACAAACAACAAATATATTTTCAAAATCTAAACCATTGTCGTTAAAATAATTTCTAACATTGGAAGCCTATTTTTCATTTATTATTTCTTGTAGGTTTAAATTGCAATGGATCTAACTGATTTTGTTAGCAGTTTTCAATCAACTCGTACCGGATGTCTGTTTAAAATTTCAGCGCAATCTGTTCAGCGATTCGGCTGATTTTCAACGTACACACACGCAGAATAACAGAATAAGGGCCGTTTAAGTTGAATGGAGATCACTCCGTTCGCTGCGCTCACTCGTTTAATAATAATAATAATGATAATAATAATAATAATAATAATTGAGCGAGCGTCTCCACTTGACTCTTATGCAGGGATTGGAACCGGAACCCGGCACCGTTTGAAACCGTTACTTATTGTAGAACCGGGACCGGAACCGTTTGTACAGGTGGTCTATGGAACCGGAACCGAACCGTTATATTACACAAGGTTCTTAAAGGTTCCAAAATATCTGCTTTTAATTTTCAACAAAATTAAAATTTCAACTATTTTAATGATATTCAAATAAAAACGCTTAAAATTCGTTCACTAGTTTTTGAAAAAAAATTCTTAAGTCTATTCAGTTTTTTGTGTGTACATTTTTTGTCTTCTCACCTTCTGGGTCACATCCTGTCCGATATGGCCCGGCCCGCAAAGACCTGTGCTGTTCAGCTTTGACTAGATTAATCTCAGTGAACATTTTACTTCTACTACGTGATGAATAGGCTACTAATACGATCTTTAATAAAAAAGTAAACTAAACAAAAATGAACTACCTACATGAAACACACAATCAATAACTGAACTGAAATCTCTTATTTTATTTTTCTTTGTAATTTTTTATTTGAAACTTGCCAATTATATGATTCATCACAACATTATTAATAAATATTATTGTAATTATTTTATTTTTATGACTTAATTTAAATTTTTAACCCTATGCACAAAAGTCAAAATTTGTACATTTACAATTTCCTACGACTTCGCACAAAATATTATATTAAAGAACCGGAACCAGAACCATTAAGAACCGTTAAGAACCGGTTCTTACGGAACCTTTATACATTAGGAACCGGAACCGGAACCGTTATAAAATTTGGAAGTGGAACCAGAACCGGAACCGGAACCGTTATGAATAAAGGTTCCAATCCCTGCTCTTATGGCTCGAATGTCTTTTATTTATTTTTTTTTTCTGTTGCTGCTTTGGTAGGCTACAGGTCGCACCGTTTCTCTGATCGACCTGAAATTTTGCACACATGTACATACATACCACCTAGGCGGGTTGGTGTATAGTTTTTGAACAAAATCCGATCGTTGGTTGTAAAACATAAAAAAATAATAATAATAAAAATTAAAAAAATGTTCCGATCGTTATGAAATTTTGCAGGGTCAATAAACAACATTCTCTCCGATTTTACAAATTTTCAGCTAAATCGGTCAAGACCTTAAGAAGTGTAGATAGAAATTACATTTTAACAAAAGTAACGTTACCATGGCAACGAAAAGTCGCACGAGAATTCTGGTCACTATGCACTGCCACCTAGAAGTAATCAAAATACTATCGAGGAAGCAGTGTATTATTTGTTATCAAAGAGTTAAAATAGTTTTCCCAAAGAAATGATGTCAAGGTCCTCAGTGTTGGGGAAGGAACTTTTAAAAAGAACGCGTTCTTTTTTTGTGAACTTTTCAGTGAACTTACTCTTTTTTTGAATGAATGAACTTGAACTTTTAAAAGTTCTTTCTGAGAAGGAACTTTTCATTTTTAGAAAGTTCATTTGAAAGTTCTTCTTTCTGCCATAATCTGCCAAAATTTTACAAGCTGATCGACGAGAATGTAGTACAAATCATCAACACGATCAAAGACAGCTCAACACTTTCGTAAGACTCAAACTCGCGAGTAGTTGGGTATTCGAACACCTCTAATGATTTTTCCTGTGTTTTTCTTCATTTTACGCCAGCCTTTAATAAAATAGTGTTTTTTTTTTACAAAAAAACTTTTAAAAGAACTTAGTTCATATTTTAGACGAACTTTACTTTTCAAAATTTTAGGTTATAAAAGAACTTGAACTTTTTAAAAGTTCATTATTTGAGCTGTGAACTGAACTTTTAAAAAGTTCATTTTAAAAAAGAACTGACCCAACACTGAAGGTCCTCTAGATGGCGGTGGATTTTATCCATCCTCTCCTATTTTACAAATTTTCAGCTAAATCGGTCAAGACCTTATAGACATATTGGTATGTAACATTAAAGGAATGTCGTACTCGGGTCGTGTTGCACGTACCGGTGCTCGCTCAACAACGCGGCGGGACTTTAGCGTTTTCCTAGTTATAATGTAATTAAGTGAGCAAAGCGAGCGTTTCCATTTGACTCTGCCGGAAAAATTAGTCACTGGTTTTGTTTTTTTTTTTTGTTTGTATGTCTCGCCATAACGTTCGAACGGAGGCTCGGATCGAGTTGAAATTTTCACCATCCGCAAGCTTCGTTCTCGATTGATTGCCATTAGTTTTGTGGCAAAATCGTTCAAAAAGTTAAAAAGTTACATTAAAGTTAATCGAAAGTTTTTTTTTCAAACTAAACGGCGACAAAATCTGAGATAGCCAAATCATTTAGAATGTCCGTCCGGTCACGAATATGTAAATTTTATATTGATCCGATAAGTAGTGTAGATCAGAAATTTAAATTATGACAAAAGTAACGTTGCCATGGCAACGAAAAGACGCGCGAAGTGTCTAATGCACGGCCACCTAGAATAATCAAAATACTTTCGAGGAAGCAGTCTATTATTTGTCAACAAAGAGTTTGAATAGTTTTCCCAAGGAGTCAAGGTCCTCTAGATGGCGGTGGATTTTATCCACAAAGTAAAGGGTTACACACGGGTTTACCCAAATACCTTGGCAATAATAAATAATATTGAAAACATGGCCCTGTGGACAGCGAATGTCGCAAATTTTAAAATTTAAAAAAGTGTGCAATGTGGGTGCAAAGCTATAGCACGTGCTCGCTTATCAACGCGTCCAACTGAGCGTTTCCTAGTAATTAATAATAAGTTGTCTTTATTTCTCTCGGAAAAGGGCAAATGTTAAGCCTGAGGCTTTTCTTACAATTTACCTTTTTTAAGCGAGCGAAGCGAGCGTTTCTATTTGTCTCTGCCAGAAAAAATCGTCACTCGTTTTGTTTTTTTGTTTTTTTTGTTTGTATGTCTTGCCATAACGTTCGAACGGAGGGTCGGATCGAGTTGAAATTTGGACCATCCGCAAGCTTCGTTCTCGATTGAATGCCATTAGTTTTGTGGCAAAATCGTTCAAAAAGTTACAAAGTTACATTAAAGTTAATCGAAAGTTTTTTTTCAAACTAAACGGCGACAAAATATGAGTTGGCCAAATCATTTAGAATGTCCGTCCGGTCACGAATATGTTAATTTTATTTTGATCCGATAAGTAGCTAGTGTAGATGGAAATTACATTTTAACAAAAGTAACATTACCATGGCAACGAAAAGTCGCACGAAGCTAGAGATTTTTTGGATCATGATAATGTTCGAACGGAGGTTCGGATTGAGTTGAAATTTGAACCATCCGCAAGCTTTGATGTGGATTGAATGCCATAAGTTTTGTGGCAAAATCGTTCAAAAAGATACAAAGTTACATTAAAGTTAATCGAAAGTTTTTTTTTCAAACTAAACGGCGACAAAATCTGAGATAGCCAAATCATTTAGAATGTCCGTCCGGTCACGAATATATTAATTTTATTTTGATCCGATAAGTAGTGTGGATGAAAATTGCATTTTAACAAAAGTAATGTTACCATGGCTACGCAAAGTCGCACGAGGTGCACTAAGCACTGCCACCTGGAAGTAAAAAAAATACTATCGAGGAAGCAGTGTATTATTTGTAACCAAAGAGCTAAAATAGTTTTCCCAAGGAAATGATGTCAAGGTCCTCTAGATGGCGGTGAATTTTATCCACAAAATAAAGGTTTACCCACGGGTTTACCCAAATTCCTTGGCAATAATAAATAATATTGGAAACATGGCCCCGTGGACAGCAAACATCGCAAATTTTAAAATTTAAAAAAAAATGTGCAATATGGGTCTAGCTATAGCACGTGCTCGCTTATCAACGCGTCCAACTGAGTGTTTCCTAGTCTAAAATTAGTTCTAATACTTAAAGTGTCCGCTCACCTCTTTAACAAGTTAGTCTTAATATCAAATAGAAACATAACCACTAGGGCCTAAGTAGTTGTGTATATTTCCCGACCTACGCCAATAAGGGTCTTTAAATTCATCGCCGCACTCAAGAACAGTGACATCACTGTTCTTGTGCTGGCGATGTGTTGCAACACAGCACATCCACTAGCGATGTGTAAAGCAGGGCCCAGTCAATCTGTCGAAATAGTCTGTAGTCTGTTCTACTAAAACCAAAGCGGAAGACTCGCGTTCACAATCACTAACAATACATAATAGCGTCAGTTTTTGTAAAAACGAAATTGTCAGAGTTGCCATTGGTAAGTATCAAACATTCGAACCGGGGACCTGCCGAATAAGTCTCGCGTGTTACGCTTGTACTATCTATTATGATGCACCTTAAAAAGACAAACAATATTATATAAGTGACACTGACTGTATAAAAATACCTCACCTCATTATTACTAGTATGATATACTAGTATTGTGTAACATGTATGATATAATAATACAATACAATGTGAAAAAGTATGCGTAAGGTTTTCGGGCAGTAAGTATTTGTTTACTCTTCCTAATAGCCTATCGTTTTTCGAGTAGATGCATCATGCAGGCTGGCATATAATATATATTAGAACCATTCCAAACATTAACATAGGCCTGGATATAAAAATCACCGTCAACAGCAAACTGGACAACAGACAAAGAATACTGGCATAGTGCATCAGAATTAAATATTTATCTTTCGACTGGTAGCCCGTGGAGGGGGGGGAGACACACACTTAGCATATATCTAACAAGTCGATTGTCGAAACAGCAGAATTTCATAATTTTGTAATAATCACTCGATACTTGTTCTAATGGAATGGCCATACCTAGCGTAGCTGCGTAGAGACAAGACAGTAAATGAATTGAAAAGTTTTAAAGGAAATAAAATCATCATTCCAAGTACACAAAAATAGTCATCGTCAAGACTCAAGATAAGACTGAAAATGCACCCTATTGGTACGTTATTCACCTTCTCCTGCTTATTCTGTTGTAAACAGTGACATATAACTGCTGTGCTCCATCATGAGGTTACAAGATTGTATAGGCATCATACGATTAATTGATTTGAATTTAACGTTGCAAATTTTGTATTTTGCTTTGTGTGAATAACAGATGTACATGTCATGTAAATCAATCCAGAAATTACCAAATCAATCTCACGCCGGGTTAAGAGATGCACATGTGTTTTATTTCGACCTAATTTAAACCGAATATCAATGTCATATCCCCCACCTTCCTTCAAAGCTTGTGCCGCGTGCTAAGAGATAGCCCAATAAGATGACGCAGCTCACCTTGCCACTCAGCCAGCCGTTACTCGTGCGCTGTTGCCACGACTGCTAAGTGGCGAAGATGAAGGAAATTCCTTTGCACATTTAACAATTAATTTTGCGTTACGATTATTTTTGGTCAATAATTTGTTGTAAATTGAGTCTACCTAGGTAAATAGATGTATGTGTAACCCTTTACATCTTGAGGTGAACGATCCCTTTAATTAATCCTGTCAAATAAGATCTTATATTGACATTTAGAGGAAAAGATTGCGATGTCGCTGAATTTTTGCAGAGACCTTCCTTATATAATACTAATCAACATACTGGAGCTTCGGCCGCCATATTGGAAAATGGCCGCCAAAAAGTGTTTGTTATCGAATATCTCCAAATTGGTTGGAGACAGACAAAATGTCTCAATGGCAAAAACATTCCCCATTTAATTCCCTACAAAAAAGGAGTCTTCTATTGTTTTGGTAGGGGCAAAGGTTACATCACAAAATTGTGGTTTATATTTGTTTCTTATTGGAGTACCAGCTAATTTTCTAATTTTCACGCTCAGCATCAAACAATGCCCGGTAAATCAGTAAGAAATCGATTTAAATATAAAAGAACTTTTGTACGGGGTTCTTGAAAGCTTCCATTAGTATTTTTAAAAATCAGGTCTGCAAAATCGGATTTTGCATTTACCCGAAATTTGGGTTTTTCCATTGTTAGCATATTTGACAGTCCATTCTTCAGCACTAAATAGCATTGGAGGAAAAATTCTTACTACGCACATTGAAATGACTTAAATAATGATCCGATTACAACCAAAGTTTAAATCCAATATGGCTGCTAATTCCTAATATCCACAATATCAAAGTGAATAATGTAGCAAAAAGAGTGTAAAAACAGCACGAAAACAGTATTCATATTGTGAATATTAGGAATTAGCAGCCATATTGGATTTAAACTTTGGTTGTAATCGGATCATTATTAAAGTCATTTCAATGTGTGTAGAAAGAATTTTTCCTCCAATGCTATTTAGTGCTTAATAATGGACAGTCAAATATGGCATTTTTGAGGAAATGCCAACAATGGAAAAACCCAAATTCCGGGTAAATGCAAAATCCGATTTTGCAGACCTGATTTTTTTAAATAGCCTACTAATGGAAGCTTACACGAACCCCATACAAAAGTCCTTTTGTATTTAAATCGATTTCTCACGGATTTACTGGGCATTGTTTGATGCTGGGCGTGAAAATTAGAAAATTAGCTGGTACTCCAATAAGCAACATATAAACCACAATTTTGTGACGTAACCTTTGCCCCAGCCAAAACTATAGAAGACACCTTTTGTGTAGGGAATTGAATATGGAACATTTTTACTATTGAGACATTTTGTCTATCTCCAACCAATATGGAGATATTCGATAACAAACACTTTTTGGCCGCCATTTTCCAATATGGCGGCCGAAGCTCCAGTCCGATTGTAGGGGAGTTTTAGTATGTAGATAAGTATCATATAAGGAAGGTTTCAGCAAAAATTCAGCGACATCGCAATTTTTTCCTCCAAAAATTCTTATTTGACAGGATTATTTAATATTTTACAACAGTCGTCAATCTATTCTTAAATTATTATAGTTCTAATATAATACATTAGTAATGAATATTAGGCCTATACCATCTAAAAATTTAAACAATGCTAGGCCTACTTTATCAGTCATTCGAAATGTTGTCAATTCATAAACCCGTAATTCATACCCAATTCATAATTATTTATATACCCGTACGTAGTTATATGTATGACATATTTATGTAATAATAGTAGGCCTACATCGTTAAATTTTAATTGGTTATGATTTATAGACATGAAATAGTTTCAGTTGAGTTCTAAGCTAGTGTCTTTTAATTATGTAGGCTAATATATTGTCAGTGGCGTGGCGAACATACCAAATCGGAGCCCAGGCACCGATACCAAAAAGGGTGGGTGGGTGGTCCCCCAGGGACCCACCCACCCCTTACTTTTTAATGAAACATAATATTTTATATAATTATTTTAATTGTTATAATCACACCTACTGAATTGTATGGCTACAGCTCTTTACTTACCTTAGAGTGTTACTGGACTGTTGTAAAAGTTTGTCATGAATCATGATTTTTTAGTAAAAGTGCAGACAACATGCATGACAGATATTCATCCAGTAGTTTGCAACTCAACTAATAACAGGTAGAAATTCAATAATTCTGCTAAATGAATAGACACGTTCGTTATACTATAACTTATTTCATGGGATTCTTATTATATGAAGCAGGATTATCGACGTCGTGAATGCAATAAGAAGAACATTCTTGGACCTATTTGAATTGAAGTATTTCCAGTACAATTTCTAGATAAAAATGCATTGATTTCAATAAAATCGACACAGTAGGTTTGTCCGTAAAATAATAAAATCGTATCTTTTCTCTTCAAATATTGCAAAGAAAGGGTTTCTTCAAAACTCACAGCACAGATAACAGAGTATGTACTCTATTATCTGTGCTCACAGATTTGTACCAAATAACCTTAAATAATCATTTTCCCGGGGGCAAGCTCACGTAGCCCCTACGCATTATTATGCGTTTCAGTAGTTTTCCTAAATCCCAAGTAATGGCTCTGCCAATAAATGGAGAAAACGAACAAAATAACCAAATTGATTTCCAAAATGCACAGATTATCTAACGATCTAGGACATACAATTTTTTTTCAAATAGGAAGGCCCCCGGATTCCTCTTGTAGGTAGGCCTACTAAATTCTTCATTGTTTACTTTCATAATGTGTATTTTTTCCCAAATCCTGGCTATGCCGCTACGAGGAGGCGAAGAGGAATAATACACCGTTGGCTACATAAGCGCAATCTGTTCAGCGATTCGGCTGATTTTTATAGTTCACACTAGCACACACACGCACAGAGTCACAGAATCAGCGCCGTTTATCTTGAATAGTAATCCTCATTCGCTTTGCTTACTCGTCTAATAAAATCATATTAATTGCCAGTAAAAAGCACCAAATCCATTCTAGGATCACCAAAATTAAAAATATTCCCTGCGGGGCTAATCTGGGGTAGACAAAAAAGAATTACAAACCGTTGGCTTTATGAGTTCCAAAAAATATATATTTTCAGCAATTTCATTAAAATTTCATTACATAAAAAAAAAAATGAGGCTATCAAAATCCATACAATCATATTAATTGTTGGTAAAATGCACCAAATCCATTCTAGGATCATCAAAATTGAAAAAATTCCCTGCGGGGCTAAACTGTGGAAGACTAAAATATGATTAACTGTTGGTTTTATGAGTTCAACAGAAAAAAAATTCAGCCATTTCATAAAAATTTCATTACATAAAAAAAAAAATGAGGCTATCAAAATCCATACAATCATATTAATTGTTGGTAAAATGCACCAAATCCATTCTAGGATCATCAAAATTGAAAAAATTCCCTGCGGGGCACGCCCCCAGACCCCCTTGTTGCCAACGAAAGTAGGGGGTGAGTATATTTAAAATATTGTAGGCACCGATCACTCTTAGTAGTTCGCCACGCCACTGTATATTGTAGCCCTAATATTGAACTTGGTGATTACTGATTAGTGATTACCTACCTACTCTACTCTCATAATAAATATATGTCCTAAGCCCACTAAACCAGCGATATCAACTACTATGAATTCCAAAATGAAATTCGATGCACAACTGAATGGAACGCCCCCCGACCCCCCTGGAGCTCTGCCCCTGGATGCCAAATCCCAAACCCAACAACAAAACCATAAACACACAAAAACACACCACATTTACAACACACCCTGCTGAAAATTCTTGGCAAGATTGTATTGTAAGATCTTGTATTATTCTTGCCAAGATCTTGTAAAATCTTGACAAGATCGTGGTTGGTCTATTATATGTGGTACTAGGCCTACTTGATGCAATTTTGATACCTAGGCCCCTACACTCTATGCCACCTTATTAGATGTTTATCCGTGGCTTGTTAATCTAGACCCTGTGAACATAAAGCAAATAGGCATGCCTACAGGATAGCGCAAACACAGACCTAGCCATAATTATAGTGCACGGCTGCCAAGGCCTAAAAGCCCTTTGCCTACCATGTAGACCAGGTCTATTTATCAACTGTCTACTCTAATAAGCCTTCAAAAGTAACTGAAACAATAATGAGACAGCACAAATGTAGGCTTGGCTTGTTTGCTGCCATAGCTGTTTGTGATGAGGTTCCAGATGCGAACATCAGGTGGCAGTTAAGTTTGAAATTTTACAAGATTTTGACAAGATCTTGTTTGTATTTTGTTTCTAACCAAGTTCTTGGCAATATCTTGCAAGTTCTTTACGAGAAACAAGTTCTTGACTAAGATTTTTCAGCAGGGATTCTTGTCAAGATCTTGGCAAGAAATAAACAAGATCTTACTTATAAAACACACAATCTTGACAAGACATTTAAGCAGGGGCACTCTCTCAAAACGTTAACATCAATACTATGTCAATCAAGGTATAATCTTAATTTGACGGAAGTGTTAATTTGCATTAAATTTATGATTTTCCTTTTTCTAACTGAATATTATTATGTATTTTCTTGGTTTTGGGCCGCGGAAAGTAGTTTCTGGACTTATTTAATCACTTTTAGTTTCTTGAATCGGTCGTTTTGGTACTATAGGTAGGCCTAGTTCAGTAGGTGCGGTCCAACTTTTCAACACAGTTTTTTCCAAAGAAAAAGAATAAAAAAACAACTTCAAAATAGAAACAAATGAAGAAGACCTCATTATTAACGATTTATTTATACTAATCACTCTGAAAATATACCAATTAAATAGAATAACACATATTTAACACAAACACTCGCTCATTTCACTGTCATTGATCCGCCATGTTTGGTATTTACGTCTTGATTTTACTTACTAGGCGTACCAACCATTTTCGCTAAAATACTCCACCTACAAAACCTTTAACGTCGCTATTTTAAATATAAAGGACTTTCACCACAAAAGGATTTTCGTTTAAAATAGCGACGTTAAAGGTTTTGAAGTTTTTTTTTTATTATAACAGTAAAAACGTGATGATTCTATTTTGGATTTTTTTGTGTTCTTGTAAGGTAACTTGCAGTGAGTACATCTCAGCACGGTAGGCCTAGGCCGCGTCGCTCCGCGCTACTTATAACTTACTTTTGTTTATAAAACAGAAGCTGAAAATTATTTTTAATTGGTTTCCGCGCATTTATTTTTAATATACTTTGAAATATCAGTGATTTGGCAAAGAAAATAAAGTAAAAAAACAAAAAATTGCAATTCCGTCAAACTAGTAGAGTTCCGTCAATCAACACAAACGTTTTGAATGTCTAAGAAACATGGTTACCCAAATCAACGTGTGCCTTGGCCCTACTTAAAATAGGCTACCTACTTCACAAACCATACTTAAGTAACACCGCTCAAACATTTAGCTACCTACCTACTTTTTCGGTTGGCATGCCTCAACGTTGGAAAAATAGGTGAGTGGGAGTGGGGGGGGGAGGGGCGAAGCGCGTTTTAGAATATTATCATTATTGTTATTATTATTGTTTATTATTATTATTATTATTATTATTATTATTATTATTATTATTATTATTATTATTATTATTATTATTATTATTATTATTATTAAAACATACGCGCTTTGCGCCCCCCCTACCCTACTTTTCCCTTAACATCGCAGTGTTAAAAAGTTGGGGCATGCCAACCGAAATAGTAGGCCTACTAACAATTATAGGCCCTACCTTCGAAAGTAATTCCGGTCCGCTGAACGATTCTTCACAATTACCACTGCATAATGAACAGGAAACAATAGTAGCCTAACCAATGGAGTTGTAACAAATGGGACTTAAGGTTGATGCACAATAATTGCCCAGTAAAGAGAACGACAACAGAAAGAAAGTTTAATCACATGTTAACTTCCCGGTGTGACTCAATGTGACAATAAAGCTTCCCGTTCCCGTATCCCAGTAGGACGCCTAACGAGAACGGGATCTTTGTCAAGTTTTAACTTTTCGTAACATTTCCCGTTTCTCGTTCCTGTCCAAGGCTTGTTATAATTGTATTCCCGTCTGCTTCACGGGCTATTGTGCATCGAAACCCTAAACGTTAGCGTCTTTCTGTTGTCGTTCTCGTTACCGGGCAATTGTGCATCGACCTTTGGCCTTTAACCAGTAGGCTACTGGACCAGTAGGGCCTAGTAGACCTAGGCCCTAGCCTACCAGTAGCCCTATAGTGTATAAGTAACCAGCCGTTTTCTATATAGGCTAGGCCTATTCCCCAACCGAACAAGTTCCCATGGTTTGAGCCACCACCCAAGCTTAATTGGCTATGGCCTTTGAGTATTTAATACCCCAATGCTATGGCCTAGCCGGAACTTCTTTGGTTGGTATGGACCGGTTTTACAAAACTACTTGCGTTAGGTTAGCCGAACTTCCGCTGGCTACAGTGCGCCGCGCTAGTTCTAGCCTAGGATAGGTATAATCGATAAGAGCGCACCCGAAATCCTTTTCGTTACAAAACTACTTGCCGGTAGGCCTAGGGGGTTGTTTTCCAGTGTTATTATTGAAAAAATAACAGTGTTAAACAACCGGTCTAGGCTAGGCGGCACTCTTGTCGCTAAGCGGGTCCAACTTTCAACCACACTTTTTTCCCAATAAAATCAATGGAAAACAACTTCAAATTAGAAATAAGTTAATATTAAGTAGTATAGTGAGTAATTAATAGTAAACACTCTCGAATTAAACGAATAATGTCAAATAATTTACATTATTGAACATGAACGTCGTCTCACTCTGATCAACGCGCCATTTTGGATTTTGGTTGTTATTGTCATTTACTTAGTAGGTGTACCAACCTTTTTGCGATATTGTGGTTATTTTATAAGTAAACAATTAAATAGTCGAATAGCACGGGGGTCCAGGGGCGGAGCCCCGGCGGGGGCGGGGGGGCTGGCCCCCAGAACAGAATGAGGTACAAACAACAAACACGACAGGGACCGCAGGACAAACGTAAGTTTGGTGTGTTTTGGTTGGTACGGTGGAGAATGGAGAGACTTTGCCAAAATGGCCGCCGTGATCAACTAATAACAGTGCAATTAGTCTGTGAGTAATATTGTGTTCACCTATGTAATTGTTAATTTTGCAAAGTGGTGATTAATAATAAATTGTTAATATTGACATTTTACACATTTATTTCTAATTTGTAGTTGTTTTCCATTGATTTTATTGGGGGAAAAGTGTGGTTGAAAGTTGGACCCGCTTAGCGACAAGAGTTCCGGCTAGCTAGGCCTAGGCCCTATACCAACCGAAGAAGTAGCCCCCTACCGCCTAGCCTAGGCCCTAGGCCTAGGGGCCTAGGCTACCCTAGGTCTTTGTGTATTTACCTAGGCCTAGGCCTACCAACTTACCTGAGATATTTTTGAGAAAATTGTTCCGTACGAAGCATAGAAGGTTGTGTTTTTGCTGGTATAGACTTGGATTTGGACCTACCATCTTGCTTGAAAGTGGGCTTAGTAGAATTAAGCCTAGAGGTAGGCCTAGATGCCTAAGTTTACTATTGTGTGCAGACACAAGCCCGAGATTTTCATTTTCAACGCTCAGGCCGCTACTAGGCTTACATAGATCAATGCGAATTAGACTAACTTTGCGGTCACTCCTGCGCCAAATGTCGGCTAAATATGACTGACGAAAGACAGAATAACCTCTATTAAATGAAGAAAAGCTAAACATGTTCGAACGATTGACACTGACAGATAATTTGTTTTCACGCTACGTTCACGGGCGTCTGCCACCTGTGACTGGGGCACAGCCTTTACGTCGCACTCGCGTCTTCGACGCCGGCGTGTATGACGTAGCGCACGTGCTCGTTTGCCTTGAAAACTTGACCTTGGTAAAGGTCAAAACCACTCAAAAAATAGAAAATCTGTAGCCACCAGAGTCGACAAAGAAGTTCCCTTCTTTACGATATGAAATAAAGATGGCCGCGGCAGAAACACAGCATGACCAACTACCGAAAAGAAAAATACAAGTAGTGGTCATACGGTGGCAGGTTGATTCCTTGGTTGATTCAAATACAAAATAAGTTCTATCTCTGTGCGTTGCGTTGATGAAGTGCACATTTGAAACGATGTGACGTTGTGACGATGTGGAAAATCTTTTCACAGATTAGTAATCGTGTTGTTTATTTAGCTTATTCCCCAAAACAGGACGATTTAAACGATTGTTTTTGTTGGCGCCATGAAGGTGCTTGCTAACATGTATGTGCTGCATGGTGGAAACTAACGCCGTGGAAACTAGTTTCTAGCAGCACTTCCGTGACGTCACAGCCAAGATGGCAGCGCACACACATCTCTACTAAAACTACCGAGTATAAGAAAAGCAGCCAAATTAGTCCGATTTCAGTTCTCAACATCTGGCAGGTATGCATCCCCTATCCACGCAAAGCGTATATTGGGGGACCGACAGTGTTGGCTCGAGCGCTCGACTCTGATTCGGAAGGTCCCGAGTTCGAATCCCGTTGAGACCGGCAATCCTGACCGAAGGTTTTTTTCCGAGGTTGTCCTCAGTCGTTAATGCGAATGCAAGGGATTGAGTCCTCTTAAATTGCCCTCGGACATCCCTTCACAATTGTCCTATCCGCAATATACGATTGTTTTTGTTGGCGCCATGAAGGTGCTGTGCTAACATGTGCTGCATGGTGGAAACGAGTTTCTAGCAGCACTTCCGTGACGTCACAGCCAAGATGGCAGCGCCCACAAATCTCTACTAAAACTACAATATACCTATTAGTCCGAGAGCTCGCAACATAAAGTCTCCCCTCATAGGGTACATATGGTTTGACCATTGGAATAAAGCGGAAATTCAAGTCATTTTCAAAAATGCCCGTCTTACAAGTCAACGTTGGGCGTTTACCCGTCAGACCGCCCCCAAAGTGGGCCCCAAAAAAGGTCAAATCTGCCCCTATTAAGTATACATGATTGAAACATAAGAAAAAATTATAGAAAAAGTTATCCCAAAAATGAATATCACTCGTGAGACGAGCTGCGATGGGCCGTTAACCCGTCAGACTCCCCCAAAGTGGGCCCAAAAAAGGTCAACTCTGCCTTATAAGGTGTACATGATTCAAACATACGTCATTTTATAGAGAAAATTACCAGAAAAAACGAATATTTCTCGTCAGACGGGCTGCGATGGGCCGTTAACCCGTTAGATGCCCCAAAGTTGCCCCCCCCCCAAAAAGGTCAAATCTGCCCTATTAAGTATACATGATTGAAACATAAGAAAAATTTTAGAAGAAGTTAGCCCAAAAATGAATATCACTCGTCAGACGGGCTGCGATGGGCCGTTGACCCGTCAGACGCCCCAAAGTGGCCCCAAAAAAGGTCAACTCTGCCCTCATAAGGTATACATAATTCAAACATACGTCATTTTATAGGGAAAATTACTAGAAAAACGATTATCATTCGTCAGACGGGCTGTCTTGGGCTTTGACCCGTCAGATGCCCTTAAGTGCCCCCCCCCCCCCCAAAAAAAAGTCAAATCTTCCCTCAATAAGTATACATGATTCAAACATACGCCATGTTATTGAAAAAGTTACCAGGAAAACGAATATCATCGTCAGACGGGCTGCGTTGGGGATTTGCCTTGTCAAACGCCCCCGAAGTGGGCCCAAAAAAGCCAAATTTGACCTCATAAGGTATACATGATTAAAAAATACGGCATTTATAGAAAAATTTACCACGGAAAAGAATACCACTCGTCAGACTGGCTCTGTGGGGTCCTTTACCCGCCACCCTCCCCCCCAAAAAAAATACAGTTTAAAAAATGTTTTGTCTCGAATACTTACGAAATTATGTTGGATTCAATCGGATTTGTGTGATAATATGTAGTCATGATGTTTAAGCATATTTTGGGTCATTGAGCCCTGCAACTACCACTTTTTTCATTTTTTCGGAATATCTAGATCGATGAATAAATCAGGAAGACATGTTACACTTCGTCTTATGGTTATTATAAAATTAATAAAGGTGTATGTATAGGGTATAGGTTGGTGTAAACTGTAAAGAGTGTTTTAATTTAATTTTTTTTACAAATGAAGAGTTGTGTTTAATTTACTACTTGTTACATGATACTAAAACGGATTCAGCCTATTAAGTATATCGCTTAAACTATTGCATATTGTATAACGATACAAGAAAATCATTGACAATCAATTACTTTTATCATAAAACGTAATTATATCATAGTAATCATAAGTTACGTAAATAATTAACATCATATGATAACCAATTAAGCAATAATCTTTAATAAGTGTTGAATCATGTAATAGTTTTTAAGTTACAAACAATTGAGGGTTAGAATATATCAATTGGTATGTCTCCAGACATCAAAACTCCATACATTCGTTATCACCGTATGTTTCAACTTTTATCAAAGTAATCTTCAGAAGTAATCATCATCATATCACAAGTAAAAATTTTGTAATGTGTGAAATCATACAGTAGTTTATATAAGTCACAAACAATTAAAGATTAGAATATATAAATTGGTTTGTTACAATTAACTTCAAATATCAAAATTTCTATCACATTCGTTATCACCGTACGCTTGTACGCTTTAACATTTTATTAGCTATCATCATCATATCATACATACGTAATAATCTTTTACATGCGTTGAAACATGCAAATACTTTTCATAAGTTAAAGACAATTGAGGATTAGAATAAATAAATTGTTCAAAAATCAAAGCTGTAATCACATTTGACATCATGTACGCTGCTTCTGAAACATCTATGCCATCATCCTCATCGAAATCCTCTACTTCTAAATCGCATTGCATAATCTCATCAACTGACAAAGGGTACAGATCATCCAGGAACCATCTTGGTCTGTATTTAACATCTCTATATATACATAATGGATTTTTTTTTAATTTCTGTCTATGGAACCAATTTAACAGCGTCATAGTTGCCTATACAATAAATCCAAGGTGGCTAAGCTCGAGAAAACCAGGCTTTGACGCAGAGCGCAGATGTAAAATCTGGATCACTTGGAAGCTCTTTCGTTGGTCCTATCGGGTTGTGCTTTTCACTAAAATGATAAGAAAGAATGTGTAATAAGGGGTATCTTGGCACATTTTCTAAATATTGTTCACTTTTCTTATTAACTGACCGTAAATATGACACCAAACTGTTAATTTGTAGTAATTTACTAATTTTGTGTAGGAGACAAATATTGAAAATCTCAAAATGTGCTTAGATAGCGACACACGCTCATCCTTTCTGAACAGCCTCCCAAAAATGCAGATTTTTGGATGAAAATTTAAGGTAAAAATCGGTATGTTCTGTATGTGAAATTAGCTTGATTTGACGATCAAGCGTGTTGTTAAAAGGGCATTTATCATTGTAAAAAAAGATAGCCCGAGCTTGGCAAACAGTCTAAGGGTTGATTGGACATCTTTGGGGCCAACTTTAGAGGTAACCTAACAAGTCAAAGCTCCAACGCAGCTCGTCTGACGAGTGATATTCGTTTTCCTGGTACCTTTTTTCAATAAAATGACGAATGTTTGAATCATGTATACCTTATGAAGGCAGATTTGACCTTTTTTTGGGGCCCACTTTGGGGGCGTCTGACGGGTCAACGGCACATCGCAGCCCGCCTGACGAGTGATATTCATTTTTCGGCTTACTTCTTCTATAAATTTTCTTATGTTTCAATCATGTTTACTTAATAGGGGCAGATTTGACCTTTTTTGGGGGGGGGCCACTTTGGGGGCATCTGACTGGGTCAAAGGCCCAACGCAGCACGTCTGACGGGAAATATTCGTTTTTCTAGTAATCTTCCCTGTAAAATGACGTATGTTTGAATCATGTATACATTATGAGGGCAGAGTTGACCTTTTTTGGGGCACACTTTGGGAGCGTCTGACGGGTAAACGCCCCAACGTTGACTTGTAAGACGTGCATTTTTGAAAATGACTTGAATTTCCGCTTCTATTCCAATGGTCAAACCATATGTACCCTATGAGGGGAGACTTTATGTTGCGAGCTCTCGGTCTATATAGTTAGTTACTTGGGCCCCGATTCATGTACATTTATCCCGGGTATAAGTGGTATAAGGACGGTATAAAAGCAGGACATGGCAGGATAAGGCCTGGTTAAGTCTGAGCAACTCTCATCCAATCAGAAATTTTCAATCCAACAACAAGTACAACAAATGTTTTTTTCCACTGCATTCCACAGCCCTGTAAATCAGCAGATTTGCAAAAGAACACTAAAAATTTGCACCATCTTTGTTTCACATTTTTATTTATTGACAGAAGATTGTGTGAGATCATTAAAGAAAAGAAAAGGCGTATTATTGCCGTAAATTTTGGAATAGCCTAGGACTATCATACTATTGTTCATCTGCATAAGGCTTTTAGCAATCAAAACTAGTTATTTTTGCGGGATTTGTGTCAAAACAAGGTCGTGCAGGCCTAGGGTTGCCTAGGAGAGGCCAAGGGCTTGTCAAACGTGTTATGTTAGTATAAATTTTATCTAGTCCTATAGCCTAATCGAACTTTAGGAGCTTACACTGTTGTATTATGAATAATTTTCTACATCTGGGCCTAGGCCCGAGACGGTTTCTGATTTGTTTTATGAGGGTAATGACAACTTTTCTCGTTTACACATAGACGCAAATTTAAAATGTCCGCCATCTGTTTACATATTTTCTTATCCCCGTGCGAGGCGGATAAGTCTTCATGAATTAGATTCGGAGTTATACCGCACTTATACCACCTAACTCTGCTTATACCGGGATAAAAATGTACATGAATCGGGGCCCTGAAGAGGGTCATGTCGGGTAAATCTGATGTGTATACCCTACAGCGGGCATCCTACAAAAAGTTAGTATTATTTTGGGGGAGCCACAGTGACTCCGTCACAGTGACTCCGTCAAGTGGCAGAGTGAGTCGCCCCGTGGGGGACTTTTTAATCCGTCATCTTTCAGGGACGATGTATAATCAAAGACAAAGATACTAATCTTTGGTATAATGTAAGAGCCAGGAGGACATCATCGTGTATCTTTCCGAAACAAGTTTTATTTTGAAATAAGGTTTACTATGCTAAACTGGACACCATCAGAGTTACCTGTGAAAGAGTTTATAAAAGTCTGCTTGATATGCTCGAGAAAGAAGGAATGGGATTTTAAGTCTGGGATCAATTCAAAACTCACATTTAGGCCTATTGTGGACTGAGCAAATTTTGCGTATGGAGCGCGCGCAGTAGGTGCGCATGTAGGGCCTATACCCTACAGCGGGCATCGCACAAAAATATTTATTCATTTATTTATTGCCTTAGGAAGAAAGAAATCGAAGTATTTTCGTGGAAAGGGACCGAGCACGGAGAGTTTGGGATGGGGGGGGGGGGGAGGATAATGCCCGCAACTACAGTGCCACAGGCGAAAATTTTGAAAAAAGGGAAAAAGGTATTTAGAGTGCATTTTGTGCGTTTTAAAAAGTAGCATGGCTGATTGCAAAACCAAAATGAACAATTATTCGAAGTTATTGAAAATCCAGGAGGGAGCTCAGGAGCCCCCGCCCCCTTCCTTACCCCAATGTGCAGACGCTCCTGGATGTAGGACTTTATCACTGCATTTGCCTTGAAGACTGAAGAAAACCCATTTCGTATTTTCTTTCTTCCCCTGCTATAGTGACAATTTTATCGGTAGCAGGTTTTTCTTCATTAATTATTTCCCTCACGATTTCCTCTTCTATTCTTCCTGGTTAATAATTTTCCCTTCCATCCTTTCTCTTTTTTCCCTTCCATCCTTTTGGTTACCTTTATAAATAAATAATTATTAATTAATAATTATTCGTATTATTCGTAATTTTATTAACTTGAATTGGAGCCCGACCTGTTGAAGACCTCTATATCCATTGATATTAAACCCCTATAATGCCTATAATATCCTAGTAGGACAAATTTTAACAGTCCTATACTTCCTTTATTATATTCTAAACCCCATAGGCCCTATAATATTCTTACTTTGAGATAAAATCCTCAACTATTGAAATGTTAATAAAATGTTGTTACTTATTTATTTGTCTATTGTCTCTGCATTTTCCTCTGAGACAGAGGCTCCCAAAGCCACTTTATTCAGTTTGCTTCTGAATCCCTTTATATTCTTAGCATTCATTATCTTCTTTGATAGTTTGTTGCATTCGACCGTTGTTCTGGCCATGAACGAGAACTTTCCCACGTCCGTCCTACAGCATTCCCTTTCAAGTTTCCAATCATGATCTCCCCTTGCCAAGTAGTTTGCTCCCCTTGCAAAACTGTTTAGTTACCCCCATTCTTCATGATTTCTGATTACTCTGAACATTTTACCTACAGTCTATCATTTTTCCTTGCATTGCCTTTGCCTTCCTATCCTCCGATTTCCGGTTTTTCCCAGCCCAATTTCTTGATCATTCCTGTTACGCTCTCGTACGTTCTTACTAGTCTTCCCTTTACCATCTCCTGTGTCCAGCCTTTTCCTTTTTGCATTACCCTCCTTGCTGCTCTCATCTGTACAGGACAGTCTCAACTCCTGCTATCTCACCATGGGCTGCTCCAGCATACTCTACCACTGGTCTAACCAAGGTTTTATAGGCATGTCCTTTTAGTTCCCCTCTAGCTCCCCTTAGGTTTCTCATTACAATGTTCAAACATCTAAAACCTTCATTGAACATTTTTCTGTCAGGATTGCTAGTTGCAGGAATCGAACAAATCCTCTCGTATCAGAATCTCTTGCATTACGAATGACCTACCTTTATCAATTACTTACATTTCCATTTCTAGTGGGAAACATGGGTATTTTGAAGTTACTGTGAAGGAAATGTCGTCGAGGGCTGATTATAAGAGGATTGAATCCCCTACATTCACATTAATAATTTTCAGTCTGTAGTCGGTGCCGGGATTCGAACCCGTGACCTCCCTAATCAGAGTCTCACATATTATATTGACGGTTGAGCCATCTCTTTAGGTTGTTGTTTTGTTTGTTGTTGTTTGGGAAAAATATGCGGCCAATAAATTAACTAGGAAACGCTCAGTTGGACGCGTTGATAAGCGAGCAAGTGCTATAGCTAGACCCACATTGCACATTTTTTTAAATTTTAAAATTTGCGACGTTCGCTGTCCACAGAGCCATGTTTCCAATAGTATTTATTATTTCCAAGGTATTTGGGTAAACCCGTGTGTAAACCTTTACTTTGTGGATAAAATCCACCGCCATCTAGAGGACCTTGACATCATTTCCTTGGGAAAACTATTTTAACTCTTTGGTAACAAATAATATACTGCTTCCTCGATAGTATTTTGATTACTTCAAGTTCAAGTTTTTATTGATTCGTTGATTTATACAGGGTGGCCAGAAACCTCGTGCGACTTTTCGTTGCCATGGTAACGTTACTTTTGTTAAAATGTTATTTCCATCTACACAACTTATCGGATCAAAATAAAATTAACATATTCGAGACTGAACGGACATTCTAAATGATTTATCCACCTCAGATTTTGTCGCCGTTTAGTTATAAAAAAACTTTCGGTTAACTTAAAAAATGTAACTTTGTAACTTTTTGAACGATTTGGCCACAATACTAATGGCATTCAATCCACATCGAAATTTGTTGATGGTCCAAATTTCAACCTGATCTGAATCTTCGTGCGACCGCTAACATTACTCATGAGCCAAAAAAGCTCTAGCTTCGTGCGACTTTTCGTTACCATGGTAACGTTACTTTTGTTAAAATGTAATTTCCATCTACACAACTTATCGGATCAAAATAAAATTAACATATTCGTGACCGGACGGACATTCTAAATGATTTGGCCACCTCAGATTTTGTCGCCGTTTAGTTTAAAAAACAAACTTTCGATTAACTTTAATGTACCTAACTTTGTAACTTTTTGAACGATTTTGCCACAAAACTAATGGCATTCAATCCAGATCGAAGCTTGCGGTTGGTCCAAATTTCAACTCGATACGAACCTCCGTTCGAACGTTATGGCGAGACATACAAAAAAAACAATACAAAACAAAAATCAAAACCAGTGACTATTTTTCCCGGCAGAGTCAAATAGAAACGCTCGCTTAACCAACTAACCGACTCATTGACAACTGCACTTTTCTCATTTTGACCTATTTTCCATAGTAGGCCCCTATTGGCATTCGATGAAAGAATAAGTGAAAAACCTTAGAAAATGTCAGCTTCAGTGTCGAATTGTCAGTAGTGGGAATCGAACCCCTCGATAGAGATATCTCAAGCTGAACGTTGCACGCGAGAGGTTTGATAACCTCCACAGGTGCAACTCTGACACATCTGAGCTGGATCTCTGCGCTTGCCTCTGGTTGCGAGGAAATGGGACGAGTTCCTATTCCCACTGCTATAAATCATTATACACGTGAATCCAACTTTGTTTCAATGTTGGCCCACATCTAACGTTAATTTGTTAGAAAATACACACTAGTTTAGTGTGTTGTTGATTTAAAAAAAATCAATTTCCAAGATTAAATTGATAGAAAAGTTCTATAATGAAGGTTTCCTATTTTATTACTACATGGTTATGTGTTTGTATCAAACATGTGACGAAAATGGGTAAGAAAATTTAAATATGTAAAATGAGCTTTCCTGCCTAATAATTCCGACTAAAAGGATTGAGAATATTCGCAATGCCATAATCACTCGCCGTGCGGCGCGTTAGGGGGGGGGGGGGGGGGGGGGAAGGGGCCAAAAGTGAAAATGCTCTGGATTTCGAAAGATTGCGACTGTAAAATTGGTGAAAATGACTAGGAAATAATAAGTTGACATTCTTGCATCTCATTCGGTCCTATTTGAGTTCAAGATGATAAGACATTGGTATAGTATAATATACTCGCTTCCAGTTTTGATTAACAATGTATTTTGTGGGTTTTCTTTTCTTTCTCCCCACCGAACCAAAAAATCGTGTAAGTGAGGTATAAATTTTAGTACCCATTGATGGGGATGGACGGGACAGACCCGTACTGGACAGATCAGCCACAGCCAATAAGGGGGGTAAACGGGGTTCGTCGCGGTCGTCTTTGTCACCGTTCGTCACTTCGTAGTCATCGTCGTCACCGTCAAGGGGAGAGGCAATAGCTCACCAACAACAACTGCCAGAGCTTGCCACTAGTTTGAGTAGTTGATCATTAATTTTAATTAATAAGCACAGTCTAGAAAGATTCGATTACATAGACTAAGGCATTATATGGTTGGAACTTGGAATAAAAACAATTAAGGGAATTTTGCCTTGTATATGATAATTTTTTTCCCGGGCTCAGACGCTGGAGATAAATGCCTGGATGAACATAGAACAAAGGATAATTGATGTGTGATTTGAAGAAAAGTACCACAATAACAATCAAGTAAACAAAGAGTTCTTAATACATGTGATTTTTATTATTGATAAAATATAATATAAGATGAGGTAGTGTTTCTGTGAGCAACATAGTTTCCATTAATTGAAGGTGTAGGTTTGTGAGATGATTTCTATACATTTGTTTAGGCTACTTTCAACTACTTATGCATTATTCTGTCCATGTCGGCGACTGCGACGGGGTTAGGTCTTAAAAGCCTTTGCAATTGGGCTTCGAAGAGGATATACGCATTTCTGAAAAAAAAAAAACTATATGTACAAATATGACAATTTGGTTAATAAGTAAATTTATAATGAATTCGCAGCCACAAAAAATGCAAGAAATACTTGAGTGCTTGTATTTGAAATTCATGGTATGATTAGAGGATATGTCAACATTTATTTTTTCATTTTTATATTTTTATACTACAACAGTTAAAAAAAATATGTATCCGGTACAAAAATGGCCCTCATGTCCACGTTGTTGTGTTTTTATTATTTTTTCAATGAAATAGGTAGTTTTTAAAATAAAACAAGTTTGGCCCAAAGTTTGCTAGAAATCGCTACTTACAGACATCCACATTTTCAAAATGCACTTCGCCACTTTGCTTGATCCAGACACGCAGGGTTTGTGGAGGTGGGCTTCGCTTTTGGGGGACAACCATACATAATGTTAGAAACACAGGGTACGTACATGGGGTATTATTACAAACCCAATGAATGATTTCTACAAGATTTTAAAAGTGTAAGCTTGCTTTTAGGACATTATTAAGGTGTAAACAGGCGTTAAGCATAATCTTGGAGATGAAACGGACATGGGTGAGGGGATTGCGGGAGAGACGGTTTGGAGGAGGGCCTCAAAAGTTCCGTTTCAAAATATTTTTAATTTGTCCCTCCAATAGCGAGCCGTATATTTCCCCGACGAGGCAGTGGGATCTGTTTTGTTACTGCAGAAAGGTTTGAGAGGACGCGAGAGGGCGCTCACACATTCCCCAAAGGGTCGCACTGAGATCAAATATCACCATTCCACGAGCTGGCGTAAAATGACGTGTCGTCCGTCAGAAGTGTTTTACATTCACATAATGTTTTGTATTGAGTGTTACGAACCCAACACATAATGAGAGGAAACCAAAAAAATTCAATTAATGTTTAGTTTTTGTCTCTATGCAATGATCATTATTCTATGGAATGAGGGATTGCAAATAAAGAACATTACGCAACATTTGAATAAGTATAATGTTATTATTATTATTCTGAATACGGGCTAGACCATCAAACATAAAAATTATTTGTCATAAAATGTGACGCGACTTGGGTTCGACTCCAGAACAACCTGATCACAGGATACACACCACTCAACTGCTATAACCTAGACCCGGGTAAGATCCCCGGTCGGGACACAAGTTTTATATTATTGCTGTCACTGCATTATTATAATATGCTAGCATACGATACTACAAAAATAATCAGTACTACAGTAATAATAATCAGGACTACACAAACCTAAGAAAAAAACTTCATTTTAAGATTGCCGGTTTGTACGGGATTCAAAACCCGAGACCTCCCGAATCAGTCAAGCCATTGAGCAAACATTTTGTCAGTATATTACATACATTGGGCGAAACTTCCCCTTATTTTTCGCGGAGCGAACATTGTTGTATCCTCCAAAGTTTCAATGGTCAGCAAAACTAGTGAAATGGGTATGTAGGTACACTGGTAAAGTGATAGTCAGTGGTATCATCCAAAAATAATTTATGGGTATACGCTCTTTCCTGGGTAACGAGCACGGTTGGGAACAATGGGGGGTCTGAGGGGGGGGTTGGCCCCCAGTTGATACGGGTGCGAAGCGCACAGCCCCGGCAAAAATTTCGATTCTAAGTGTGATAGGAGTATTTTGACAATTTTGTTTTACAAAAACCTTAAAAAAAAAATATGAAAATTGCAAAATAAAAAAAATGTATCAACATTTATATAATATCAAAGAAAATATTTAAATTTTCAAATAAAAGTTGCGCTCCCCCTCGCCCCCCTCTGACCAAATCCGCCCTCCGTAGTTACGCCAGGGATTATATGTAAGTAGTGTATAAAGACAAATAGTTTAGGTATTCACCAGTCACGCAGCACGCAGCACATCAGTCTTATACTGTTTTCATTACCGGTGTTATAACCTTTTTTATTATGTGCATCGTTTGCTAGGACGACCCCAAAGCCCAAAGTCACCGTTTACACTTTCCTAAGAACTGATGGACTCGAATCCACATCAGAACTCTAAATAAATCTGCCTACAGCGGAAATTGAACCCTGGACTTCTGCATTGGAAGCAGGGGCCTCTAACCACACGACCAAAGAGTTCATACTTTTACGTATGTTAGAAACCAATAAGAAAAACTTGTGATGAATACAATTGAAAACAGTGTTTTTAACTAAAATTGGTTTTAATATGATAGGCTATATAGTCGCGTTGATGGATGCTCACCGCTCTCTTTAGTTTTATCGAGAACGATTCTCTTATGTTTATCTTGAGTTTGAGACTCTGAAATGCAGGGTTTATGATAGAGATAATGTCTTCACTCTTACCCAACCAATCCAATGTGACAGGATAGCGGGTGGACCCTATGGGGAGTGAGTGTGTCACACGCGTTTTCTCGCTTGCGTCCGGTGTGTGCTGTTCACTTTCGCCGACAAAGACCAGACATGGCATGCGATTGGGGGGGGGGGGGGGGGAGGGGGCGATGTGTTAGTGAAAAGTGAATCAAGGTCAAAGCAAAACATTTTAGTTTCAGAAGTGTTAGTATTATTTTGTGTTGAAGTTCAAACCCGTTGGGCCAAAATCGCTGGCCAATTGAAATTTGTCGGATTGGTCGATATGCTTACTATCATCCCTTTTTACTAATATTTTCTCCCAGAAATTATTTTGGTACTCAAACAAATGAATGTGTGGCCATGTAAAACATACCACCCCACTCAAGACACCAAATTTGAGCCCAAGCATTCATTAAAAATCAAATTAGATATCATATAATTGTATACTTTTTTTTTACTGATACCCCACATTAACAAATCAATCCTAAGTGATCATTTTACCCCCCCTTCCCCAAATCAGCAAGAGAATCAGTGGCCCTTGCAATAAAAAGGTATAATTCGGTTTATAATATCGAACTATTGTGTGATATTATCACCTGAATAATTAATGGGATTGCTCATTTAAGTTGCAACAGATTGTTTTTTTATTTGGAGAAAAGGGCGCGTCAACCGTTAGGGCATAACTCATAACACATGATTTTGAAACTTTGTTTTGTTTTTTGTAGTAGGTAGTATAGTAGTAGTGTTTTTCAGTGGCGTATCCAAGGGGCGAAGGGGGGTTTTTGGGGTGAAAACCCCCCCCATGCCCCCCCCAAAAAAAAAAAAAAACCAACGAGTGTAAACCATTGAAAAAAAAAAAAAAGGAGGGGGCAACCCAACTATGATATTTACATAGGGTAATACAAATACTTACAAAGTCAGACTTTGCACAATAAGAAATTTTATGATTCGCATAGCACTTTAGGTATGTATTGGGCTCTACAACGTGTTTAGAGGCGTTGAAAATGTCAAATACGAGAAAAAATTCGAAAAGGCCCCCGGCGGGCTGGGGGTTCCCAACAGACCCCGGCCCTGTTTGGCAAATTGACAACCCCCCCCCCCCCCATTGGACATTTATGGATACACCACTAGTGTTCTTTATTCATTAGCACTAGTTGCTATTTCATAGTCAATACAATATGGTAGCCTACATCAAGATACTATGGATGAAATGCAAGCTGACAAAAATATTAATCTAACAAGCTACAATAATTAATGTCCAATACCCCAAACCCCGCACACAAGTCACGACATTTTAAATTTCTTGTAAATTTGCGTATTTAATTTTAAAAGGTGTAATATTTTTTTTATTTCGAAAGCAAATGTTCATTTTCCAAAATTTTCCTTAGTAGGTATCATGTTTTTATAAAGTTTAAATAAGTTATAATTTTATTGTTAATAGATTTTCCTAATTTTATTTTTATGCAGATATGACAATCGTGGGCTAAGTAAGTTCCAGCGAAACTGCGGGAAGACAGCATTACGCATGATATAATATATTATTATTATATAAACACATATATAACCGATTTGTTCCATTTTTTACATTGTCTGTCTGTTTGTTCCAGATCGGTATAGGCTATATCTCTTTATTGTACTACTTTCTTTACTGCACACTAATGATTCTCGTTTTATAGTCAGAAGATTTCATCGTAGTAACTAGTAACCGTTTAAAAACTTTGCTTCGGAAATTATATGAACCTTTTCCGCCATCAGGTAACTCAGGTCATTCAACACCCAAAAATATAATTATCAAAAACATGTCAAAGCAAAGATACTATCTAAGATAGGGCAAGTTTGAAAGACAAAATTATCATTTAAAGTTCTAATGACGATGACGTGGCAAATCTACAGAATGTGTCGTCGATCCGCTATTTATGTCATCCGTATGTTGGTTAGGTACTTGCATGGCACAATAAACAATATTCACAAATAACAATGAAAGCGTTGATTGGATACACGTAAAAAAAGTAAATACTTGTCAGGCATACATTGTCGGAGCCCAGCTTTACACACGATGCATGGCCTTGAGAATAATATTACTATTGCAAGAGAAATGCTTGCTGCTAGAGGGCGGTGGGTACAGCTGTGGACTAATTTATTGCGCTTCCCACGTCGTTCTTGAAAGGCACAAACAAAACCCAAAATTGATATCTTTCATGTGTAATGAGGAAAATGCTCATGCGAATACAGTTTGTACCCAAAGATCGGCTTTAGATTTTCTCACGTGAATACCTTTAACGTTCTGATTTTTTTGGGTGTAGTGCCCACAATGTTCACCATTTGTATTTTATTATATCGACACTTACTATCACACCCCAATAAAAAATATAACTACCAAATAGACTGAATTCATGACGCCGTCTCCAATGCTCATTTGGTAAGAGCATCCGCCCCGACCGCCCGGACAGCGGGAGACCGGCCGGGGTTCTATTCCCAGTGGAAAACAATTTTAATGCAATATATTTAAGATATTTCGTATTGACGTCCGTGTAAATTAAACACAGAACGACTCCAAACTGGAACACTATTTTACTTTCCATTTTTAAATGGGGCCCTTTCGCAATTGAGTCCGAGTACTTTGGGGACGTGGATACTCCAATTTGCGCAAAAAGAAAACGCCCCGGGTAGAACCCAATGATCGGGTTCGACTCCCAAAAAGAGTAATTTTTAAATTTAATTCTTTGTCTGTTATAATTTGACACGTATCATATACTAGGCTAACAAAGATTGCGTTCCGTTACATGCTATAAAGTAAATATGTTTTCACACATGTGCGAGGCGTAATCCTAATATGAACTAATGACCATTGCAGGTCATACTATAATTTAGCAAATTTTCCATCGAATTTATATCGTATGCACGATTATGATTTTGCTGTGTACGTTTCTTATTGGGCTCAGCGTGAAAAATAAAATGGTTGATTCAAGCTTAACAGCTTACACAAATAACATAATGTCTTACTGTTGCCGGTTCATAGCAAACAGTAAACATGTATTATGCATTGAGTGGTGTTCTGCATTAGCTGAACAGTTTTACTCTGTGGCCAATGAAATTGTTATTTCGAACATAAATAACCATCCTGTCACTCTAAAAGTCGTATCGCCAGAGTGCGCCACTTGCTGGGGCTGAAAAGGCCTAAAATAGCGGGAAAACATGCATTCGTATTTCAGTAGTTTAGCGGTACTACTCACACGATTTTGGTAATTTTTTTTTATTTTGAAGTAAATGTTGAAATTAGACTTGTGTGATGTACATTTTCCATAAAAAGTTTTGTAATTTTTTTATTTAAAACTCTAAAGTGAAGGGAAATTTTCAAAATATTGTCCCGTTCGCAATTTTTTATAAAGCCCATTTTATATTCAATTTCGAAAATCGGAAAATCACACAAGTTCTTGTAAATTTTAAACGTGAAAAGATTAAAAAAAAAATTATGCCCATATGATAATTGTGGGCCGAGTTCCAACTGAAATGCGGGGACACTGCATCGCGCCGATATTATAGCTACTCCTGTGCAGCCTTAAACTTATACTAAAACTTTTTCAATTTGTAATAGTTAGAGAGACTTTACTATACTGTACTACTTACTATATTAACTTTACTATACTATTTGTAATATCCCGTAGACTACAATAGGTATCGGAACTTACTTCATTAATTTTGTTACCTCTACCACCTCCAACAGACCAAATTTGTATAAATGGTTGAGTGGCAAAAAGATGTGAATCACACAAAATGTGTAATATATTATCTGTGCCACTCAAATGATCTATTCGTGTTTTTTAGTTCGGCTATTTTTTCGATGTTGCGATGTAGACTCCAAATTTATCGATATCTATATTTGTCCAGCCCTAGTTGCAATTCATTTGATTCATTATTTTCCAAGAAAAGTATATTTTAAAATGATCTATATGCCGTTTATCAACAGAAGTGACGTGATTTCCTCATGATTTTAGCTGGAAACAAGCCAGTAGTAACAATTTATTCACTGATATATATGTGTATGTTGTATCGGGTTTTGGGGTTTTCGTCTACGTGTAGTGTATTAGGTACATACCTTTTAAAACAACGTTTCGCCGGAATGTCCTCCGGCATCTTCAGGTTTCCGTGCTCGCCCATCGAAGAGGAAGGAGCGAAGCAAGCCCGGTCCTGTCAAAATAACCTGAAGATGCCGGAGGACATTCCGGCGAAACGTTGTTTTTTAAGGTATGTACCTAATACACACTACACGAGGACGAAAACCCCAAAACCCGATACAACATCAGAATCGGTCTACGAAAACCTTCGTCATATATATATATATATATATATATATATATATATGTTAGTACTTTAGATAGAAATTAAAAAAGTGACTACACCGGGGTATGAACCCGGGACCTTAGCTTACCGGGCTATGCTCTTACCAACTGAGCTATGCGGCCACCAATTTAAAACTATCTAATTTTTGGTCTGTTTTGTACATTGTTAATAACGTCTGTAGAGCAGATTGCACTGCCTATTAGACTACATACGAAATTAACTTGGAGAAATACAAACCATCTCTGTAATCAGCTCTACAGACGTTAAATGTACAAAACAGACCAAAAATTAGATAGTTTTAAATTGGTGGCCGCATAGCTCAGTTGGTAAGAGCATAGCCCGGTAAGCTAAGGTCCCGGGTTCATACCCCGGTGTAGTCACTGTTTTAATTTCTATCTAAAGTACTAACATAACAGCGTCATAGTCGCCTACTATAAAGCCAAGACAAAACATATATATATATATATATATATATATTTGTGGAATGCCCGCTCTAGGGCACACATCAGATTTAATCGTGTGACCGTCTTCAGGTAACTATATAGGTATGTTGTGGATAGGATAATTTTTATATAGGAATGTCCGAGGGCTGACTTATTCCCTTGTATTCGCATTAACGACTGAGAAAAACCTCGGACATCAGTCAGGATTGCCGGTCTAGTCGGAATTTGTTACCCTGGCCCTCCGGAATCAGAGTCAAGCGCTTAGCGCTCGAGTCAACACTTGTCGCTACTGATAGAAAGCATAATGACAATAATATATTTCATCAATTTTCCAACGAATTGATAAAAAATAGATATTATAAGGCTTATAGTCGACCGTGGTGGCTTAGGCGTAACATGTTGCATGGACGGATTCGTATCCCACCACCGGCAATCCATGACTGACAGATTTTTCCGAAGTTTTCTTCAGCCATTTAATTAGATCGCATTATAAACAGCTCTCGAAAATTCCCTTTGCAAGAATTGTTTAAACTCCAAAATACTTAGTTGGATGAGCGTAGCGAAGATTCCATTTCACTACACTGGAGAAAAAAATCCGTAATGTTTTTTTTTCTTTCTTTTTGTATTTTTGTCTGTCTGTTAACACGATTCCGGCTCAACCGATACTCCAATTGCGATGACATTTTCTGGAGGCCTTTGAAATCTCTGAACTTAGAAATGCCACTTACGAAAAATCGATCGAAAAATTATTTCTCATTAAAATCGCAATTTTACTATTTTTTTTCTTTTTTCTTTTTTGTTTTTGTTTGTATTTTTGTCTGTCTGTTAACACGATTCCGGCTCAACCGATACTCCAATTGCGATGAAATTTTCTGGAGACCTTTGAAATCTCTGAACTTAGAACTGCCACATTTTTTAGCACAATCGAAAAATTATTTCTCATGAAAATCGCAATTTTACGATTTTTTTCGTTTTTCTTATTTTTCTGTTTGTATTTTTGTGTGTTTGTTAACACGATTCCGGCTAAACCAATACTCAAATTACGATGAAATTTTCTGGAGGCCCTTTGAAATCTCTGAACTTAGAACTGCCACGTTTTTGAGCGCAATCGAAAAATTATTTCTCATTAAAATCGCAATTTTACGATTTTTTCGATTTTTAAAAACATTCTTCGACTTATAACACCTACATGCTTTATCCGATTGTAATGATTTTTTCACAGAACCTTAATTTTATGAATTAATATATTTGCGTGAAATTTAGGCGCAATCAAAAAATGTTTTTTTATGAAAATCGCAATTTTACGGTTTTTTCGATTTTTTTAAAATTTTTAAAACATTTCTTCGACTTATAACATCTACAAGCTTTATCCGATTGTAATGATTTTTTACAGGAAATTTGAGCGCAATCGAAAAATAATTTCTTACGCAAATCGCAATTTTACGCTTTTTTCGTTTAAAAAAATTACGCTCATCCAACAACGCGCCTGAAAAAGCGTTTGCGAAGCTTCCTAGTTAGACACATGAAGCGCGTCATGCATTGCACCATATGGGAAGGTTTCCCACGAGAAAGAAAATATTGTAATTCTTGGTAAATTCCTATGGTACTTACGAGTTGTAGAGGAACACATTTTCGAAGTGTTTTTTATCACATCAGTCCAGACTGGGAAGGAAACTGCCAAATTTGTCAGTGTCGCATTCAAAGCAGTCACATTCACCGTACCATTCTGCCAAGAAAATAATAATTATATGTATAGTAGTTCAACTTGCTCGTCGATGGTGTCGGCGCCGACAGGGTTGGCTTAGTCCGTTTAAAATTAAATTCCCCCACTGAAAATCAGTTATCTTATTGCATTTTTTATTTATTTATTCGTTCGTAAATTTAAGAAAATTGCTTACCGCAAACAGGAAACCATTTGCCTTGAAAAGACACTCCATCGCGCACTGAAACAAAGAATGAACAATATTAAGTTTATTTCCGGAGAAGAGCCACAATATATCGGATTATATAAATAATAAGTAGACGGATCTGTACAGCAAAATATTCCCGATATTTGACCTGTTGAGATTTAGAAAAATTCTCTCGAAGTTATTACACTAGATAGATATAATAATATATAATACAAAATAATACACTAGAACCTTTGGGTTCAAGAAATCAGGCAATGTTGGGTCAACATAGTCATTTAAAAAAAGAAAGAGTTCCTTTTTTTGGGAACTTTTAAAAAATGCATTCGTTTTTAGTTGGAGGAGCTTTAAACAAAAAAGTTACAAGTAATGAGTTTTAGAAAAAGCTTAAAACCGTTTTTGTACTTGTTAAAACATAATATGTTTGAAAATTTATTCAGAAACGTGTTGCTCAACTCAAACCTCAACAATGACATTAAATCAATTTAGCTGAATTTTTAGTGGGGAGAGAGCTTAGTAAGGGATGAGCTATTTTAACACTCGCATGCACACACCCGGCATCCCACAAAGTCAAAGAAGGTAAGGCGAAAACGGATTTAGCTCAGGCGGATGGCAAAATGAGATATCCAAGAACAGTGAAGTATTTACATTAGGAGATGTCACCTCAATTGAAAAACCCTTTCTCGCGAGTAACTTTACTTTTAAAAAAAATTTTTTGCAGGAAATTACCAAGCACTGAAATCATGCATCCAAGATATTGTGGAAATCTATTAAATTCCATTTTAATATCCAAAAGTCAAATATTTGTTAATTGCTATTTTTCGTGGGAAAAAACCTGGGTAGCGTGCAATGCACTTTTCCCTTCTTCAGGTGTCTAATTAGGTACGGACAAATTGTGAAGGTTATGTCCAGGGGCTCTATTAGGGTAAACGATTACTTGCAATCACATCAACGATTGAAGACAACCTCGGAAAAAACTTTCAGTCAGGATTAGGGTAGTGGTGGGTGGATTCGGAACCTTGTCATCCCGAATCAGAGTCCCACGTTTCGAATGAGCCATCACTGTCGGCATTTTAATATTCGCTTGAATAGTTTATTATCGTATCTTCTATTCGTTCTTCTACTTACGTTGAAGTCCGGCATTTTTGCAATAACGCCAAGCGTGCACTGTCCAACTGGTGTCATCACATAGGTTGGTTTCGGGATGCACTTCCCCATAAATGCTTTACTCATCAGGGGCGGCATACGACGGCAGCATCTCATTACATCTGGCAACTAAACACAGACAATGTTGTACTCCAAGTTTAAAATAATAAGAAACCATGTACATTATTTTATGCACAAGAATAAAACCAGATATGGCCAGACCAGACGTAAGATGCACCTATTACATAAGTACGACTTTGTATGTGCAACGTTTCAGATCGATTTATACAAGGTATTTATTTTTTCATTCATTGGAAGCATAGATAGATGAGCTCATATCGCTATCACTATATTTTATTTTTAAAATGTCGTAAAACTTGTACGAAGATATACAGATTTGATCTAGCTGCCCAGCTAGACAACATTCCATTACGTTTAATAATTTGCAACTTTACTAATTTCATGCAAAATCTAATATTTTACTAGTCAACTATAGCATCCAATGGTGTTATTATAAGTTAAAGCTGTTTCTTTACGTCTGTAGGTATAACAATTATTAGTTTGTACTGAGTCAATTGTGAATTCAAATTTAAAATTTCCATCGTTTTGGTAAGAACACCACCACCAGCTTGATATTATAATTATAACCGTATTTTTTTATTGGAGAGCGTAGCGAGCGAAGCGAAGATTCCATTTCACTACACTGCAGGGAGAAAAAAAATCCGAAATGTTTTTTTTGTCTGTCACACGATTCCGGTTAAGCCTATACTCCAATTGCGATGAAATTTTCTGGAGGCCTTCAAAATCTCTGAACTTAGAACTGCCACTTTTTTGAGCGCAATCGAAAAATAATTTCTCATGAAAATCGCAATTATACGATTTTTTTCGATTTATAAATAAATAAATAAAAAAAAAAAATTGTATTTAGAGTCTACCCACTCAGTTTTGTGAATTTGTTCACCGTACCATTCTGCCGAGAAAATAATAATTATATATATTTATAGTAGTTCAACTTGCTCGTCGATGGTGTCAACACATACATGCTTTATCCGATTGTAATTAATTTTTTACAGAACCTTAATGTTATGAATTAAGATTTTTGTGTTAAATTTGCATGAGCGCAATCGAACAATTATTTCTCATGAAAATCCGCAATTTTACGTCTTTTTTTTAATTCTTCGACTTATAACACATACATAATTTATCCGATTGTAATGATTTTTTCACAGATCCTTAATTTTATGAATTAATATATTCGTGTGAAATTTGAGCGCAATCGAAAAATTATTTCTCGTGAAAATCGCAATTTTGCAATTTAAAACAAATGTTAATTACAATTTCTTTTCGTTCTTTCTTCGACTTAATTCACAAAACAACAGCAAATCTGCATACCAGATGGCAGCTCAATGCACCAATTACGCTCATCCAACAACGCGCCTAAAAAAGCGTTTGCGAAGCTTCCTAGTAAATTTATGTAACCTTTCAGTGCTCAAAATGAACGTACAACACTCGACGGGAATGGAAACATTTTTGACCGCTATAAAATTATTATCAATATAGGTACATACGAAGATAGTAAGTAAATCTAGTAAATTAACGGAAGGATATAAGTTTCTAAGAATTATTAAAAAATAAAAATAAATTCCGAAATTTATCCTATCAAACCTTGAGTTTTTCAAACACCGCTTGTAGTATAATAACTAGGAAAACGTCCCGAACTTGTTGAGCGAGCACCGGTACGTGCAACACGACCCGAATACGACATTCCCATAATGTTACATACCAATAAGTCTTTAAGGTCTTGACCAAGGAGGTATGAATAATGTAAGGAGGCAGTGTGGCGTCGTCAAAACCATAGCCACTTTGAACGACTGGTGGTCGGCGAAAGCCTCGAACCCAAAGCAAGGTCGTCGGTATTATTAAAGCTCTTTGTCAAAGCTATGAACCAGGATACTATTATACACTGCTATGAACATTCCAAAACAAACAAAAACGCAGCACATCAACAAAAATTACATTTCACCTCTTTATTATTCTATCTCATATTAATACAAGAGTTATTATCAACGTATTAGGTATAATACCAGCTGTTTCAGTGCTTAGAGCAGGTATTGGGTAGAGGGAGCGTGGCCATGCTAGCCAGCAGCCGCAAACGTCTTCAACATAGCGAGCCGCGAAGTCACGTGACACTGGTCAGGGAGCTAGGCGCGGTAATGCGAGAGCCCGTAAGCAATGCCTAAATTGCACGTTGTGCTCGCCGTATATTTTTAAAACGTATGGTATTGTTAACTATGACAAGACAATGAAGTTCTAAAACCTTGTCTTATTACAAATACAACCTTTGTATTCACATATTGTACCCATTTTAAAGTGTGTTTCTACTTCTACTACTTCTACTTTCTACTACTGCTCTAAGTTTCAGTGCCGCCATAGTAGTCGCCATATTGGTCAGCACCAACGAGAAGGTGTAAATACTGCGAAAAACTCTATGTTTTAGTAGCCGCCATATTGGTCAGCACCAACGAGAAGCAGCAAATACTGCGAAAAACTCGATCAGAGACGTTCAAAACGGCCACGTTCATTTGTCCAGCCACAGATAGCGCATGCTGTCTCCTTACATTATTCATACCTCCTTGGTCTTGACCGATTTAGCTGAAAATTTGTAAAATAGGAGAGAATGGATAAAAATCCACCGCCATCTAGAGGACCTTGACATCATTTCTTTGGGAAAACTATTTTAACCACTGCCTCCTAGATGTTCGTCGTGGCTACGAGGAGCCACGACGAACATCTAGGAGGCAGTGATTTTAACTATTGATAAATAATACACTGCTTCCTCGATAGTATTTTGATTACTTCTAGGTGGCAGTGCATAGTGACCAGATTCTCGTGCGACTTTTCGTTGCCATGGTAACGTTACTTTTGTTAAAATGTAATTTCTATCTACACTACTTAAGGTCTTGATCGATTTAGCTGAAAATTTGTATAATATGAGAGAATGTTGTACTTATTGACCCTGCAAAATTTCATAACGATCGGAACATTTTTATTTTTTATTTATTTATTTTATTTTTTATAACCAACGATCGGATTTTGTTCAAAAACTATACAGCAACCCGCATAGTTGGTGGTATGTACATGTGTGCAAAATTTCAGGTCGATCAGAGAAACGGTGAAACCTGTACCGAAGCAGATACAGAAAAAAACCCAGACATTCGAGCCATAAGAGTCAAGTGGAGACGCTCGCTACGCTCGCTCAATTAACTAAGTGTGATCAATAGCTTACATACGCAGATGAGTAACATACAGTATCCAACAGTCTCTTACAATAACCTCATATAATATGCAGATGAATAATATGAAAGAAGAAGTTTCATAAAATAAATTGTATTTAGAGTATGTTATTCCCCCTCCCATGCACTTCCACGACATAATGTACTCACTCCACATTGTTCTAGCTGTTGTTGTTGCGAAGACCCATAGTCCGCCACTGCTTGAGCATCGACAAAAATCTGGAAACAAGTAAAAAAAGATTAGAGAAAAGAAAGAAGAACAAAACATTGGCTAGGGATTTATTATTGCTTTATAGATGCACTGTAGATTTTTTAAAGCAAACCTCACAAGCTTTGAAAATGCTACAAAATGCTACATTTTACAAAAATTCAAGTTTACACATTGGGGATTAATTTGTATTCTTGATCGGATAAAAATTAATAAACTTGGGTTCATCAATAAAAATTGCTAGAAAATTACCATGATAATTTGAATGGTTCTGGAAGATAGTAGAATTCATATTTTGCTACTAAGACCTAATTTTGAGATTTCAAAACTCACCAAAGTGCTAAATTTGAAATTCAAAATGATTTTAAGCTGGTTTTAAAATGCTTTTACTCCCATCTCTCTGATACTCATTTGTGACGGGTCAAGTTTTATCAAAAAAATAAAAAGAATAATTCTAGCCAATCCAACTCACCAAACCAAAGCTGATGGCTGACAGAAAGACGAGATGGCTATGCATTGAAGTTCAGGGTGTCAGTGGTGTGTTGTTTGTCTCACTGAAACTTTAGAATAGTGAGTAACTTAAGCAGTGGTAACAAGGTCCTTTTATCCCACCATTTCCACATCTGCATATTCCTAAGATACATATATTAGGATAACCATAACACATTTTAATGTTGAGTAAATAAGTTGACCACTTGACAAGGTTGTATTTGTTTTTATGGTTATCACAAAGAGCGATTGAAGTATACTAAGAAAAGGCCAAAGTCGTTGTTAGACGAGTGAGTGAGCCATGTGTTGAGTACCCGGTAAAATTTCCTTTTTTCCCCCTACCAAAGGCCTCCCTAGCCTAGGCTAGAGTGGCGTATTCCTTTAAACCAACTAAACTTAAAAACCCTATTTTCCCGGGTCCCCCTACTCAACACATGACTCGCTCACTCGTCTAACAACGACTTTGGCGTTTTCCTAGTTTGGCTAAGGCGCCCTTATCCCGAAATGTGGGAGACCTGGGTTCAATCCCCTGGTCGGGAAAGATTTTGTGATTTCTGAATTGTATTTTTAAAATCAAACATGTTATGAAATGCATAATATAGGCCTAACGCAGTGAAGTCTATCATCTGTGACAATACTATGGAAAACATAGCCAGGACGAAATGCAACGGAGCACGCATGCGTAGTTAATTCTGAAAATGGTCTAATAAATTAACTCATTTTAGGCAATGAATTGAAATTTACATTTTTCTCTAAAAACTTTTACCGTTTTTCAAAAATTGAATTATGTTTTTTAAGGAATTTTGGGAAATTTTGGATTTTGAATAAAAGCTTCATTTTCAGTACAGATTCAAATTTGAAACACATTCCTAAAACACGTTTTTTTCAAATATAGGCACATTTTGTAATTTTTGATCTCAAATTTTTATTTTATTTTATTTATTTATTTAACGTCTATCCTATTCAGTTATAAAAACTGATCTACAAAGGAGGACAACTAAATAAATCTAATTACATAGATGCAGAAACAACAATAAACTACATTTTCGTAAATATTTGAAATAGTAGCATTACAACAACAATGCATTTAAACACAACAATTTTGGTAACAAATAAAAAAAATATATTACATGCATTTAATGAATGAGTCAAATATAAAAAAGGGTGTAGAATGAAAAGAAAAGAAAAGAAAGGAAAAAAAACAAAAGGAAAAAAGAAAGAAAAAGAAAAAGAAAAAAAAACATCAAAAAAGAAAAACGAAAAGAAAAAAACTGATTTATTAGACGATCCCACTCAATGAGGTTTGCAAAAAATAAAATCAGTATAGTATAGCAATACCAGTACTAGAGATTTATTACATTTTCTTGACAAACCATTTTTTCTATTGCAGATGTGTATATTTTCAATCTTCTCTAAAAAATCTCTTTTTGTCCTATTGGAATGGGAAAAAAGGTATTTATTTATTAATTCAAAAAAATGAGGTAAAATATTATATATATATATAGTATATGATAAAAACAAGGATCTTGGGTAAAACCTCGTCGAAAATAAGATGAACCAGGGCAGAACCTGGGCGTCCACCGACGTTTCGTCTGTACTACGTCAGACATTTTCAAGGTTGACTGTGACTCTATGTACTACGTCAGACATTTTCAACTCCAACCTCCGTAGAGTCACAGTCAACCTTGAAAATGTCTGACGTAGTACAGACGAAACGTCGGTGGACGCCCAGGTTCTGCCCTGGTTCATCTTATTTTCGACGCGGTTTTACCCAAGATCCTTGTTTTTATCCTATGACGGGCCGCGAAAACCTACAACAATCCATATATATATATATATATTTACGCCCAGAATTTAAAACCATTATGGGTCCATGGTATCGTTGGGCCGGAAGGAAGTTGACTCGAAATGGTTTGTGAAAACTTAATTCACATATTATTATATCTAATCATGACTTGATATCGATTGCTAATAATTCACCATTTGGCATTGCTAATTTCCTGTTTTACTGTAGGCCCTAAACAAGACCCACGCCAATAAATTAGTCTTTCTGTTAATGTAAACTAATTAGACCATGGCCACCGCATATTCACCCAAAGTGATAACTCAACAGTAACATTGACCAAGATAAGCGGTGCTTTTCAAGGTGTCTTGCATCATTAGTGACTCAAGTAGTCACCAAGCGATGATTTGAGGCACGTACATATTATGTTCAAGGCTATAAACCCAATGCGACTTGGAAAACACTCAGCTCAACAAATTCAATTCTCAAACATCAATTTTTTATGTTTCAAATACAAAACTAATTATAAATTTTACAATTATTTTAGTCGTTCCAAGTTTAATTTATGTTTTTGAACACATTATTTGTTTATTATATTATTAATCCAACCAAATACAAAAATTTGTAAAAAAAAAAAACGGCAGCCAAGCTCTCCTTCAAAAGTCTTCGGCTGTGAATGCTGTGAGATATAGAAGTTGAGCCAAGCTTTTTATTCTTTCTCCCTAGTTTCGCTTTTAAAATAAGTAAGATCATTTCGCCTGTTGACGAGCGCCAAGCCAACGATTTTTGTGGTACAAAAGTAAAATTTTTAAACTCGAAATCATAAAAAAAAATCATGGCCATGAACCAAATTCAATGGCCAAGCCATTTTTTTATGATTTCGAGTTTTACTTTTTTACCACAATAAATAATAATAATAAATAAATAAATAATAAATTCTGTCAATGTTCTTTATTACCATTCAATTGGCTATTTGGATGAGCGTAGCGAGCGTAGCGAGCGAAGCGAAGATTCCATTTCACTACACTGGAGAAAAAAATCCGGAATGTTTTTTTTTTTTTTTCTTTCTTTTTTTTTTGTATTTTTGTCTGTCTGTTAACACGATTCCGGCTAAACCGATACTCCGATTGCGATGAAATTTTATGGATGCCTTCGAAATCTCTGAACTAAGAACTGCCACCTTTTTGAGTGCAATCGAAAAATTATTTCTCATGAAAATCGCAATTTTACGATTTTTTTCGATTTTTTAAAAATTTCTTCGACTTATAACTCCTACATGCTTTATCCGATTGTAATGATTTTTTCACAGAACCTTAATTTTATGAATTGATATATTCGTGTAAAATTTGTGCGCAATCGAATAATTATTTCTTATGAAAATTTCAATATTACGATTTTTTCCTTTTCTTAAATTACAATTAATTTTAAAAAAATTAAGTTAATTTTTTATTTAATTTGATTTAATTTAAAAAAAATTTTTAACAAAGTTCTGATTTTTTCACAGAACAACAGAAAATCCGCATAACACATGGCAGCTCAATGCACCAATTACGCTCATCCAACAACGCGGCGGGACTTAAGCGTTTTCCTAGTATTTAATACACCAGTTGACTGTGGCACGTGAACTAGCTAATTCTTAGTTTCATTTATTTAATAAAATGTAAGTTACAAGAATTTCGTTTGGTGCTATAATTATTTTATTTTATTTAATTGACATCGTGTAAGTAAAGTGGTAAGATTTTACTAGATTGTAATTAATTAGATGATTAATTAATTAACTTAATATATTTTTTCACATTTTAATTATTCATAAAAAAAGCTTTCATTTGGTACCCAAGTCGACTATGTTGTGATCATTTACACATTTGATTGAAATAAATATAATTAATTCCATTAATTCAATTAATAATAATTAAGTGGAATTCAGTTTGGACACATCATTATTTAGGTTTATTGTGATCATATTGTTTTTAATACTACAATTGTCAATCATAGCGCATAATTGAATGTTAAGACAATTTTAAGGGAATCTAGCTCATTCTCAATTTCATTAATCCATTAATCTGGGAGTTGCAGGAATTTCGTTTGGGGCCATCAAAATTTGGATTAACTGGCATTATGTTATTAAAGTGGTGAAATTTTATGACAATCGGTAAAGTTTTTGGAATACATAACTATACAAAAGTCAAAAGTGGTATAATTTTACTAAAATGTAATTAATTGGATGATTAATTAATAAATGAAAAATATTTTTTCACACATTATTTACTCGTGAAATAAGCTTTCATTTAATACCTAAGTCGACTATGCTGTGTTTATTTTGTACATTATTTTTGGAATTTTTGTGATTAATTGCCGTTAATTGAATTAATTGAATTAATTGGAAAGTGATAAGAACCCGACCTTGGGGCCATCACTTTTCTCTTTTATTATGCTTGTTTTGTTATTATTTGATACATCAGTTGACTGTGGTTTGTGAATGTCAAACATTTAACTGGTATTAATCTAATTATTAATTTCATTAATTTATTAATCTGAGAGTTGAAGGAATTTTGTTTGGGGCCATCAAAATTTGGATTTATTGGCATTATGTTAGTAAAGGGGTGAAATTGTATGACAATCGGTAGAATTTTAGGTGTTCATAATTATACATAAATCGAAAGTGGTAAAATATTACTAAAATTCAATTAATTAGATGATTAATTAATAAATTTATAAATATTTTTTCATTTATTCATTCTCCGTAAAATAAGCTTTCATTTGATACCAATGAAGACTGTGTTGTCTCCTTTAAAATTTTTTTGTTGGTTAATTAATCAATTAATTTTATTAATTCAATTAATAAGAAAGTTACAGGAACTCAACTTGGGGCCATCGATTTTTGGATTCCTTGTGGTCATATTACTTAGTAAATTCACAAATTTTCATGCTTTCTTCACGATTTGCACGATTGTTAGGCTTATAGACCCCACTACAGTCAATGGGACACCGAAGCCTATAAATGAGGAGGATGAAGATGAGGCAGCAAACCTGGAGCAAGGCCAACTAAGGAGGGAGAGAAATGAGAAGGAACGAGAAGGGAACAGAATAACGAAGGATACTAATGAAGAGAATTTGTCGAAGAAAGGAAATTATGCTGAGCTGAGGTAGGCCTAAGGAGATAAAACCATGGGGAACAAGGGTAGTATGACGGAATGGCTAATTTTGCACCAATTTTTTTTGTTGTTGTTCAAAACCATGCGAAATCACTAGCAAATTAAAAAATAAACACGCGGAAACCCACTTTTACCGACAATTTCCAAAATAAACAATGGAAAAACGTAGCGAGGAGTGACGCGGCCTAGGTTAAACATACCTGCTGAGATGTTGTGCTCACTGCAAAATCACCTTACAAGAACATAATAAAAAATCCAAAATAGAATCATCACGTTTTTGCTGTTATAGTAACAAAAAAACTTCAAAACCTTTAACGTCGCTATTTTAAACGAAAGTCCTTTTGTGGTGAAAGTCCTTTATATTTAAAATAGCGACGTTAAAGGCTTTGTAGGTGGAGTATTTTAGTAAAAAAGGTTGGTAGGCCTAGGCCTAGTAACTAGTAAGTAAAATCAAGACGCAAATAGAAAACATGGCGACCAAATGACAGTGAAATGAGCGAGTGTTTGTGTTCAATCTGTGCTCATTATTGATTATTCTATACCATTATTGGTATATTTTTAGAGTGATTAGTAAAAATAAATCGTTAATAATGAGTTCTTCATTAATTTCTCATTTGAAGTTGTTTTTAATTGTTTTCTTTGAAATAAAACAGTGTTGAAAAGTTGGACCGCACCAACTGAACTGAACTAGTACCAAAACGACCGATTCAAGCAAACTAAAAGTGATTAAATAAGTCCAGAAACTACTTTCCGCGGCCAAAAACCAAGTAAATACACAATAATATTCAGTTAGAAAAAGGAAAATCATAAATTTAATACAAAATAACATTTCCGTCAAATTACCCTTATACCAAACCATGGAAATCTGCCACCGATCAGTGATCAACAGCAGGAGAACCTACAACAACAACAACAACAACAACAACAACAACAACAAAGAGACTCGACTTGCCAAGTGATTGGTAACACTCTGTGGTAACACTGGGAGAAGAAAAAGAGTTTGAGTTTTGACAATTATTTGACAGCCGACAATAAAGCTTCGTCGAATTTTTGCCGAAATTGCACAAAGTAGCCCCTAATTGATTTGTGCAGTGTAACTTTTTACAAGTTTAATTTAATTTAATTTAAATTAAACATTCAAGCAATGAGTTCGGATGCGGATTGGGACGTTGATCAATATAAGACCGAACACGAGTGTGATGAACATTGGGAGCTACGTAAGAGCTTTTTGATTGCCCATCATACGAATTTTCCTGAAGACCAATTGATGTGTCTCGCTCAAGTATTTACCAACGTTGAATTCTTGGGCTGTAGGTAAGTAGACATTTAACCGTCACAACGTTGAAGCTAGGTAGTTTAAGGAGGGCCTACAGTCCTTAGTTCTAGGCCTAGGCCTAGGCCTACCCTAGGCTAGGCCTAGGCCCTAGGCCTACGTTGGGTGCTTGCTATTGGTCGGGTTCTCAAGTATCAACGATTAGAGAGATAGAGATAGAGAATATAGCCTAGGCCAGGGGTCGACAACTAGATTAGCTATGTTTATGCCTAGTTCACATAAAGTCGTAGGCCTAGCCTAGTCGTAGTCACAAGCAATGGTTTTCACAAAGAACTTCGCGTAAAGATGCGTTATTTATTGTCGAAGTTCTTTGGCATTTGGATGTGACGTCATCCACGTAAAACCTTGATAGAAACGGGAACCGGAAGTAGTCTCTCAATTGACTCTCAACATAGTAGCGCAACTGACTCGAGTAGGTATCATCTCATTGGTCGGTTGTAAGTGACGTTTCAAGCTCTGATTGGCTCGTCGTAAGAATTTGTTGTTTAGTCGTAAGAAAGATGAAAATTTTCATCTTTCTTACGACTGTGACTAAAGCGGCCCCCACACGTTCAAACATTTCGTAAAAGTTGCTTGACAACATCGTGTTTGACAGCAAGTTGGAACGTGTGGGGGGGCGTGTCAGCGTGTTGTCAAGCAAATCGTAGTTTTCAAACCGTTTTGATATTTTGACCGCGCTTGACAGCATGTTTGAATGTCTGGGGGGCTACTCAAACATTTCGTACGAAAAGAGATCATTAGTCACGTCTTCAGGGAGAAGGTTTGTGCCACCAACAATAGCACACGCAACTTTATGCTTGGATAATGAAGGAGACATTCTTTTTTGCGTACTTCCGAACGCAAGGAATGGCCTCTAATGAGGGTTGGCCAGATGTAACCCCCCCGCTGTGTCCACGCACATCGGTTCATGTGTGGGGAGTAGCATGCTTGTCAAACGGCTGTTGTCAAGCAACTTGTACGAAATGTTTGAACGTCTGGGGGCAGCTTAAGACTAAACCATACGACGTGTTCCTATAGGCCTACTTTACCATTGCTTGTGACTAGGACTACGACTACGACTTTATGTGAACTGGGCATTACATGCAGGATTCAATTCTGCATTGGTATTGGATTGGATTCTGAGGTGAGCATTTACATGTCATGAATTGAACAAGGGATTCGATCCGTTTTCGATACCAAACTAATGCGATCTAGCATCTTTGAGAACTGCTGTGCTGTGTGTATGCTGAGCACTCGATCCAATACTCAAAACTGTTTACATGGGAACTCTACTAGTTTGACGGAAATGCTATTTTTTATAAATTTTTTTTTTTTTTTCCCCAAAACATCAATATTTTATAGTAAACACAAAATAAATGCGCGGAAACAAATTTCAACGAATATTTACAATTAAAAAACTAATTTTTCTCTAGGCCTACGTAACAACTCACAACAGACCAGGGCCACGCCCCGCCCACACTGTGTGAAGTTGACTCCGGTTACCATAGAAGGCAACACGAATACCAACTCAAAAACACCAATACAGCTAATTTCACAAAACAGTAGAGCGGACGTGGGTATTATAGCGGCTAATACTCCACCTACAAAACCTTTAACGTTGCTGTTTTAAATCTAAAGTACCTTCTAAACCTGTAACGTCGCTATTTTAGGCGAAAGTACTTTTGTGTTAGCAACACAACACCACACCCAACGTGATAACACAAATACACGCTAGTTTAGGTAGAGAACTTTAATGTAAAAGGTTGGTAGAGAACTTTAACAAAAATGGTTGGTAACACTACAACATGGCTGACCGACAAGTGACTAGTGAAATGTGCGAGTGTTTCAAGCAAACTAAAAGTGATCAAATAAATCCAAAAGGTACTTTCCGCGCCAAATAAATACATTATTATATTCATTTACAAAAACGATAATAAATTTAATGTAACAAACAACATAACATAGCGTACCATGAAGTGACAGTGACATGTGCGAGTGTTGTGTAGGGCTCAGGGGTAGGGATTGCGTGTGTTATTCAATCAAACTAAAAGTGATTAAATAAGTCCAGAAACTACTTTCCGCGCCCAAAAACCAAGTAAACACATAATAATAATCAATTAGAAAAAGGAAAATCATAAATTTAATGTAAAATAATTTTCCCGTCAAATTAAGATTATACCGTTTACATGCTTGTTTTCGATACAATATTTCAATCCAATCCCAGCTTTTGGGGGATTGGATCCAACCGATCCGATCCTAGTTTTAAGTGGTTACATGGATGTTTTAGAGGTAGGATCGTAGGTACCTACTTACGTAGGCCTAGTTGGTGTGACCCAGCTTTTCAATACCGTTTTTTTTCAACTAAAATCAACATAAACACTCACCATTGATCCATTGAAGTCAAAAACAACTCATTGTGTAGGCCTACTATTTTATTACATTCCAGCACCAAAAATCTAAAATAGAATCATGAATCATCACGTTTTTGGTGTAACAGTACCGGTAACAAAAAAAACTTCAAAACCTTTAACGTCGCTATTTTAAACGAAAGTACCTACTTTTCCATTAAAAGTCATTTTCTGTTTTAAATAGCGACGTTAAAGGTTTTGTAGGTTGAGTAAAAAAAAAAAATTTTTTTTTGAAAAGTTGTGTCACACCAACTACGTAAGTAGGCCTACCGGATCGTATTCAATAATAATAATAATAATAATAATAATAATAATAATAATAATAATCTTTATTGTAATTCCAACATACAAATTACAAAAGGTAATATTCATTTGTTTATGTAGGGAGATTGCCGTATTGAATCCTTCATGTAAACATAGCTATTGTGTATGGGGCCACTTACCAGTAGGCCTAGGCCTACTGCTTGACATGTGAGGGGCCATAGGTCATCTTGGGTCCGGTGATTTTGTTAGCGCGAGAAATTACACCTTCTCTCTTGAGCTTGTTTCTTAAAATTCAGCTCGCGATTGGTACAGGAAATCCGTAATACGTCTTCCAGGTGCTTGTCAGTGATTTTGGACCTTAGTTTATTTTTTACATTGTTCATTCTTGAAAACGATGCTTCGCAGATATGTTGATCCGAACATTACGCACATGTGTATCGCAATCTTTCGCAGTCCTGGGTAGGCCTATTTGTCGTTCGAAACGTATTTTGCCCAGAATAGGCCTACTTGTGTGGGCGTGTCGGGCGGTAAAGATTTAAGTGATGTGTCCTCTTGGAAGTCAATAATTTCTAGCTGAAGTTTCGCTTGTGATACGTGGAATAAACTTGCAGCTACCTTGCTCTACTCCCCCGTTGGACTCAAAGAAAAGGGATGTTTCAAGATGTGAGCCAATTGCTCAACAATTAAATCAAAATTGCGAAATCTTGTTTCAAATTCACTTTTTAGTTTTGCAATAAAATCACAGAATTCAGATACATATCTGCATCTGACTCGCAGTCAAGTTTGTAGGGCTACTCGGACAATGTTGGAAAATGAAGAAGTTCACCTGTGAGATCCATTTCAAAGATGGTTAATTTGCGCTTGAACAATTTAAAATTCTGAATCAGGTCACAAATTAACTTGTCTCTACCTTGTAGATTTGTGTTGAGAGTGTGTTGTGTGTGTTGGCCCAAAATGTTGTTTAAGAAAGCCAACGCTAGCATTTCTGATTCGTTTTGAAGAAATGCATGAAAGTCATTGGCAACCGGGGTAGCCTATTTAAATTTTCCAAAAATGTTGAAATTTCTTTTCTGAGTGCCCAGAATCTCTGTAAATACGTTACCCTTACTAAGCCAACGTACGTTGTTATGCAGCAGCAAATCATTGTACTGCGCCTGAACTTCATCCACTAAAAGTAGGAGAAATAGGCCTAAATAGTAATTTTTGTGTTGTCATATTACTGGGGGGCCACAAAAATTAGGCTATGGAAGAGTGGAAGATGATGAAGAAGAAACCTGCCATCGACTAATAGTCAACAGCAGATGAGAAAATACAACAACAAAAATTTAGGTTAGGCATATAGCCTACAAATAGTAGGCCTACATTGGGAACAAAATAAAATCATAATTTTTTTCACTAAAATACTCCTTAATACACCATTTGATGTTAAAAAAATAACAGAAAAACCCTACAAAAACTTTATCGTTTGTAGCGTTTTTTAAATATGAAGGACTTTCAACCGAAAAGGGGTTTTGGCAAAAGTAGAAAAAGCGGGGCGCCCAACGTACGATTTACACAGCAAATATTTACGTCCTGCTTACGTAACCCCAAACACATAGGCATAGCTTAAAGACAGGGCATTGGGATATTAAAATAGGCCTACACAAAGCCTAGGGGGCCTAGAGGCCTATCTAGGGCCGTACCTACCTAGGCCTATAGCTATACTAGGGTTAGGCTAGTAGGCCTAGGCTTCATGCTTCTATCTTCATACACAGACTACGTTATTATCACGCGAGTTTGGATTGGATCAGTCCGGACTGGATTTTCGATCTCAGTTCCTTAGTCTAATTCCATGTCAAAGCAACTGGGGCCATTTCCATGACCACCTCCGATTTTGATGACACTTGACAAATCTACTCTTAAGCGGCTGTCACACGATTGAGAAAATCGCGCGATTTGGCTCGCGCGAGTAACTCTCTGGGAGTAGGAGGCCTACACTTGTTTACATGGAACTCACCGCCTCCCCGTCAGACGGTGAGCCAGCGAGCGCGAGCTCGCGCTCGCTACGAAAAATGTCCAGCTTGTTCAACTTCCTAGCAAGTCGAGGTAGCGAGAGTCAATCAGAACCCACTACCATAACACGTGACCAGTGAACACCAATAGGTGGCGTTGTTGTTACCTTCATTGACTGTCGTGTGACAAGGATGGTAATAAACTCGCGCGAGCCAACTCGCGCGATTTTCTCAATCGTGTGACAGCCGCTTTACTAACATGTAGATTGATTGTGGAAAATTTTGTATTCCTGACGCGCTTAGTTTTCGAGTAATGCCCCGCTCAAAAACTCAAATTTATCGACGCCGAGCGGCGTAGCTACCTGAATTGGTAAGTTTTAAACCGTTGGACGTAAAAGGCTATTTTTTTTTTTTTTAATTAAAGAGTTTTTTATTGGAAATTTAATTTATATGTATTTGAATGCATTCCTGATTATGAAACCATGTAAAAAATCCAAATTTGTTTTGAAACCTACCCTACGAGAAAAAGTATCTTTTAAATTAAAAAAAAACGTGTTTTTGTTTAGGCCCTAGATGTTTTTTTACATCTACAAAAAAATTGGGGTGGGCTGGCATTGGGATCATCATATATCACAGGGTCATGCACCAAATGTGTATAATATGTCAGCTTTTACCTTCCATTTGTAGTGAAATTCAAATTTGCCGCACTTAGGCCTAATTTCTTTGAAAAATATAAATGGAAGGTAAAAACTGACACATAACACATTTGGTGCATGATCCTGTGATATCATGATCCCAATGTCATCCCATCCCACATTTTTTTGTGCATGTAAAAAACATCTAAACAAAAACATGTTTTTTTTTTTTTTAATTTGAAAGATAGGCTACTTTTTCTGGTAGGGTAGGTTTAAAAACAAATTTATATTTTTTACATGGTTTCACAATTAGGATTGCATTCAAATACATATAAATTAAATTGCCAATAAAAAACTCTAATAAAAAAAAAGAAATAGCCTTTTACGTCCAACGGTTTAAAACTTACCAATTCTGGTACGCCGCTCGGCGTCGCCAAATTTGAGTTTTTGAGCGGAGTGTTACTCGAAAACTAAGCGCGTCAGGAATACAACATTTTCCACGATCAATCTACATGTTAGTAAGAGTAGATTTGCCATGTTTCATCAAAATCGAAGATGGTAAAGTTTTATTTCAGGCTCGGCTTGGTTGATTTGACATGGAATGACCCCTTAGTGTTTATCACAAGCTTTCAGTTTGGACTGGTAGGCCAATGGTACGAGCTCAGTCCGGACTGGAATGAGGCACTATGATTGGATATTTAGGAATAAAGATCGACGCTAGGCAGCCTAGGCATAGTAGCATGTAGTCTATTTGAGTTCGCCCGCATTTATCAATCATATTTCAGCCCATTCAGAGCGAACAGCCTTGGCTTCTCATCCGAACTGAACTCAGTCCGGACCAAGGTGTTAATCAGACAAATCCATTTCAGTTCAGGTCAGTTCCTATAATCCAGTCCAGACCCAACTCGCGTGATAGGCCTAGTTTCTAATCAAACTCCGACAAAATATCCTGTCAGTATCAATTAGCGACTGTGTATTCGTACGTTGGATTCTCGGTTATGTTAGGGTATCACTGGACGTAAACACTCGCTGTGTAAACCGTACGTTGGGCGCGGCCAATCGCCCCGCTTTTTCTATTTAGTAGCAAAACTCCTAATTGGTTGAAAGTCCTTTATATTTAAAACAGAAACGTTAGGCCTAAAGGTTTTGTAAGGATTATTTGTTGTGTTTTCACGTTAAATGGTGTATTTTGGAGTATTTTAGTGGAAGTAATTATGATTTAATTTTTTTCCCAACGTATAGCTACGCTACTAGGTATTTGTATACATTGTTGATAGGTACGTTGAGAACCCGACCAATAGCAAGCATCCAACGTATGTATTAATTTGTGATTTTGTACGTCCAACGTACACTATCAATATTCACGGGGATCAATGGCCTACCATGTTTACGTAATTTTAAGGTATGTAACAAAATTGCATGTCAATCACAATATACCTAATAGGGAAGGGCCACTGGTTCCAAATGTTTGTGCAGGTGTACGAAATCATTAAATATTTAGTCCTACCTAAACTAGGAAGCTTAGCAAACGCTTTTTCAGGCGCGTTGTTGGATGAGCGTAATTTTTTTTAAACAAAAAAGCGTAAAATTGCGATTTTCATGAGAAATTATTTTTCGATTGCGCTCAAATTTCACGGTCGATATATTAATTCATAAAATTAAGGTTAACTGTAAAAAAATCATTGCAATCGGATAAAGCATGTAGGCCTAGGTGTTATAAGTCGAAGAAATGTAAAAATAGAAAAAAAGTGTAAAATTGTGATTTTCATGAGAAATAATTTTTCGATTGCGCTAAAAAAAGTGGCAGTTCTAAGTTCAGAGATTTCGAAGGTCTCTAGAAAATTTCATCGCAATTGGAGTATCAGTTTAGCCGGAATCGTGTTAAGAGACACAAAAATTACAAAAAAAAACATTCTGGATTTTTTTCTCCAGTGTAGTGAAATGGAATCTTTGCTTCGCTCGCTACGCTCATCCAAATATTATCACCGTAGTTTCCCTGCTGAAAAATCTTGGCAAGATTTTGGCAAGAACTTTGCAAGATTGTAGGTAGTGTAAGATCTTGACAAGACAAGATCTTGCCAAGAATAATACAAGATCTTGCAAATATCTCGGCAAGCTCTTTAAAACAAGATTGTGGTTGCTCTATATTAATAAATATTAAATAAATAAATAAATAAATTGTATTTAGAGTCTACCCACTCAGTTATATTTAACTGATTTTCAGTGGGGGATATTGGATATAATATGGATACAATAGGGGATATATTTATGCGGTTCTTGATGCAATTTCGATAGACCTATACACTATGACACTTTGCCGCCTTATTAGATGTTTATCCGTGGCTTGTTATTCTAGGTCCTGTGAACATAGGCCTAAAGCAAGTAGGAATGCCTGCAGGCTATGGCAAACGCAGGCCTCCGCCTAGCCCTGTGCAAGCCATAGGACTTTTGGTCAACTGTCACCTAGGTCTACTACAATTAGTGGTTGTAAATACTCACATAGACTGAGGCCTGTGCAAGATGATGGCATCTAGCCTATCTGTAGTTATTTATCCCCCCAAAATACAAAAATTTGTAAAAAAAACGGCAGCCAAGCTCTCCTTCCAAAGTCTTCGGCTGTGAATGCTGTGAGATATAGAAGTTGAGCCAAGCATTTCATTCTTTCTCCCTAGTTTCGCATTGAAAAGAAGTGAGATCATTTCGCCTGTTGACGAGCACCAAGCCAACCATTTTCGTGGTAAAAAAAGTAAAAATTTTAAACTCAAAATCAATCATGCCTAGGACCGTGAAGACTAGGTCTATTGATCAACTGTCTTCCAGTTCAAAATCAACTGAAACATTGAGATAGCACAAATGTAGGCTTGGCTTGTTTGCAGCCATAATAGGGAACACTCCTCAAATTTACTTTTAATATATTCGTAACGTAGTTACTAAAAAAAGACGATTCCCCAAAAAAGTCTGTTGAAAAATGTTTTTTACTTTGTTTTATGAGGGTATGAATATTCGCGTTTGAATTCCGCGCGTAAACAGGCCTAGCTGACTGTGACGAGCACAGACTTGTATCGTTTCGTCAGTCTGCCGGTAGGGGGTCCACCGCCTGGCAAATTCATTGGTTCCTAGACAATTCCTAACAAAGGCAGTGGGCCCAAGGTCTTGGTTACCATGGAAACCAGAGTCGATAAAGAAGTTTTCCCGGTTTAGTGTCGGAAATCAACCCATAGATCAAACAAAGTAAAATGTTGAATAAACAAATTTGCAGATATAAGTAAGGTATTATTCATTGACAATGCATGTTATAATATGTATACATTTTTATATTACTATATATTATCATTATTACTTATTAGGTGAAGGCTCATGCGGTCATGCCTCAGACAAACTATTAGATTATATTAAATTGCTTGACATGGATTTGACTACATTCAGTTCTAGCCAGCGAGCATTTGGTGCAGCGCAGGCGCGGAGATCTATTCAATTATTACTTTCTTATGACGTCATGCAATGTCCAGAGCGTTTTAGTCCCGCTTCGCAACTAGTCAATTTAAAACCTTCATAAATACGCCAAAAATCGTTAGTTTTTAAAATAAATTTATATTTGTGAGTATTTCTTATTATATTTTATGTTAATTACAATTAAGTTGCATATGCCTAATAGAGTTGAGAAGCATTCCCTATTGTGTGATGAGGTTCAAAATGCTAATGGCAGTTAAGTTTGAAATTAAAATTAAGTTACAATATTTTGACTTTGACAAGATCTTGTTTTAACAGGGTGGGATAGTCGCGAAATTAAAAATGGGAATTTTTTTCCGCAATATCTCGACAACGATGCAAAATATCTAAAAACTGATTCTAGACCGCTACCTATGTAGTTTTGTGGGAACTATAGTCTGTACAAAAAAATATTGTAATGTGATGGTAATTTATTTATTTATTCAATTTTAATTAATTAAATGCATATCTTAAATACAAACCGCACCGATTAATAAATTTAAATATTTTTTCTTGCATTATGCCAGTTCTAACAAAACCACATAGGGTGAGTAAGGGTAAAGATGAGACACCAAAATAAGTGGGGCAAATATAAGACAGATTAATATTTCAATTGTTACACTTAGCATCTCACATTGCACTTAAAACATAGCTTAATGTTTAATCTAAAGGTAAATAAATCAAGGAAATATTCAGTTGCATACTTTTGGTTATAAAAAATTAAAACCAAAGAGATGCAATTTTCCCCCGAAAATCTTTCGTTTTGAGGTTCAGAACTTTCGCTAAAATATCCACATTTGAAGTCCGATTACACTGATCTTTACATTTCTAGAAAGGTGAAATTCTATATTTTGTAATGCAACAAAGTAAATGCATCCCAAGCTGATAGATAATGCATAATTTCTGCTCAAAGTCAGGGGGCAATAATGAGACACCATTTGGGGCAAATGTGAGACAGTTGGCAATGACAGTTGGTAGGCACGGCTTTTCTTATTCTTTGCATTTTTAATACTGACAAAACACTACCCGTTAGTGATCCATCAGAAAAAAGCTTAGTTGAATCCTCTGTGGATGAGTCGGGGCCAAGTACGTCAAGGGCTGCGCCTATTTCAGGACGGCGAAAATCATTTGAAGAATTGCTTCTTTCAAAAATTAAACAAAACTGAGGCAAAACAAACAAAGTAGATTGACTGAGGGGCTAAAGTAATTAACAAAAAGTGGGTCGACCAAAAAAGCAAGGCCTACCATCAAAGGAGGAACCTGGAACGATAAGAAGAAAAAACATAGCTCAAGGCCTAGGCCTATTGAATCAAATGATTCAGATTCCGATGAGGAATGGGTGCAGGCCAGTGGCGACACGGATGATGAATTTGATGATGAAATGGAAGATATTGAAGATACAAATCATGATGAGCCCAAGCAAAATTTGCCTGCACACAAGGAAACAATGATCAATGAAGGAGACTATGTGCTTGTGGCTTTTCCAGGCCAAAGACCCAAAGTATTTTTTCAGTTTGCCTGCATTCTACAGTCAATTGAAGACGATGACGATTTATTTACTGTTCCATACAAAGTACAAACTATACAATAATGTATTTTATTTTATTTTATTTATTGGATGAGCGTAGCGAGCGTAGCGAGCGAAGCGAAGATTCCATTTCACTACACTGGAGAAAAAAATCCGGAATGTTTTTTTTTTTTTTTTTTTTTTTTTTTTTCTTTCTGTATTTTTGTGTGTTTGTTAACACGATTCCGGCTAAACCGATACTCCGATTGCGATGAAATTTTATGGAGACCTTCGAAATCTCTGAACTTAGAACTGCCACGTTTTTGAGCGCAATCGGGAAATTTTTTCTCATAAAAAACGCAATTTTACGATTTTTTTCGATTTTTAAAAAATTTCTTCGACTTATAACACCTACATGCTTTATCCGATTGTAATGATTTTTTTACAGAACCTTAATTTTATGAATTAAGATATTTGTGTGAAATTTGAGCGTAATCGAAAAATTATTTCTCATGAAAATCAAAATTTTACGAGTTTTTTCTTTTCTAAAACAATTCTTTGACTTATAACACCTACATGCTTTATCTTATTGTAATGATTTTTTCACAGAACCTTAATTTCGTGAATTAATATATTCGTGTTAAATTTGAGCGCAATCGAATAATTATTTCTTATACAAATTGCAATTTTACGATTTTTTTCTTTTTAAAAAATTACGATTAATTAAAAAAATTAAGTTAATTTTTTATTTTATTTTATTTAATTATAAAAATTAAGTTAATTTTTTATTTAATTTAATTTAATTTAAAAAAATCTTCGATTAAGTAATGATTTTTCACAGAACAACAGAAAATCCGCGTAACACATGGCATCTCAATGCACCATATACGCTCATCCAACAACGCGGCGGGACTTAAGCGTTTTCCTAGTTTATTTATTTAACGTCTATCCAATTCCGCTATAAAAACTGATTTACAAAGGAGGACATTCATGTAATTATCTGTGTGAAAACCTATTTACAACTTTTGAGGATGACATTAGCCCAATTAACTTTAGTCAAGTGGTTCAAGCAGAGATTGTAACTTCTGGCGATCGTTTCAAGTACAAGTTTCCAGGTCCTGTTGACATTGGAGTAAAGTACCCTTCTTAGACTTATGTGCGCGATTACATTCGGAAAATCGTAAAAAAAAATAGTCCTATTGATCATATATTTTTTTCCCCATCTGTTCCTATTAAAATACATTTTCAACAAATTTTTGCAAGTATTCTGATATTTTTATGAAGATGTTTCATGACTTTACCTACTCTATGAAAAGTACCTTTTTCTCGTCGTTAAAATATATCGAACTTGTCATGTTTGTGTATTCTAAACTAATCAAGCGATTCAAATAATTTTTTTTGCATTGTGTAGAAAATGCCCCTCAGTGTCTTAATTTTACCCCACCACAATCCTCTTCCACATCCTCTAAGAGCTAGCCACCTGTCTCAGTTTTGCCCCAGGGGTGTCTCATATTTGCCCCCAAGGTGTGGGTAAAAATGAGACACAGTTTTTATTTTTTAAATATACTAATCTATAAGCTTGATATATTATAGCATATTGCACTTTGATCACCTTGAAACACACTTTCAGCACATATTTATTGTTTTTGAATATCTCTTCAACTTTTTGTTTTAGGTGGCAAAGTTTGAAAAAGTGTCTCATTTTTACCCTTACTCACCCTAGAGGTCTAGAATCAGTTTTTAGATATTTTGCACCGTTCACGAGATATCATGAAAAAACTGTAATGTTGTGTGGTTTTAATTTTGCGACGAGGCCTATCCCATCTTGGTAAGACATACTGGTAAGCCGCAAGATATTGACAAGAAACAAAATCTTGGCAAGATCTTGACAAGGTCTTGAAAAATCCAAGATCTTCTCAAGACGTTGACAAGATCTAATTTTTTATCCAAAATATTCACAAGATCAAGCAAGACACAGAAAGTCTATTTGACTGTGTCTAGGCATTTGAAAGACATAGCCCTAATAGGCATAATCAACTCTATTTCATTGTTATTTGCCTTACCATCATAGCCTACATCTTCTGGTGGTATTTGAACCATGCACACATATTTGTATTTACATTTTATTTTCCTTTTGGATTTAGGCCTATTGGGAAAGGACACAAGAACAAAATTACCAACTGTTGTAGCAGTTAAGGTTACGCACTTCCATTTTTAAGTGTGCTTCTTGTGTTTTTTGTTGTCTTCATCTTCTGAAGCAGAAATTGGGACTGGATCATGAGTACCTTTGATGTCAGAAATTGAAACTATATTAGGCCTAAATCTTATCTCTATCTTTTGCTGCTTAATTTTGTTCACAGTCATTTTTACCAACATTTATTGCACTTTCTGATTAGTCCACCACTTGACTGACTTGAGCTATTTTCTAGTGGCCACACTTTCCCAGAGTTTCAATTTTCAAGGGGTAAGAATGCCCCCTTCCAATTTATTATGAGCAAATTAAAATCAATATACATTGTATAGATCTCTGCCCTCACATTAACTTCATAATATTGTGTTCTAATATTTAAAAAAAAAATTGTTTAGGCTATCGTCTGAAAACAAATTGAAAATACTTTAGAAGGAACTTATTTTGAACACTCAAATTAATCACAAACCACATAGGCAGTGTTGGGTCAGTTCTTTTTTGAAATGAACTTTTTAAAAGTTCAGTTCACAGCTCAAATAATGAACTTTTAAAATGTTCAAGTTCTTTTAAAACCTAAAATTTTGAAAAGTTCTAGTTCGTCTAAAATATGAACTAAGTTCTTTTGTAAAAAAAAACTCTATTTTATTAAAGGCTGTCGTAAAATGAAGAAAAATACGAGGAAAAACATAGCCTAAGGGGTGTTCTAGTACCAAACTACTCGCGAGTTTGAGTCTTACGAAAGTGTTGAGCTGTCTTTGATCGTGTTGATGATTTGTACTACATTCTCGTTGACCAGCTTGTAAAATTATGGCAGATACTTAGCATTTTAGGCTTCCAAGATTTTTTTCCGAATTAGTTGGCGTGCATCGTTTTAACTTCGTGAATCGTACGTGACCTTGTCGTAAACAGCTAAACGTGCGTCAACGTAGGCCTACGATGGAACAACGATTTGTTATTGTTTTTAAGCGTCGGCGGCGGGGAGTCGACGGCTGCTCGACGCACGGAAAGAACTTTCAAATGAACTTTCTAAAACTGAAAAGTTCGTTCTCAAAAAGAACTTTTAAGAAGTTCAAGTTCATTCATTTAAAAAAAGAGTAAGTTCACTGAAAAGTTCACAAAAAAGAACGCGTTCACGAGAACGCATTCTTTTTAAAAGTTCCTTCCCCAATACTGCACATAGGTACCTACCATTCTAGAGATAGATAAACAAATGCGTGGTAATCCTAAAACAACAAACAAAATAAAGCTAAGTAGGCTACTAGTACTACTAAATTGACCAAATGCAGGCCGTGGCCACACTTACCCCGATTGACTCCTAATTTTGTATTTATTTGAACATAAATATAGGCATACATGCACTATTAAAATGTAGTAGGCAGGCTTGGCCGTGCCTACTGGGAGCTAACTGAAGTCTACAATTCAACTGAAACGGCTCTAGATCTGTTTTTTGTCTTGTGACTTTGCTCCAGAACGGCCAAATGGCTAGACAGATTGCACTGAAATTTTAAACAGACATCTGGTACGAGTAAGCTATTTAGCGTGCAGTTAACATTTTGAGCAAAATCGGTTACAATTTAAACCTAGGCCTACAAGTAGGCCTATGTAAGACATAATTAAATTCAAAATATAGGCTGAAATGTGTAGGATGTAATTTAACGACAATGGTTTTGTTACTGGAAAAAACATTTTTATGGAATCATTTTTTGAATGTCAGGCGGTGACCAAGTTGTGCCAAATCTTGCACTCTGAAGGTTCCACAACATTCCGTTGGGAGATTGAGTAAACCTTGCAATTTTTACTAGTATTTTGTACTTGCTATGTTTTTCATAGTTCTGTGTGCAATTCAAATATGTTCTAGAATTTTTTAATACTAGGAAGCTTCGCAAACGCTTTTTCAGGCGCGTTGTTGGATGAGCGTAATTTTTTAAAAGCGTAAAATTGCGATTTTCATGAGAAATAATTTTTTGATTACGCTCAAATTTCATACGAATATACTAATTCATAAAATTAAGGTTCTGTGAAAAAATCATTACAATCGGATAAAGCATGTAGGCCTAGGTGTTATAAGTCAAAGAAATAAAAAAAATTAAAAAAAATAAAAAAATACGATTTTCATGGGAAATAATTTTTCGATTGCGCTCAACCTCAAATTTCACACAAATATATAAATTCATAACACTTAGTTCTGTGAAAAAATCATTTCAATCGGATACAGTACGGTATGTTGGTGATATAAGTCGAAGAAATTTTGCGCGAATAATCTTTGCCGTTGAAGCGCCCTAAAACTACCGATACTCTTAAGAAATTTAAAAAACTGAAAAACATAGTAAAATTGCGATTTTTATGAGAAATAATTTTTCGCTTACGCTCAAATTTCACACGAATATATTAATTCATAAAATAAAGGTTCTGTGAAAAAATCATTACAATCGAATAAAGCATGTTAGTGTTATGCATCGAAAGAATTTTTAAAAAATAAAATAAAATTGTAAAGTTGCGATTTTTATGAGAAATAATTTTTTGATTGCGCTCAAAAACGTGGCAGTTTCAAGTTCAGAGATTTCGAAGGTCTCCAGAAAATTTCATCACATTGTGTATCGGTTTAGCCGAATCGTGTTTAAAAACTACAAAAATACAAACTGAAAAAAATACAAAAAAAGCATAACATCCAAATTTTTTTCTCCAGTTAGTAAATGGAATCTTCGCTTGCTCGTACGCTCATCAACAATCTGAAATTTCAAAACTGTCCTACTGTTTGAACTTTGGCTAAAATTCTGGTAGCCTATACAGACACCTATAGCAAGGCCCTCTATACTTTAAGTGAAATATTTAGAGGGCCTTGCTTATAGCCAACTACAGACTAGGAAAACGCCAAAGTCGTTGTTAAGACGAGTGAGCAAGTCATGTGTTGAGTACCCGGGAACATTTGCATTTATAAGTTGATTGATAGCCTATTAAGATATACACAATAGGGTTTTGAGTTTAGTTGGTATTAGGTTGCGGGCGCGTCAACTGTAAGGTCATAATGCGCCACTCTAGCCTAGGATAGGCTAGGGAGGAAAGAACCATGCTGGATCCAGCCTTAGGTACGGGGAGGAAATGGAATGTTCCCAGGTAGGGCCTACACAACCACGGTTACACAACACATGGCTCACTCACTCGTCTAACAACGACTTAGGTGTTTTCCTAGTAGGCAAACATAATAGTTAGTACCGGTACTAGTTTTAACTTAATTTTGGCATCTATGTTGTGAACAGTTGCCGACCCCTGCATTTTGTAAGTTAATGGTGTTTGCATACCTAATGCCCAATTTGTGTGAATCTAGATATCCTGAAGAAACAATGGATAAAATAACTAAGCTATCCGTTGGAATAGTGGAGAGTTACAGGGCAAAAAGACAAAATAAACTGAAGAGGACATTTGTACAAGCATCTGATGCAGCAGAAGCCAAAGCTAAGCGATGAAAGAGTTATGTCATTCAACTTTTACATTCTTGGTAAAAATCAAGGTAGGCTTAATTTTAGTAATTATTTGATTTTGTGCTTCAAAAATGCATTGTATTGCCCATATGGGACACCCACCTGTGTCAAAAAGAATACAATTCCCAAGTTTTTTCAAATTACGTTTTTTGGCATAGGGTTTAATTGAATGATCATCTGTTAGAAAGTTGTGGATTTTTCGTATGACTTAATGGTTGAGACTGTTGAATGAGCTTGGAAAACCAGGTTTTGATTCAGAATGCACTGCAGGGGTTTGTTCTGGAATGCTTTGAAACTATATCTTAAACATTGTTTGTCTAATGGTGTTGAAGATTGCACCAGTGTGTAGGCCTACAGGTCTCGATGAGAGCACATTTTTATTGCAGAGTTTATTAGTTGACAATAAATTGGCCGCCAAGATTATTTGTCGAAATTTCTAAAGTTTGTGAAGGAGACATTTATTTGAAATGCCTACACTTGCCTCCCTCCCTGGATGTCAGGGAAAATTATAAACTTTGCACCGGGATAAATATGTTTCATTTTATATTAGGTAGGCCTATCTTTTCTTCACTTATTTTAACAACCCAAAATCTGATTTAAAGTGGTGAACGTGAAATTAAAAAAAAACACCCTGCGAGGATATTTTGGGATATTCTATTCGGTCACGGACCCTCCTTACACCAAGATAAATAAATTTAAGTTTTTCATAACCTATTTTACAAATAAAATAAATAAAATTGTATTTAGAGTGTACCCACTCAGTTATGTAACTGATTTTCGTGGTGGACTTTAAACTAAGCGACCAAGCCAACCCTGTAAGCCCCAACGCAATCGACGAATGAGCAATAACCAACCAAAGATCGATATTTTTTAATAGGAAATATAGCAATCAGTGGTATAGACAGTGCAAACACCCATGGATCAACGCCAGAATCAACAAGTCCGATTCAGAACAACTTTTAATTTATTATGTGCCTCCTTGCTAGGACGGCTCCAAAGTCACCGTTTACAAATTCCTAAGACATGAACTAATGGACTTAAAAGTCCAAATCAGTAACTTCTGACTTTGGCAGTGAATCGAACCCTGGATCTTCTGCATTGGAAGCACATACGCTAATCACAAGACCAACGAGCCACACAACAACACAGTCATAATAAAGAATTGAAAATATAAAAAAGAAACGTCCCTGTGAGGCTCATTGGGGGGCTTTCACCCCTGAGCCCCCATTAATGCAGAATGTGCAGAATGCACTTCGGAAAAAATCCTGGTGGCGCCCATGCATCAGTGTTGTGTGTTATAATTTAAACAATCAGCAAAGTTTACAAAAAAGAAAAGGTTGCCTGATGTCAGTAGGTAGCCTAGCGCTCGCCTTGGCTAAGAGGTTGTGATTTAGCCTTGTCAGCCTTATTTATTTGCAATTGCACAACAAAATAATTTCATACGTTAATGAAGGGGCAGACTGTGAATTTGTTGAACTGCACTGCTCACAGCTCTTAGCTGTCATGTGGTCTCCATTAGCCTAATGGAATTGCTATTTGAGATGATGAGTGGTGTTGGATAAGGGTGAAGGACAATTACCAAAAAACCTTGCCTTATGCATAGCGGTTTGTTTTTTGCAATTAGTATCTAAAAATCAAAATAAAGACTAAACTTATGTTTTAAAAGCTACAACATCTAAATTTTGTTAAATGCTAAATAAATTTGAATTGAATGTTTATGAAAGAAAAATAACATTGATTTTGCAATTTTGACCATGAAAGTGCTTTTTTTAGTACCTAGTGATCAACTGATCATTCATCTGAAACTGAAATTGCAATGAATAGTTGTTAAAAAGTCCGCTTTTACGTAAATTTGATTGTATCTGCGGCAATAAACATCTCACAGGCTGTCAGTCCACAACTTGTTTAGAGGATTTTTTTTCAATTTAGAGGGCAAGGGGTTAGTCTAATTACTATGAAATTTTTATGGAATCTTGGGAACAGTATTGGGCACGTTCCCCCCAAAAAGGAACTTTAAGTTACTTCTGCCTAAAATGGAACTGAGACATTCCTCATTCCTATTAAAAAAAGGAACTCAGACGTTCCTCGTGCTTCAAAAGGAATTTAGTTCCTTTCATGTTCCTTATACTATCACTGATTTAAATAAAATGTGATAGTGAGTTAATTTATCATTAGGTAGGAGCTACTTTTATTTATTAAAGTGAGTCCCAGGCCATCTGACGAGGGTGGCACCATTTTCGAAATCACAAGATGTCACAAGATATTTTTTTACTGCAGTTTACAATATCAGGTACTGGAATTCAACGGTATTTTGACGGCGAAAGGAACTAATAAAGGAACATTAAATTCGTTCTAAGTTCCCACGAAATAGTTACTTTGGCATTACATGTTCCTGATCTAAGAAAACGAACGCGTCCCACAAAAGTTCCTGAAGAAGGAACGCGTTCCTCCCCAAGACTGCTTGGGAATCTCTAAAATATGCAATTAATGATTTTAAATTATTAAAAATAAAATTGGTTTACTTATTGAAATTATACATCACATGCTATATCAATCAATCATAAAATAAATAAATATCATTGATTCATTGTTGAGTAGAACCTAAGGAATATTGTTTTGAAAATTTAATTTTTTTACTGGCAGATTTAGTAGGCCTACATCATATTCATAGTATGTAGTATACATAATTAAAATAAAATAAAAATATGTTACAATTGCAAAATGAAACTGGTATAAAACGTCATTATATGACTCAATAAAACATAAACGTTAATTCATCAACATGGCTGCAAATAGTGTCTGGGAAGTTACAAAAATACTTGTCTGTGGCACTTTTGCTAGCCCCCCCCCCCCTCCATTTCCATTCAACCATTTTCCTATCTAGACCCTATGCCACTTAATATCATTGTAGCTGGCTTAAAAATTGTATTTGTACTGGATTTTTTGTTTATAAGTATGGAATGGTCACCTTACAGACCATACACCTCAATTCTCACATGGATGATTGAGTTTATTTTATTTCTGTCTTTATCTATGGTACGTTATTTCATGTACAATTATGTAATTTCCACTTCAACCATCCCCATCACCTTGCCGAATAATGAGTTACGTTTTACAGCCAGTTGCTAATTCAGTCTGTGTGTTTCTCTTTTTTTACAGATTTTCAACCATTCTGAAAAAATGGAAAGAAGCTATTTTCACTGAACTATTTGCAAGTAGGCCTATTGTTCCAGAAGGCATACATATTTATTTCATAATGTCAGTCATTGTTCAGTTCTTCAACTGCTTCTCTAGATATCATGTAATAAATTCTTAGTTTATTTCCTAAGTTTTTTGATTATTCCAAAATCCAAACTCATTCCACACATTCCTGGTGGACTTTGGGGCCACGGAAATATTCAAAATAGAGCATTTTACATGTTTTACCGTAGTTTTGCCAATTTAATCATTGTCTGCCCCTCATCTTCTAAAACTTTTATAAATTTATCCAGAAGACACGTTCACACTCAAGTTTATCTTATGTGAGCGTTCCTCGATTAATTGTTATATCCAAACCTATTTTCAGAATACTACATAAAAAGAAAAATCATTGTACTTTTAGCCTAGTTACATCCTGTATTTTAATTTTAGTCCTTGCACGATAACTATAATTCAATATGTATATAGTACTATGTGTGTGTTGTCGTAACTTAAAACTTAACTGATAATCGATGCATAAAAGTTGATTTAATTTGATTCCTTATTGAGTTAATGGTGTATGTTGTATTAAATGTGAATTAGTGAAGTGAACTACTGTGTACTACAACAATGAAACAAATTAATTGAACTGGCGGAAAAGCCACAGGTTGTCTAGGAAATCCGTGGGTAGAACAACAACTTTATAGGAATTAAAAATTCATGGTTATGGAAACTAGCCAACGGCAACAGGTCGAATACCTAACAATTTGATGTGTTGGGTATTTTTCATGGGGGGGGGGGGGGGCATTGTTTTATTGTTGCAGTAGTGCAGGAACCCTATTTTGGTTAGTTGTACATCAAGTGACTAGTGGTGGAACAGCAAGAAGTAGGAATGGAATAGGTACGGTAGTGAAATATGCGTTTTGCTGTACATTATACTATGGCACTCTTTTATTTAACTTATAAGTGTTGATTATGTGGTCTAGGTATGAAGATGAATCTTATCTGTTATAAAAGTCTATTTAACAGAATTAATCTACTACTCGCCTATTGTCTGTACAGTAGGCATCCCCGCATGAGGTATGGAAGTTATGATGTACAAATTGGTCCTCAAAGCCAAATAAATGCACACAAATATTGCTCTCTTATATAACAGCATTGTATACATTACTACTAAGTACTTTTTTAACCGGAGCATAGTACCTACCTGGGAAAATGATATACTATATCTTTGAACATGATTTGTTTCTCAAATTTTGGTCCTGTTTGGTCACACACAAAATAAACGTTGACTTTTGAGCTACATCGGAATTGATGCCTATGGTTGGTTTTTACAGAAAAGTGGTGATGATGGTGTTTTTGAGAAAATAATGTAATTTTTATGAAACATTTTATATTTCTACAATATGAAAATTGTTTGTTCAAATGTATCAAATATTAAGACTATGTATTTGAATTTGGGCTCCTATTAATCTTAGTAATCTTGGCCAATTTCATGACCCTTTATTTTATGGTGAGCAAGACACATTGGTGATACAGGCTAAGTGGTGCATTTGTTATACATTTCCCATAATTTTCATTTTGTGCCAACAATGTTTTTCTTAACAGATATTACTCCATAGGTGCAGATATCAAAATATATATCATATCCAGAAGGGAAACCAAATCTGTTATGGGTCATATACCCATTTATATAAGTCGAGTTCAATTTGGGTTGGAATGCAAGCTAGAATATGAGTGGAAAACTCAACCCTCGTTGCAACCTACGTACGTTCTACAACAAATATTACCCTTGTATATTCAACCTGTGGCACTAATATAAACAGAGCCTTAAAATAAATCAGGACATGATAGTGAATTTAAAGTACCGGTGCCATTAGCACTAATTCATATTTTTTTAACATTGATTTATTCTGCAAAAGTGTTGCTTGATCCAAGATCAGTTTAAATCATTACAAATTTTATACATTATATTATTGTACAATGGAACACACAATTGATTAAAGTACTTTTTCTTATTTGGTACCTTTTTCAGATGGTGTGGAAGCAACACTGCATGCTTGGTGGAATTGTACCGATACCAAACCTAAATATGTACCAGCAACAAAATATCGTGGTACATACAGACAGAGACAGCCATAACTGGGTGAACCTGACTCATTATCAATGGTTATGAGGATGTTAAATACTTTGAATGCATGATTTTATTGGGTACGGTACCTAATTATGATAGTGAAGATGACATTCCAGTGAAATGAAATGATGGTTACTTATTAATCAAATGCATCAGTTTGTATTTAGTCTTCCACCCACTTCTGTTGCAAAAACTGGTTGTTAGTGTGTGGTATCAATGGTTGGCATGGCTTTAATGATGTTGACTGGCTAGACTAGCTGATGCATGGTCTGTGCCCTGTGGTATATGCTGGACTTGAGTTGTTATGTACTAGGATAATATGCAGTGTTACTTTTTTTTACCTTACGTACCTAACTGTCGTGTACAAACCGACACTGAAACGTTTCAGAATGTCTCTTTGAAACTGGTAGAAAATTATCATGTTAAGCAAATTAAAAGAATTGTAGAAGGAATCAAGAAATTACATTCAAAGTTAGTAAAATTTCGAAAAAAATCAAAATATTGTTTTTGTTAAATATACTTAACCCTATGTTATTACTAGCAGAAGTAGTTTCTGGAAGCGTGAGATCCAATTTCATACTCTTCGTGGCTGTCTTGGTATCCAGCAGTCTTGCTATCATTTCCCACTAGATTTGGGCTTTGGTCTTGACTAGTAGTCATGGTGTTGGCCATGGGTCTCAACTCTTCCCTGACATAAGGCTCCGGCTGGTGGAGTGATTCGTTTCTTTCCATGGTTTGGTTGAAGCTCGCTGCGCCGTCACCGTTGTTTGTGTCGTTCATGGGTGTGTGGTTTTGAACAAGTGAATCTATCAAGTTGTTGGATAGGCCTACACTTGTGTCGTTGCTTGTGCGATGTACTTTAATTCTTTTAAAACCATGGTGATAGCGGGTTCCGTTTGTGCCTAAACCTTGTTTGTAGATTCTTCTTGCTCTAAAACCATTGCGTTCTGGCAAATTTGTACCATTCTGAATTCTTGCCATCAAATCTGTTCCATTTTTGTTTATGCTTTGTGCATATTCTCTTCTCATTTTAAAAAGTTTTTTCCTACCTAAACCAGTACCATTCGTACCAAAAGTTCCATTACGGAATTTTCTTACTCTTAAACCGTTCTGGAAGAGGGTTCCATTGATTGGTCTGCCACGGTGGCGAATTCTTTTCACTCTGTGAGCTTTCTTGTTTCCACCGTTTGCTGGGACGCCAATAATTTCACTCGAGCTCGATTCATTTCGTCCCATTCGGGGTTCATCATTGTCATTACCACTCTTGGTACCTTCCATAGTATCGTTACCTTCTGGGTCATATTCACTCTTATCACTCTTTTTGTCGCTTCTGTGCAAGTGTGTATTGCTTCTTCGTTCATCATTCCCATCTTCGTTGTCGTCTTTATCGTCATCGTCATTATCAGTTTCGCTATTGTCATCACTATCCTCACGATCCTCTTCATCATCGACACTACTTTCACTGTCATCCTCGTCACTGTTATCTTCTTCTCCGTCATTATCGTCAGTTTGAGCATCAGCATCATCCTCGTTACGTTTGCTATCTTTATTTTCTTCGTTGCCACTGTTATCAAATTCAACTCTAGCATCGTCATCATTGCTATATTGACTTTCGTTACCTTCATCAACACGAGAAAGATCATCTGTGGTATTGTTTTCTCGTTTAAATTCCTCCCGGCTAATGTCTTGCTCCGCATACTCGAATAACTCATCTTCAAACATTTTCCCATCTCCAACTCCTTTGTCTCCAGGCAAAGCATTCAACTGGTGCACTACTTGATTAGTGACAGTCCCATTTTTATTTTCAGTTTGGTTGCTGGCACTGTTCAAAGTCGGACCAGGTTTAGTGTAACTTATCAACTGGAAATATGGCTTCTTCCAGAGCGAGTTTCCAAGACTTCTACCTGGTTTTGTGATATGAATTTGCTCTAATTTTTCTAAAATATTACTAGTATAGTTTCTTTGTGCAATGTGATCTATCACATGCTCACTAGTTTTGTCTGTTGTTTGGTTGAGGTGTAGTTCCTCTGACTTACTCGAATCCGAGCTGACATTGGTGTCAACATTCTTCGCATACACGGTTCCATTGGCATCTAGTTCTCTACCGAGTTCACTTGTGTTACCGGTATTGTTCACGCCATATAGATTACCGCCGAGTGTGTCTTGTATGCTGTCAGTTTTTATGTTTATTTGTCCCACATTCCCGTGCACCTCGTAGATGCTGACACTCTTCAACACTTCTCCCAACGAACTGCCGACAAGTTTGTCTTCTTTGTTCTCCTGATTATTAGTCAATGTCTCTTTACCTCCACTCTCATTTAGGGGTTGACGAGTCAGTTCCCCATGACTTAGGTGTTTGTGCTTCTTATTTTTCTTGTGCACCTTTTCCTTGCGATGTTTCTCACATTTTCGTGGTTAATTGAAATATTACTGTTGTTGAGCCCCTTCTCAGCCAGCTGGTTTTCTTGATGAATGTTCGCCTGAACATCTACAACATTGGTATGTGTCGTACTGTTCATGCTCTCTTCACCGTCTCCACTGCCCTTGTCAATACTTGCTGTGTCGAGTTTAGATTGTTCCCCAATTATACTATTTAGCGCTTGTTCTACACGACTGCTTGAATTTATGTAAGGTTTTGTACCATTTTTCATTTCAAAACTCTTATTTTGACTTTTTGTTCTCAAGCCATGCCGAACAAAACCATTACCATCTACATAATCAGCCGTTATAGTTTCACTTTTGTTCAATTGGTCAGTGTGATTTTTTTCTTTATGTTTACCTTTCCTTGCTTTATCTCGTCTATGGTGGCTTTCCTCATTGCTGTTCCGGTTTTTCGCTTCATCTACATCGCTTTCGTTGGAACTATTGCCTCGGTCTACGGTGTTCTTAACCTTAACATCTGACTCGGACACCGTAGAGTCACTGAAGTTACCACCTCCGTCATCTCCTGCTGCATTAGAGCTACTGCTCGTATTGTTTCCGTGAGTTGTATCCCCTTGGTCGTTTACGATTTCATCTTGAAGCTTCTCATTTACGGCCTCAGCTACTTGTTTGTTGACGGCACTTTCTGGCGTCCCCTTCATCTCGGCAATGTCGGTGATGTTGTTACTGTCTCCTAACGTTTCACCCTCATCTCCCATATCCCGTGTTGCACTACCTCCGGGCAGCCTTGGTTCCACACCAACACTACTGTTCTCCGGAGGCGTCAGAACGTGCTGTCGAGAACCGTCTTCCAACTGAGTATTTGACTTCGTCTCGTCATCAACTCTCTCACCGGAGTGTGAGGCTCGGCCCCTGAGTTGTCTGAGAAGTGGCATCAGTCTCCTCATGGTATGTTTGTCGTTGATCACTTCCTCCAGGGTTCGTCCACCCAGCACCGATATGACCCGCGCTCTCACGAGGGCGAGGTGCTCGTCCTCGGCAGACGTGTTCTCGGGGACCTCAACACTCACTTCACGCTTCTTCATCCGACTCTCACTGTCTACACGACTAGCCTCGGCAACAACATCGTCCAGGGTTTTTAGTCCAGCAAACGTGAACATGTCGGGGTACATTAGAACATTGTTGTCATTCATCTTGCTATTGATCAATTCTTTATCACCGTCACCTCTGCTATTTTCGTCGCTGTCGTATGAGAATGTTCCACCCACTATAATGTCAAAGCTACCTTCTTTCTCCGGCAACTGATCGGCCACCGCAGAATCATTGCTAACGTTGTCGATCCTAACAAATGTATGATTTTCTTTGGAACTTGAAGAGCCATTACTAGAACCACCATTCAATATTCCTAAATCAATAAAACTGTTCGATAAACTTGTCGCATTGCCAGTGTGTTCTAAAGTGTTCTCTCCCTCCCCCCGTCCTTCCGCCACAAACGGTATCGTTTCCTTCAAAGATGCGGTTGAAGACGCCGGCGCCCCTGCAACTTGAGGTGTTCCATGCACCACCGGAGTGGGCGACAACGCGGCATTGGATGTGATGGCTGCGCTGGGCACGAAGTCAATGGAGACAGCAACCTGAACACAAAAAACAATGCAAACCTCTATAGTTATCCGAATAATATGCTATATCCTATACCCAAGTCCATGTTGATTTTATTTTGGGATGAGAGTAAATAGTGGATGCTTGTAAAACGAGTAAAACGCAAACTACAAAAATTAATGTATCCCATTAGTACTATGTAAATATTAAGTGGAGACGTACAGTATAATTAATTATGAGTAATGTTCCAGTCGCTATAGGATTTTCGAGTAACTCGAATGTGTGAAAGTTTAAATGGCTCCATTTCGTACACGTACAGTCGTACAGCAACTTGAAAGAAATTAAATCGAATTTAAGGACACTCTAACTTGATGTTCATGCACAACGAATGACAACGCCATTGTATTTTGGTGGGCAACGAAGTATTCATTCACAAACTGAGCAAAAAAACCATTTTGCAAATTCTATTTTTTTTCCTGATTAATTATTGCTAGATCCACTATACCAAGTCCAATGTTGATTTTAGTTTGGGAATGAAGATAAATAGTGAATGCTTGTAAACGAGTAAAGACGCCAACTACACAAAACTTTAATGTTCCCTTAGGATATGAAATATTATGGAGAACTCGTGTAATTAATTATGATATTTTCCAGACTCTATAAGATTCGAGTAACCCGAATGTGTAAAAGTTTAAATGGCTCCATTTCGTACACGTACAGTCGTACAGCAACTTGAAAGAAATTAAATCGAATTTAAGGACACTCGAAGCTCTAGATTGTTTATAGGCCATCAACAAACTAAAACTGCACATTTGTATTTTTGGATGAGCGAAGCGAAGATTCCATTTCACTAAACTGGAGAAAAAATCCGGAAGTCTATTTTTTCTTTTGATTCTGTTTGTATTTTTTGTGTTTGTTAACCACGATTCGTAAAACGATTAACTCCAATTGCTGATGAATTTTTTCTGGGCCTCGAAATCATCTGAATGGAAGGGATAAGGGTTTTACTAGTCCTGTATCGCCTTGAAATTCAACCCTGAAATCAATCATCATCAAACTTTGAACTGCACGTTTTTGTAGCCATCGTAAAATTTTCTCATGAATTTCCAATGTTTACGATTTTTTCCGAATATAAAAAAATCTTGTACTAACACCTACTATGCTTTAGTTCGATTGTTAAGAGTTTTTCACAGAACCTAAGATTCTGAGATATATATGTGTGATTTGAGCGCACTCAAAAATTTTTCTCATGAAATCGCAGTTTTACAAAACGCTTTTTTTCGTTTAAAAGAAAATCCTCATCCACCAACGCCCTCAAAATGCGTTTGGGGATTTCTATGTTTATTGGCCATGGAACACCCAAATCTCTACTTTTTCAACTGTGTTTCATGACAAACATAACATTCATTTAAACTTCAGTTTTAAGCATAATGTTTAATTAGACAAGACTACCCGAAGCAGTTGAATCCGTAGATGGTGGTAATGTGGATCTGGTAACCACCGAGTACCCGGGATCCAATGTCAATCCCGGGAAATCATAATTTCTGATCTATCTTACTCGGCCTATTAATATGTTTAGTTTTGTTGTAACCTACTATTCTGCTTAAATCTGTTACTATGTATTTACTTGTGTATCGTATCATTTAGACCCTATCAATGATTACACAATCACATCAACCACTTGATTATATGTGAAGGACATTAATTACATGGACAATTAATGTTAATGCTATTGTAATAAATTACACAAGTAACCTATCTAATGGTAACCAAGAACGTATGTGGAGGTCTACTGTTCTCTAACCCCCTGACAATCCTGTCAAATCGCATTTTATCTACACAAGACTCTAGTTACTTACCAAATGGACTCCACATTATTAATTTTCGTTGCTTATGTACAGTGAAACACTTATCACCCCCATCCTACCATGTGCCGTCGTTGTGTGGGCATATTTTGCAGTTGTATCTTACTTATTAGGCAGCCTCCCCAGAAATACATTCCTTGCATTACGCAACTGTGCTAACAAAACATGTCCATCACTATTTCTTCGTATGTTCTTTCACACTCTCGTTAAATAACCCGGCACCTCCACCATGTGCAACCGATATGTGTGTAATCTATCATGTGTAACACTACTATACATGCTACCCGGCACCTCCACCATGTTCAATCGCTATGTGTGTAATCTACCATGTTCAAGACTACTATGCATGCTACCCGGCACCTCCACCATAATTATTCAGTTTCCTATTTTGTTGCAAAATGAGGTTAACTAATGTGCCACAAAAAATCATATTCACGTTTTAGTTTCCACAATAATATAGTACCAATATCTAGAAACAAGTTAAACAATAATATAATAATAATTATTGCTTGAGCATTGCCTTTTTCGAGTTCTCGTAATGAACCAAATTCAATGACCAAGCAATTTTTTTTTAATGTTTTGAGTTTAAAAATTTTGCTTTTTTACTACGAGAATGGTTGACTTGGCGCTCGTCAACAGGCGAAATGATCTTACTTCTTTTCAATGCGAAACTAGGGAGAAAGAATGAAATGCTTGGCTCAACTTCTATATCTCGCAGCATTCACAGCCGAAGACTTTTAAAAGAGAGCTTGGATGCCGTTTTTTTTTTTTTTGGTTGGTATAAAAGTTTAGGAATTGTGTTGGATATTCATCATTGGAACGGGTATAACATGCTACTCAAAAGTATACATGGTAGCTTAATTTAGATATTTTGGACATAAGAATTATCGGTATTTTGTCGTTCGCAAACACTTCCGATGTCATGGGTCTTACAACTGAATTAGAGGATGATAATTGATTTTGGTATTAGCTTATATCGTAATCTTAATTGGGTACTTCAACGTACACTCAAAAATATATCATTAGGCCTAGTAAGGTTGATTTAGAAATTACGAGAAATTATTGGGTCCCATTGACCCCCAACAAATGGCACAGGTAATTTTCGAGCTAGGTCCCATCGGCAAAAATCTCCCATAAGAAATAACATGGGAACGATCTTCATGCCCTGTGACCTTAGTGGATGTTGATCTAAAAAAATATTGCCCATTATTGACGTACTCTACAGCTTTTTCTGTAAATCCTCTATAATATTTTGTTTTGTACTTTGGGCAAGTGGTCCAGTCAAAATATGCAGATTACCTAGAAGGGGTGTGATTTTGGAATGCATAATTTTGCGTATTTGAGAGTATATTTGTGCCCAGTTTCAAGACACGATGTTACAAAGGACCATTTTAGATTGGTGTGATGCTCTAGTATCTATGTGGAACAAAAAAGGTGCAAGTTAAAGCCGATTTAAGAAATTTCCCAAAACGCCAATTTTCGCTATTTTCTGGATCAAAAAAATTGAAAAATTCATATAAAATCACAGTTACAAGATATAATCTTTTAAACGGTCATTTTAGTGTTGTATTGTGCTATAGACTTTGTGGTAAAAAATAGTTTTTGGGTTAATAGCCCCTTTAAATACAATGTTATCAAATTGAACTGAACTGGCATTGGATGTGCTCCCTCACCTGAATCCACAGCAAACCGCACAGTACAAGCCAAGAGATGTCCATCGCTTGCTAGACTCCTTCAAGAGAAAGCAGCATCCGTGCTGATCTATAGTGCGTGATAGCCCGTGAACACCCTCTCGATGTGGATATCGGGCAACAACTGTATATCTCACCTCTGACGAGGACGATTCTCACTGATGCCTACTATTGTGATTGAGTCCGAGGCACGAATCTGCGCCAAACAAAGCTCGTATTGAGACACGTCGTGTGTGTTGGTACGTGGGGAAGAGCGATGTGGGCTATCTACTTCAGGTGAAGGAGTTTGCCATACGTGATCATAATATAATAACAATAACTGTCTATAAGGAAAAGAAGATTGCGATATTTGATCATACTGTATATTTTGTCATTCAAATGTGTTACTCCAGACAATAGCCTATACTTATTTTAGACTGTTGTTCTAAACGTTAAAGAACAACAAATACTACGCATTACGCTTGGAAGTCTACAAGCTACAGAGGGCCACACTTGCCCTGCCCTGCATTAACTTCCTGCCCTATGGGTAGTTAAAATTAATTAAAATAAAATAATATAGTACCTATTCATGTAAATTTAGGTCAGCGATTCTAAAGGCACACACCTAATACAAAATTTCGTAATATTTACTAACGTAAAATCTCTCCTTGCAGCTGATGGACAATAAATAATATATTATTATTTATTACAAATTATATGTTTATTTTATAATGTCAGTTATAATAACAACAATGTATAGCACTTGAACGAAATTGCTTCTGGAGCATGCGTAACCCTATCTGATCGGTTAGTGTCAAAGCTCAAATTCTAACGAGAGTTTTTAATATAGGTACTAAAAATATTTTGGCAATTATTACTACCGGTCTTACAATAGATTGTGTAATTACTAACATCAACAGTAACTGCTGCGTGTTGAGCAATATATCTTCGCATGTGTTGCTACTGTTAGTGACGAAAGTTTGAAGGTATAATCATGTGGACACGTAACAAATTTAACACGCAATAACAATACGTTACGTAGTACCTAGGTTTAACGCATTTATTTACAAACTTTTAATACTACGTGACAAGTAGACATAAAATAATGTTGACAGTTTACATTTCTCTCGGGAAGAAGTACCGTACGTAACAGCCACACACATTTCAGTTGCATAAACCATGCAACTGCATGACTATTGTTTGTAAAATTTTGTTCATATGCTGCTAGTTGCGTAAGCGTTGTGAAAGGTGTTAGTTCTGTAGAAACATTGACATGTTGAAACTATGTTGTACCCATACTTATAACTACCATAGTTTAGATCTCGTTACAACAATGATAACATATTATGTGTTTGAAAATTGCGTGTTTATGTTTTATGTTTATTATTTTTTCTCATTTGTACCGACGGACCAAACTTTGTGTGACACAATCGTGAAAGTTTATCCTACTAATTAGGGGCTCTTTAACAGCATCGTGTACGACTGGACGAAGTTCAAAATTACAATCAAATTAGCTCGAGAACGCCAAAATTCTAGCCGAAAATAATCTTTTATAATCGAATTACGTTTGTATTTTTCAATCGGGTTCGATGATTGTTTAGTGTTTGTCCTGTTCAGTTACTCAAAAGACAATGGAAAGAAGGCGTCTACGAGAAATAAGAATTAAGTAAGTTATCTATCTGAGGATGAAAACAAAACCTTCTGCATGTCATCCGAGAAGGACGAAAGCTATGAGTCGAGAAGCTGACACCGCACCCAATCAACCCCAAAATGCATGCTTGCTTGCTTGTGTTTATTATAACTGTCAGTTACATAAAGGCCCCTAGGTAATAAAATCTTGTATAATTTTAAATCACTTTTCTCATGATGAATTCTATTCAAAACAAATGCGTCAACGAATACGATCCAGAAAGAATGCAACTTAAGCTATAGAGGCCGCTTCGTGATTGCTTTTTTTAGTCGCGTTGATGGATGAGCTTTTTGTATGTGTTGAGTATGCGTGGAATCTCTTTATTTTTTCCAGTCCCATTGCAAAATCTTTTTTGTTAAATTAGGATAATTTTTATAAAGTGAAGTATTAAAATCTATGGTAATACCAATTCATTGATTGTAAAATATCTGGAGGCCAGAAGACTTGCTTTTTGTACGCGTTATGGGTGATTGTTGTCAAGTTTCTATAGTTAGGCCTACTTGTTAATTGTTATACACATCAAAAAACTTATGTTAAAACCTTTATTTCTATGTATACTGGCAAACTCTTTCAACTTTTTCTTTCAAAGTGTACATCACCATTACCTTAATGTCCATGTAAAATACTAGGCCGCTTCGCGAACTCTTTTTTATTCGCGTTGATGGATGAGCTTTTGTTTGTAAGTTTATTAGTTTGCGTGCGATCTCTTTACTTTTGCAAGTGCTTTTTGAACGCATTGTAGGTGATTGTTGCCAAGTTTCTATTGTGACTTGTTAAGTGTAATTATATACATAAAAAGCTCATATTAAAACCTTTATTCCATGGATTCTGGCTAACTTTTTAACTATTTCTTTCAAAAGACAAAATATCACCATTACCTTATAATGTCCATGTAAAATGTGAACGTTGTAGCCCCGGGGACCCGTTTAGTCAGAATCGGCCCAAATATCACGAAAAGATCTCATTAAAAATCGAAAAAAATCGTAAAAGTACGATATTCATGAGAAATATTTCTTCGATTATACCCAAAAACGTGACAGGTCTAAGTTTAGAGATTTCGAAGGTCCCCTCCATTTTTCATCAAGATTGTATATGCCGTTTGACCGGTAGAGCGCGAACAAACAGACAGATGAAAAAAAAAACAAACAAACAAAAAACAACAAACAAACAACAAACAAACACTTGAACAATTTTTTTGGGGGGTCAATTAAATTGAAGTCTTCGTTTCGCTCATCCAATGAACGTTGTAGACCCACCCGTTTGGTCAGAATCGGCACAAATATCACGAAAATATCGTATTAAAAATCGCAAAAATTGGAAAAGTACGATATTCATAATAAACATCTCTTTGATTGTACCCAAACACGTGGCAGGTCTAAGTTCGGAGATTTCGAAGGTTTTTTCATTTAAATTTTCATCAAGATCGCATATGCCGTTTGCCCAGTAGAGCGCGAACAAACAGACAAAAAACAAACAAACAAAAAAACACCCTAGCTGTTTTATTTTATTTGGGGGGGGGGGGAGGGGGGTAGTGAAATTGAAGTCTTTGCTTCGCTCATTCAATTAATTCAAATAAGAATTCCGTGTAGCAATGAATAATAATAATAATATGTTGGCATGACTGTTCATTAGGATGAGGAGAAGGGAGCCCCCCCCCCCCTCCTCCCTTGATAGATCCATGTTTTTTGTTTCATCTCTGGCTTACTTTGAGTCGGCAGTGATTTTAATTTTTTTATACGGTACCTAGTAACTACATTGTTTTCAGTAGCTTGTGTGTTGTCATGTCAGCTTGACATAGACTAGAAAGAGAGGCATGTTTTCTGCCCCGCTCTCTCCATGGTTTAGCACCACCTTGAGCTAGATCCATGGTTTTTGTTTTATTTCTTAAATAGTATGCATTTATAACTAAGCCGCTTCGCGAACGATTTTTTAGCCGCGTTGATGGATGAGCTTTTTCGTAAGTTTTTAGTTTGCGTGGGATCTCTTTACTTGTGAAAGTGTTTTTTGAACGCTTTGCAGGTGATTGTTGTCAAGTTTCTATTGTGACTTGTAAATTGTTATTATATACCTAAAAAAAAATCATATTAAAACCTTTATTTTATGGATTCTGGCTAACTTTTTCAACTTTTTTATTCGAAAGGCAATACATCACCACCTTAATGTCCATGGAAAATATGACCGTTGTAGCCAAACCCAATCAAATCAATAGCAATTTTATATTTTTGAATAAGTTACACTTGTAAGGTATATTTTCAATAAAACAGGGATTTAGTGAAAAATTGGCCCAGATAGTATTTATTTACATTTCATATTTTTCTGTAATAGAGTGCTTTTGTATAATAATAATGACAAGTATTAGCTTTTAAACAAAATGTGCAACCGTTGCATATGGGCTCGGCACATTGCAGGGCGGAGATGCCTTAAAGTTACAACACTTCTTCTATTCAAGGATGCACATGTGAGGTATTCATTGTCAAATAAACTGATAACACACTTATACAAAAAAGTTGTTAAAGGCCTTCAGCAGTTCCATTAGCAAATCAGGTTGTGGGTGGTATGTTGTTCGTCTGATGTTAGCAGGTAAGATGGCTAAGCCGCTTTCATAAAGTCATCCACAGCTGATGAGAAGTCCTGCGCTGTAACAGAAAGTAAGATAGTTTAGTTAATCAACAAATTGTTTTGGGAGTATGCAAGAATTTCAAAAAACACTACTATTACCGGGTGCTGGTGGGTTTTAAACTATGAACGATAAAAAACTGATTTCAAATTAAAAAAAAAGTTTTATTCTTTATGAAATCTATATGTAGCACAAAACTAATGTGCTAATTCAATCCGCCGTCGTAACCAGAAACGCACTCAATTGGTCTGACGTCACCTGCCATGATGAAAATAATACGGTTGGTTTTGATTGGTTGCTTTTGTCAAAAACATAATCTTTAGACAATGTAATGTCCCGAAAACCGTCTAATATTATGGATATTATTATTGTTGTTATTAATTTTATTCAAATACAAGTTTATAGGAAAGTCAAATTACCACCGTGGGGACTTCAACTATCCTTTCATAGGATTATTTTAAAAAGACATCGAAGATCATACAAAGGCTAGCTTTACAAAAGCACTTATGACCAAATGCCACATATGGGAAGTTTGATGTCCTATACCGACACTTACCCTAGAAATCTCCTACGGGTTAGCGCATCTTCCCATGAACAAGATGGTCCTCTCCTTGTGGAATCCGTGCGACGTGGTTCCGGACTCTGTGTTTGCCAGGATGAAGATGAAGGGATGGTTCACGTTGAAGACCACCTCCGGCAGCTGCCGTGGTCCAGACCGGGTCACGCCGACCACAGCTGTAACACGCGGACGAGATCATTACATCGGCTGCTTGATAGTCTCAGATAACACGAGCTACAGTTCAAGTCATGCGTATACATTTGATCTTGCATAATAGGTTCACAAATGAAATCAACACAATAATATTTGATGAGAATATCCTTCAGGAATAGTTCCAGCGTTGAATTTTTTTTTGGGCGCGAATAGACGATTTTGGATAGATACGATAGACCAGCTGGTGCATTATCGGAGTAGTAGCATTTGAGATTAGATTTTTACTAGATTATATTAGTAGTTGATTGTATAGTTTACCTGCCCCATGACGTGACAGGTCGGCCAGTGTAGGGTTACGTACAGGCCCATACCCCCTTTAGCCTACATGGTTGAACAGTGCTATATGCCCATCTTAAACATTACAATAGTTAGGGCTGCTTAATCTATAATCGGACTTGAGCGTTGATATTTTAAGAATTATTAGTGTTTCACTCGTTCTAACCAAGTGAAAATCGAACACTCTCTTGCCATTGGGTATCTGAATGACGTCACTAACCTGTAGCTGCGGCCGCCTCAGTGCCCTCTTCGTTAACCTCTATGAACGCCTTGTGTGCGACTTTGGAAACCTTGATGGGCCCGGCAGCCAGACCAGTGAAATCAGCTCTGTCTTCGAACATTCTCGTCATACCCATCTGCAATTCGCAACAATATTTAAAAAAAAAATTTGCATATACATACATATTATGTTGCAGACAAGTACATGAAATTGCATACTCCTGTTGAAGATTTTGTTGTATAACCTTCACTTGCATAAAATCAAATCGGACAACATCAAATACAATTTTTTTATTTAGCTGAATGTTGGCAATACTCGAATCACTGCAAAGTGGAGACACAAAAAGCTTCTAGAAAAATTAATATAAATTGCACATTGACGAAAATACGCATTATGGCATTGGAAGTTTCTGTGAGCGAACGTTTACAAAAAAATTATAAATATATTCGTGTATTTGTAGTTGAACTGAATTTAATTCGCGACATCATAATACAATTTAGTATTATGCTATGTTGAAAAGATTGCTCCAATGTCACCGACCGATTATATTATTATTCCATCATATTATATTAATGCATTTGTCCGAACCAGGACTTGAATCGGGGACCTTCTGCTTTAAAAGTAGAAATACACCCACAAGTCCAGTGTTTTCTTACCCGTTCCAATGTTTCCTTGAGATCCAGAGCCTCCTCCAGCTTGAACTTGGGGAGTGAGAGTCGCACCTCGGGACGTACCATGCGGACGGAGGAGGTGATGTTACTGAACTTGACCTGGGTCAGCTTGGCCTCGACCGCGCTCAGACCGTGTCGTTCTTTGGGCAGAATGATCACCAGGCTTATCTTCCTGCCCTGAAGACAGTCGGTGGAAAAAGTACATTTGCGGGAGGTCGATTATACGGTGACATAATGCATGATTTCTAATTATTTTCATATTACTTTTTCTATGCACATTTAATTAATAATATATTGATTTTTTTGCTCAACGTCGCTGTATTTACAATATTGCTATTCGAGACGATGAGTGGTGATGACAGTTACACAAAACACATGCCTTATTATGCGGGATTTGAACCCACACATGTCCTCTGAATGGAAATCGTTTCCCAGAACCCTTAGATCTGTGATCTTGCACCCAGTAGCATTTCCAATTGGGGGGGGGGGGGGGATTGCCCCCTTTTGTCCAAAAAAGTGTGATAGTGCACTTTAAACGTTTCAATGGAGAATATAGAATATCTGTTTTATCAGGCAAATTACAATCATTCTGACCAAAAGAGGATTTTTGTAGATACAAAGTTGGTTATTGTTATGCTTTAAAACACGAAAGATTTTCACCAATATGACCTTGACAAAGGAAACCTTTTGGTTAAAAAACAGGATTTTAGAAGATAAAAAGTTGGTCGTCGTGATGCTTTAAAACGCACAGATTTCATCAGATTCCCAGACAGGGTAAAAATTGTAGACTACTGCTACTCTTGACAATCACGATCATGTCTAGTTGTGTGAGAACATCCAGAATATTTCCAAGTCCACCTCAATACGAGCTAAGCCAGCGGTTTAGACGAGGTCGTTTAACCGGTTCCCACTCGAACACCGAAATTAAGCAGCCTTCGGGCGTGGTCAGGGGTAGAGTGGGAAAACGCTCTGCCCTGAAACTCATGTGTACCGCTGGTTAGAGCAGATGGAGGGTTCGAGAGCTAGTGTAATGGTTTCGTTCTCCTCGACGTCTGCTCGGCAGTCCGGGTTAGTGGAGGTATCTATATGACTGTTATACCTATATGAATGTTACACCGTCCTTTCGGATGGGACGTTAAGCCGTTTGTCCCCTTGGTACTTTTCGAAAGGAGTAGGCTACGTGCCGGTACCGGGTTTCCCCTACTCCGTTCTGTTCATACTTCATCCTCATCTATCACTACTCATCGTCTCAAATAATAGCCAAAGTGCTTTAATATATCCAATCAATCAATCAATACGAGCTACACTTACGACATAGGGCATCTCCAAGATCTCAGCGTTTAGTATCTCAGAGTCCTTGTATCCAAACGCCCCGGCGCTGACTTTCAGGTGCATCATTGGGACGTCTTTGGTGACGTCCGCACTTACGTAGAAGGGCTTTGGAGTCGTCTGCCCTGTTTGGAACTTGTTGGCCCAGTTTCCCTTGAAGTAGACTGCGTTCGCCAGGATCACAGCTGTGCTGCTCTTCACACTGCCTGGATAAACAGGGAACAACATTCGTTCATTTCATTTGATTATATTCTCATATGAAATCGTATTAGCAATAGCATAAACACATTAAAAATATGTTTTAGTTGGGGCGCAGGTCCAAAGCGTATGGCACTGAGGAGGCGGGTTCTAATCAATCCCGCATAAGGCATTTAAAAAAGTTGTCTTTCACCTTAATCTCTCACCTTATCGTCACGAATAGCAATAATACAATCTAGGTGCCCGTTAGGGCGCCGCAGCCAAGCCGCGGTGCGCTACACACTCGGGCACCTTATACAGCAAGCAGAGTTGGGATGATTTCGAGGTGTCACCCAGCCGTCATGAAACGTGATGTGAACTTGAAAACTATCAAAATCGAGGGAATTTAGGTGTCCGACAACACATGCCAAATTTGGTTGGGGTACGAGCATTCCTTCTTGGTGAAAAAATGACTTGAAACATGCTCAAAATCACTTTAAGGATGTTAGTTACTACTGGCTACTTACTACTGGCCCAGCGATTCTTACCAAACGGGTGGGGCTACAACGTTCATATTTTACATGGACATTAAGGTAATAGTGATGTAATTCCCTTTGAAAGAAAAAGTAAAAAAAATCGCTGGAAGGCTTCCAAATAAAGGTTTTAAAATAAGCCTTATACAGGCATACAATCAACAAGTAACTATAGTTACGTGACAATAATCGCCTACATTGTTTACAAAAAGCAAGTCTTTGGACCACTATATTTTTTCATTCTATTGTTAATTGGTACTACCATAGCAATTAAATCGACATTGATCAAATTTTTATATTTTAACAAATAATTTTGCACTGGAACTTGAAAAAGTAATGAGATCCCACACATAACAAAAACTTGTAAAAATACAGCCAAACCTTACACACTCAAAAGAAAATATGAGATCTAATAAAAGGGCCAAGCTCATCTACCCGTCCACATTTGTGCATTTTAATTCATAAACGTACAGTGTCCCCTAACAACATCCATGAAAAGCTTGGCAAAATAGAATTTGCATGACCATTACGTTAAAATTAATTAGAAAAAAAGAATTTGGATGAACTATTACGTTTAAATTAATAGTTGCAAATTATATTTTGCCAAGGTTTTCAAGGATGCTGTTACGGGACACTGTACATTTATGAATTAAGAATGCACAAATGTGGAAGGGTAGATGAGCTTGGCCCTTTTTTTAGATCTCATTTCTTTTGAGTGTGTATAAGGTTTGGCTGTATTTTTACAAGTTTTTGTTATGTGTGGGTCATGTAGACTGTAAACAATAAAATCAAATCCGAGTATGTTTTACAGAAAAGAAGAAGAAGCTTATGTGGGGAGCACATGCGTGTAACAAATCTTTTGTAGTTGACGGTGACTATGTCGACTATACAAAAGTGAAGCAGACGATGATGACATTTGAAGGTGCCTAATTGAACTCTATCAGTTAAATTCAATTCAGTTATTGCACTTGATTCTCAATTTGAACTCCTATCTAAGTCTTATACTTTTAGATGTTTAAAGTGTAACGACATCCTTTCAGTGGCGGAACTTTGTTTCATGAGCCCACCCGCAAAATTTCTATGGGGGCCCCTAACAGATACATACACTGGCCCAGTGTCGAATTCAGGCTTTTCATCCGGGGGGGCTAAATAATATCCCGGGAATATTATGTAGGGACCAAGTACGGGGGATTTGGGGGACAAACCCCCAACAATACAATAGCGCCGCAGAAGAAATTTTTTGGATGAGCGAAGCGAGGACTTTAATTTCACTGACCCCCAAAAAATTTAACTCCAATGTTTTGTTTTGTTTTTTGTTTTTTTTGTATTTTTGTCTGTTTGTTAGCAGGATTCCGGGCAAACGGCATAAGCGATCTTGATGAAAATTTGACAGGACCTTCGAAATCTCTGAACTTAGAGGTGTATTGTTTTTGGGTACAATCGAAGAAATATTTCTCATGAATATCGTACTTTTACGATTTTTTTCGATTTTTTGTGCGATATTTTCGTGACATTTGGGCCAATTCTGACCAAACGGGTGGGGCTACAACGTTCATATTATACATGGACATTAAGGTTATGGTGATGTAGTACCTTTTGAAAGAAAAATTTGAAAAAGTTAGCCAGAATCTATAGAAATAAAGCTTTTAATATAAGTTTTTTGATTTTTTGTGCGATATTTTCGTGCCATTTGGGCCAATTCTGACCAAACGGGTGGGGCTACAACGTTCATATTATACATGGACATTAAGGTTATGGTGATGTAGTACCTTTTGAAAGAAAAAGTTAAAAAAGTTAGCCAGAATCCATAGAAATAAAACTTTTAATAAAAATAGACTAGGTTAAATAATACCAATTGAAAGGTAACAATAGAAACTTGACAACAATTACCTACAATGCGTAGGCAGCAAAACAAAGCACTTGCAAAAGTAAAGATATCCCACGCAAACTAAAAATTTTAAAAAGCTCATCCATCAACGCGGCGGGACTTTAGCGTTTTCCTAGTGATAATCAATTTTTAGAGTGCGTTTGGTGCGTGCTAGAAAAAAGTTGTGGGCTGATTACAATACGGAATACCAAAATAAGATAGTTTTTATGTTGTTGTGTTGTAGACGCTAAAAGTTCCTAAATATCCGCTAGATTCACAAAACGTCCATTTTAGCAACGAATACAAATACAATATTTGCCAAACAGGGTGAAATACTGTTTATTTTTACAAAACAATTTTGATGGGGCCCCCTAATTCCGCCACTGCATCTTTTCAGTCATTGAAAGTGGCAAACAATGCACAGTAAAATATTTTCGTTTGGTTTAATTGAAGTGTTTAGTAGATACCACACGCTCGTTTTAATGCTAGCTTATTTTTTTTTTGTGTACAGCAAAAAACAAGTATAATTACGTTGCGCGTGGAATCACAGAGAACCATGTAATGGTGTATACGATCTGTAAAATGTTAGTGTAAGCGACTTAGCCAACTTATTATAAGTAACTGGCTTGGTGATCCAGTTCGCTGAGGTGCCCATCCGAAAAGTGGGAATTCCCGGATTCAAATCCCGGTCGAGTTGTACTTTGTATTTTCTGGATTGTGTAAAATATTACTAGGAGACGCACAGTTGAACGCGTTGATAAGCGAGCACGTGCTATAGCTAGACCCACATTGCACATTAAAAAAAAAAAAATGCGACGTTCGCTGTCCACGGGGCCATGTTTCCAATATTATTTATTATTGCCAAAGTATTTGGGTAAACCCGTGGGTAAACCTTAACTTTGTGGATAAAATCCACCGCCATCTAGAGGACATTGACATCATTTCCTTGGGAAAACAATTTTATTTAACTCTTTGGTAACAAATAATACACTGCTTCCTCGATAGTATTTTGATTACTTCTGGTGGCAGTGCATAGTGGCCAGAAACCTCGTGCGACTTTTCGTTGCCATGGTAACGTAACTTTTGTTAAAATGTAATTTCCATCTACACTACTTATCGGATCAAAATAAAATTAACATATTCGTGACCGGACGGACATTCTAAATGATTTTGCCACCTCAGATTTTGTCGCCGTTTAGTTTGAAAAAAAGTCTTTCGATTAACTTTAATGTAACTTTTTGAACGATTTTGCCACAAAACTATTGGCATTCAATCCAGATCGAAGCTTGCGGATGGTCCAAATTTCAACTCGATCCGAACCTCCGTTCGAACGTTATGGCGAGACATACAAAAAACAAAACAAAAACAGTGACTATTTTTTCCGGCAGAGTCAAATGGAAACGCTCGCTTCGCTCGCTTAATCAATTTTCACGAACGGGGGTGTTTCCCGACAGGCGACAAACCATGTCGAGATGTTACTGTGTGTCGTAAAGGTAACCTTTAAAGTTAAACTAAAAAGGCAGAACTATGTTTTTAACAGGTCTATAAGTAAGAAGCTGGACCCTGCTGATAGCATGATGACTTAAGATATTTTTACTGCAATCATTATGCTAAGAGGTCAAGGTGTTAAGTCAAGATCATAGGCTAATGTCTATATTTTTAACATTCTTATCTCTCATAAAATTATTGCTGTGGTGGGCTTTGGTCGCGGTTACCCACACTCGAGCCAAAGATTCTAACGATTTACACGCTTATTTATAGTTTTTGCGATTATTTTCATGTGTACACTAAGTATAGGCTGCTTATGACCCGATGTGGACATTGAACTTTATTTAATTTTTTATTTCGTTGCAATTAGATGATGTAAGAATTACAGTGCTATTTTATCTTTCGAGACATCAACTTAATTGTCATCAACTTCTTTATAATGTATAGGGCCTAACTTGATATGGGTGGTGTAAGGACAGTTGTGAAGGGACTTTCTAAGGGATGTTTAAGAGGGATCATACCTAAAGTAAAGATTGACAGTGAAGGTTATCGAGCCCAGGATCTCTCGGATCAAAGTATCGCCCGTTTAACAATTGCATTGAAAACAAATCAATTGACTTTTGTTGTTAAACGTTGATGAAGCGTATTAGCCCTAAGCCAATGAAATTACTAGTTAGTAGTAGTAGTTTTGCTAGTATATTGTTTTTATTTTAAAAGCCAATGAACAAAGCCATATACTATTTTCATCATATTCCACTGGTTGACAGCCACGCGAGCCTCGTCTGGCTTGTTCACGTAGTCCACCTGCTGAGTGCCACTGTGGTAGTCATCCCTCGCACTCTGGGAGAACTAGCCCCGCATGTAGGTCTACTACGAAAACGCTAAAGTCCCGCCGCGTTGATGGATGAGCTTTTTAAAGGTTTTAGTTTGCGTGGGATATCTTTACTTTTGCAAGTGCTTTGGTGTGCTGCCTACGCATTGAAGGTGAACGTTGTTAAGTTTCTTTGTTTCTTGTCAATTGGTATTATTTACCGTAAAAAACTTGTATTAAAAGCTTTATTTCTATGGATTCTGGCTGAATTTTTCCACTTTTTCTTTCAAAAGGTACTACATAACCATAACCTTAATGTCCATGTATAATATGAACGTTGTAGCCCCACCCGTTTGGTCAGAATTGGCCCAAATGGCACGAAAATATCGCACAAAAAGTCAAAAAACGTATATTAAAAGCTTTATTTCTCTCGATTCTGGCTAACTTTTTCAACTTTTTCTTTTAGAAAGCAATACATCACCATTACCTTAATGTCCATGTGAAATATGAACGTTGTAGCCCCACCCGTTTGGTCAGAATTGGCCCAAATGGCACGAAAATATCGCACTAAAAATCGAAAAAAATCGTAAAAGTACGATATTCATGAGAAATATTTCTTCGATTGTACCCAAAAACAATACACCTCTAAGTTCAGAGAAAACGAAGGTCGTGTCAAATTTTCATTAAGATCGCATATGCCGTTTGCCCGGTAGAGAGCGAACAAACAGACGGAAAAACAAAAAAAAAAAAAAAAAAAACAAAAAAAAACAAAACAACGGAACTGTGGAAGTCATCCCTTGCAGTCTTGGAGAATTCTTCGTTCAGGGGGTAGTGCTCGTCAGTGAAGATCCTGTTAGCCACTTTCAAGGTCACGTTAGGGGATAACTGAAAGGAAGAGGGATCATTCAATTCAAATTTCCCTTAAAAATGTATTGATTATGGTTGTAAGGTAATTGCAGAATTACATAGTGTCACAGTACGAATGTGCATTACGTTTTTACAGTCATTTTATAAACTAGGAAATCGCTTAAGTCCCGCCGCGTTGTTGGATAGGCGTAATTGGTGCATTGAGCTGCCATGTGTTATGCGGATTTTCTGTTGTTCTGTGAAAAAATCATTACTAAGTTGAAGATTTGTTTTAAATTAAATTAAATTAAATTAAAACAAAATTAACTTAACTTTAATTTTTTTTATTACTAATCCTAATTTTAAAAAAAGGAAACAATCGTTATATTGAAATATTCATAAGAAATAATTATTCGATTGCGCACAAATTTTACACGAATATATTAATTCATAAAATTAAGGTTCTGTGAAAAAATCATTACAATAGGATAAATCATGGAGGTGTTATAAGCCGAAGAAATTTTAAAAATCGAAAAAAGTCGTAAAATTGCGATTTTCGTAAAAAATAGTTTTTTGAAACGCTCAAATTTCACATGAATAAATCAATTCATAAAATTATGGTTCTGTGAAAAAGTATTACAATCGGACAAAGCATGTAGGTGTTGTAAGTCGAAGAAATAAAAAAAAAATCGAAAAAAATCGTAAAATTGCGATTTTCATGACAAATAATTTTCCGATTGTGCTCAAAAACGTGGCAGTTCTAAGTTCAGAGATTTCAAAGACCTCCATATAATTTCATCGCAATCGGAGTATCGGTTGAGCCGGAATCGTGTGGACAAACACACAAAAATACAAAAAAAAAGAAAAAAAGAGAAAATGAAAAAAAAACATTCCGGATTTTTTTCTCCAGTGTAGTGAAATGGAATCGTCGCTTCGCTCGCTACGCTCATCCAATAAATCTAATTGGAATCTGATTCTAACCATGCCAATAAGTAACACATGACGAAATCTTAGCAATAATATGAAATTATTATCATTTAGGCCTATACGTAACATCACTGCAATTTTTTTGCTCGTTAGTCGTTGTACAACTTAGTGGTGTGAACAATTTTGCTAAGCCAAGCCCATTGATTTGACACTTTTTCCAATATCAATTTGTTGCCTATGCACTAAAGTTTCACTAGGATTCCGGTTTCAAGTAGATGCAACTCCTTTGCTACGTAGGCCTTCCTACTATAATGTTAGTCAATAGTAAAACGTCTTAATTAATCTTAAAACTTCGTATGGCATAAAATATTGCTTCAAAACGATTCTCAATGTGCTGTAGGTTCTATTTAAAAACTTATATTAAATGCTAATGATTTCTATAAGCTGGTCACCGCTTTAAAAACAATTTGAGTGATTCACATTTATACCCTCCATGTGGTATAGTTAGGGGTAGGTTGGAACCAAGAGTAGATGTTTCAGTTTGACAGAATGATCGAATCTCACCATTTGTGTTGTAGCTTTAATAATATTTGTGCCAACTAAATAAAGCTTCTTTATTACTAGGTCAACTAAAAACTGTTGAGTGCCCTAAAACAACATTAATGAACTAGAAAAACAACGCTTCTCTATTAATTGACGACTCGAAATGGGCGGAGCTTAAAACGATCGATAGGTCACGTGACTAGTATTGGGTATAAATCCTAATTTCGCAAGTTGGCGCCTGCTGAACGGCGCATCACTTATCACGCTCTAACTTTTATTCTATTCATTATTTAGACAACACTTAAATGAATAATATTTAGCAAACATATCATTCCTTGTAATAGCGATTATTTCGATTTTTTTGACCAAGTCGTTAGCTTGTTATAACAATGTACGCATCACACAAGTGAAAATTATCAATGACTTAAGTTTTCTCATTAATTAATTTGACAAAAAACAACTGATCGGATTTCGACAAGGATTCTTTGTAAAAATGCATCAGACTGTTTAGACAAGAAATAAACAAACTTTCTAGATAGAAAGTGCACTGAACGAAAATTTACAGCATAGAGTAATATGCAGCGTGCACTTTTTCACGGCTCATCCGCACGTCAAGAGTGCGTATTTTAGATAAAAACACATACCCTGCATATTACTCTATGCTGCAAAGTTTCGTTCAGTGCACTTTCTATCTAGAAAGTTAGTTTATTTCTTGTCTAAAAAGTCTGGTGCATATTTTAAAAGAGGTCTTGTCGAAATCCGATCAGTAGTTTTTTGTCAAATAAATTATTGAGAAAACTTTAGATATTGATAATTTTCACATGAATGATGCGTACATTGTTATAACAAGCTAACGACTGTGTCAAAAAAATCGAAATAATCGCTATTACAAAGAATGATATATTTGCTAAATATTATTCATTTAACTATTGTCCAAATAATGAATAGAATAAAAGTTAGAGCGTGATAAGTGTTGCGCCGTGAAGCAGGCGTCAACTTGCGAAATGAGGATTTATACCCACTAATTCCGCCATGTTGCCTCGTGACGTCAGGAGGCGGGTACAATTCAAGTCGTCAATTGCGTGCGTAAGTTCATTTCATATAAGTAGCAGTTACTAGTTGACTTTATACTAGATCGTCTAGTTAGTAGTAACCATACACCATGGAGGCAAACTTACATGCCAGGCGTTGGTGAGATGTCGGAAACCGGCTTTAGTGGTTTCTTGGTCTTCTGGCAGATGAAGACCGGTCGTCATCTGCTGCGCGGTAGGGCCTCGCGCGCCGAGTGACGTCAATGCAAGGATGGTTTGGATGCTGGCAGGTGAGAAGATTAAGTTGCCTTCTTGGCCGGACAGAACCTGTGGAATGTAATCATTTTCACCAGTTTGCAATCGTTTACTTTGGAGTAGCCTATTCTTAATGTTAGAGCATCGATAATTCCTAATCTTATAGGGCCTATACAACAAAAACGAACGACCAATACTGAAGAGGATCTATTCATAGAGATTAATCTATTGTATGTTGTGGTAGGCCCTATGTAGGCTATAATATGACATAGAAAACGGTCGAAGAGAAAATGGAGAGCTGGCTCAACGTCACTGACTTTGGAGCCGTCCTAGCAACGAAGCACATAATAAATTTCAGAGTTGTTCTGAATCGGCCTTGTTGATTCTGGCGTTGATTCGCGGGTGTTCGCACTGTCCATACCACTGATTGCTATATTTCCTATTAAAAATATCGATCTTTGGTTGGTTATCGCTCACTCGTCGATTGCGTCGGGGCCTGCAGGGTTGGCTTGGTCGCTTTGATTTAAAGTCCCCCACTGAAAATCAGTTATATAACTGAGTGGGTAGACTCTAAATAAAATTTATTTATTTATTATTATTTATTTTATTAAAGCAATGAAATATTGGTAGTTTAGTTGACAAGTATGAGCGACTAATAACTATGGAAATCATTTACCTTAAACAGTGAGTTTGAGAAGTCAAGGTTGCTGTCAGAGACAGCTTTCAATGCTTCAAACTCAGCTGGACTTCCGTGCTGCGCAGACACTGTTGCGCAGACGACCATCGCCACGAGGACAGCTGAGAGGATCGACGCCATGTTCTGTGTCTGAAACGTTCAAGTTTTTGTTACTTAACGCCACTATTAATGCACTAAGGCTATTCGAGACGATGAGTGGTGATAGATGGGGATGAAAAACGATTACAAAAGCAATGCGGGATAAATCGAAACACAGTGCTTACAATGATTATTATGACCATGCCTCTTATGGATGCTACTCCTGGCTAGGAGGCAGTGGTGGTGACATATATAATTTTGAGAAGAAATATGTTATTAAAATATCATAATATTTACATCATCAAGAAATACACCAGTAAGTACTAAAACTAGGAAAACGCTAAAGTCCCGCCGCGTTGATGGATGAGCTTTTTTTAAAGTTTTTAGTCTGCGTGGGATATCTTTACTTTTGCGAGTGCTTTGTTGCTTTGTTTTGCTGTCCACGCATTGTAGGTGATTGTTGTCAAGTTTCTATTGTTGCTTGTCAATTTGTTATTATTTACCGTTAAAAACTTATATTAAAAGCTTTATTTCTATGGATTCTGGGTAATTTTGTCAACTTTTTCTTTCAAAAGGTACTTTATCACCATAACCTTAATGTCCATGTATAATATGAACGTTGAAGCCCCACCCGTTTGGTCAGAATTGGCCCAAATGGCACGAAAATATTGCAAAAAATCAAAAAAAACTTATATTAAAAGCTTTATTTCTATGAATTCCGGTTAATTTTTTCAACTTTTTCTTTCAAAAGGTACTACATCACCATAACCTTAATGTCCATGTATAATATGAACGTTGTAGCCCTACCCGTTTGGTCAGAATCGGCCCAAATGTCACGAAAATATCGCACTAAAAATCGAAAAAAATCGTAAAAGTACGATATTCATGAGAAATATTTCTACGATTGTACCCAAAAACAATACACCTCTAAGTTCAGAGATTTCGAAGGTCCCCTCAAATTTTCATCAAGATCGGATATGCCGTTTGCCTGGTAGAGAGTTAACAAACAGACAGAAAAACAAACAAACAAACAAAAAAAAAAAAAAAAAAACAAAAAAAAAAACACCCGAGCTAAATTTTTTGGGGGTCAGTGAAATTGAAGTCTTCGCTTCGCTCATCCAAAAACAAACCACCAGTTGTTTCAAAATTTAATTATTGCACTTGCCTTTGTTTCTAACAAACTTTTTTACGCCAATGAAAGGAAGGTACAATAATTAAATTTTAAATCAACTGGTGGTTTGTTTTTCTAGTAAGAAAACAACTAACTGGTGTATTTCATACTTTAAAATACACCTCGTTTGTGACCGTAACTTTATGCATGATGCGATCAAGGTATTTGGATCTCCATGTATAGTTTTTCAGATCTTGAAAATCGATAAGTCAAACAAGCTTTGACTCTGTTCTTTGGGATCGTAGGAAGCTGCAAAGTACTGTGGGCCTAGCAAGTAAACAGCAGGAGCATGGCATCTGAAGTAGTTGGCCCACTTCAAAATTTGGTAAAATAATACACATGAATTGCTTAGGTAAACGTGCCGTTGTAAAGCTATACCGTTGTAGTGCACGTTAATTGTAATTGTACCCTGATTTCTGCACTCCAACTGTCGGATATAATCCCCGCAAGCTGCAACCCTCGAACTATCCGTCTGGTTCATCAAATGTAAATAGTTGCATGTATGTATTCTAATCTACACCACGAGATGGGAAGACACCCCTCCCTCCCCTTTCTCGGCCTGGGACCGTGTCTAGCTGTAAGTCGTATAGAAGTTTACAATAACATCAATTGAAGGCACCGTACTAGTTACAACAACAGTAATGGAAGATAAATAATAAATAAATAAAACCGAGAAGTGAAAAATCGATCATCCATATTACCAGAAATGAATCAAGGCTTATGTACGATTTGCTATGACGTGCTCGGCAAAACGGATTGTGAATGGAGGCACAACTATACATGTGTGCACAGGTGGTTTTAGGAACTGCTACATTAATTAATGCTCTCTTATCATAAACATGTTCCCTTCAATCACTTCTTAGTGTTTATGGTCGAATCACTGTAGCCAATAGTGAGAAATAAACCTCAAACGATGCAATGCATAATCTATCGAACATAATACTATTGTGTTTGCCACTGTTATCTTTTAACCTTGTTCTACGGTGATTGGACCTCAATTACACTTGCGAACTTTGAATTAATACATTTCATTTACACGTTGTTTTTAAACATATTATGAACTTAAGAGTAAATATTTTAAATAATGTTTAATATTTATTAGAAACGGCAAACAATATTTTTTCCATGTGGAAGCTTCATTCCGTTCTTCTCGTAAGTACACCACAAGTAAACAGTAGTTTATTCTTGCCAGGATACTATTATTTAATGTTGCACGTGACCAAGTCACTAAAATTACCCTTTTCGTTTTCAGTTGTAGCATTATGGTTGTAGTAATTCATTATTATTTACTACAATTCAGAAATTAAAAAAGTCCGCCCCAACCGGGAATCGAACCACGGATCTCACGCATTCAATAATGATCAACAATGAAAGTGACGTCGCAAGCAGAGCAGAGCAGGGCAGGTAGCAGTGAAGCCACCTGCTCTGCTTGTGACTGTGCCCAACTCTATAAACCATCCTAAACAGATTTGAGATGAGCCCTCGTCAAAATGTTGATTGTTTGTATTTGTGCTCTAAAGTGTATATATCCTTGAGATACAAAGTGACCATCCGCGGACGAGACCGGGATCGGTTGTCCCGTCTATTGTTTGCATTTTTCCCTTTCCACCTTTTTTGGCGTGACCGAATTTGGGAGCGAACATGGTTTTTTTTCTACCTGCCTCCGCACATTTCAAATCTATTGTGATAAAAATAATTTATTCAGCGAAATATTTTTTTTATTATTGCATGTATTTAATAACGTGGTTCAAATGTGTAGCTTGAGTTATGAAATGAGTTTTTTTCCCTAGTGTCTACGATCAAAACTGACTGAAATACCTATAAAAAATATTATTATATTACTAAATAATATTAACAAAAGAAGCATTATCCGTAACTCAGTCAGTTTTTATCCTAGAATTTCGTCCAAAAAAATGACATTCAAGACGCACGCTTAATATTTTAACAACGTTATTAGATATTTGCAATTAAACAAAAAAACATCAATAAATAAATAGAACAATAGAACAGGAAGAGAATACAGCAGGTAGAAAACCCTAAGCTTCTAGGATGGTCTATTTTACGACTTCACGCGACAACCCTTAGCAGCTGCCTCATACCCATACCCGACGCGTCCATCGATGGTCACTTTGTATCTCAAGGATAAATAAACTATAGTCATATTCACGTGCCTAGTTAGCTAGTAGGCCTACAAAAGCAAACCTACCTTACTTCGCTGTAGAGTGAAGACTGAACGAATGAGGTTGTTCAATACTTGTTTGTCATGATGATAGTTGCTACATAACCTTAATAATCTTGTAACCTTTGACCTTAGTATATCATCTAGATTCGTTGCATCACTTGCAGACCTATAGACTTGTCTCAATCTAAATTTATTACATGTCTGTGTATTTGTTTATTGAAAATAAGCTTGTTTTGTTGCGCCTGGACTGTTTCAGTTCAAATTCCTCCAGTACATGGACTATTCTGAGTTTAGAACTAGGTGTTGTTATTGCAGGGCGGGAAGCGGTATAGTGAGTGAGTTAGCGTCGGCATATATTCATAGTGCAATCAAAACTTTTATTCCTTATGCAATCTCTTCTATAGTGAATACACCCAACAAATATATAAATCAATGTTGTTTGTGACATCTAGTTGGGCTGAGCTACTCTCCCCATGAAAAGGACGGTCCTCTGAGAGTGGCCGTCAGCACCGCGCTCAGTGTTCACCACCATGAAGATGAAGGGGTGGTCGGCCTTGAAAGTTATCTCGAGTTGGGGTGGATTATCTTCCCGAGCTTTGAAGCGGACTATGGTCACGGCTGTAACAGAGAACAATAACTTCACCCACAAACAATCACAGATCAAACTGCTCATCGATATTTTTACCACGGCAGTAAGACCGTGCAGTCCGTCCTTGAACTATTGACAGAAAATGTTGAAATGATATCGGCAAATATTAGTATTTTAATAAAATCATTAAAGGGGTATTCACCCGTGAGGGCTAAGCTAAAAAGTATTTAATTCAGGCTGACTAGTTATGAATTATGATAGTAACAGAAAATTTTCCACCATGACCAATTGACCCGTTTTTTGTTATCAAATTTGGTAATTTATTTCGAGCTAGGTCCCATCGGCAAAAATCTCCAATGAGAAATAACGTGGGGACGATCTTTATGCCCCGTGACCTTGGAGGTTTTTGATCAAAACAAATATTGACCATTATTTACGTACTCGACAGTCTTTTCTGTAAATTCGCTATATTTTGTTTTGTAATTTGGGCAAGTGATTTGGTCTAAGTATGCTGATTACCAAGAAAGGGTGTTATTTTGGATACAATGTTATTAATGGCCATTTATGATTGGTACGATGCTCTAGTATCTATGTGGAACCAAAAATAAGCAGGTTAAAGCCGATTTAAGAAATTCCTCAAAACGCCAATTTGTGCAAATTTCAGGATCAAAATCTTTAAACATACGTGTAAAATTGTCACTGTGATTTTAGTAGAATAGTTACAAGATATAATATTCTAAACAATGATTTTAGTATAGTATTATGCAGTGGCGTAGGAACCGGGGAGGGGGCAGGGGGGCAATGCCGCCCCCCAAGTTTGGTCCAGAGGGGCAGGGGGGGACAAAACTTACGCGATTTAAATATTAATCCCAGAATTTATATAGTAAATATGCACTTACACTTATACAATTCGACAGTCACCTTGGTATAACGAATATGTTTGCCTGTATGCTTTGTCATTATATCAAAAATAAGGTTGAAATGAACAAAAATGAGCCTCTTCATGTTCATTTTTAGAGTTTTTAGACCGCAGATAGTTGCAGTAAAACATCATTTACAGAGTCCGAAAGCAGTTAAAACATGACGAAATAACTGTGGTATGGTGAAAATTTTTTCGGCTTCGGCGAAAGGGCCTCCGCCGGCTGGGGCTTTGCCTCAGACCCCGGCTGCCGCTAGCAAAATCTTCTAATGGATTTGCCCCCCCCCCCCCAAACTTTCAAAACGTTCCTACGCGCCTGGTATTATGCTCTAGATTATGTGGTAAAAATGAATTTTTGGGGGTAATAGCCCATTTAAGTTCTACTGTATATTTAGGACCAGTAAGTCGGTATATTGTTTGATGATATCAAAATTCTACTCTTATGTCGGGTTTTTACTATCATCAAAATAAATGTTTTGGTGTTACAACCACATCGTTCAAATCTGGGTGTTTTGGACCAGTAAGACGGTAATGTCGATAAAATTTAATGATATCATCAGTACGATTTTGCCGTTAGTTCAAACAGAGCCGAGTCCACTAGATTTATTCCTATTTCCGTCACAGAAGGTCCCAGGTTTAAACCCCAGTTCCAGGAAAGTTGTTCAACTACTATGATTTACTTAAATTATCCAAGGATATATGTTATAAACATTAACTTCGTGTTTTTGGAATCAAGCTTAGAATGATTATTTAATTAGTGGTTCGATAATGTCATTTAGATAATAATAACGCTATATTTTAAACGCAATAAAATTAGGCTATATATTATTATTTATCTACATTGTATATATAATTGGGTGAGCGAAGCGACAGCTTCAATTTCACTGACCCCCCCCCCAAAAAAAAAAATTAGCTTGGGTGTTTTTTTTTGTCTGTTTGTTCGTTCTCTACCGGGCAAACAGCATAATTATGCGATCTTGATAAAAATTTGAAGGGACCTTTGAAATCTCTGAACTTAGACCTGCCACGTTATTGGGTACAATAGGAGAAATATTTCTCATGAATATCGTACTTTTACGATTTTTTAAAATTTTTATTGCGATATTTTCGTGACATTTGGGCCGATTCTGACCAAACGGGTGGGGCTACAACGTTCATATTTTACATGGACATTAAGGTTATGGTGATGTGGAAACTTTTGAAAGAAAAAGTTGAAAGAGTTAGCCAGAATCCATAAAATAAAGGTTTTAAATTTGAGTTTTTTTAGGTTTATAATAACAAGTAACAATAAAAATTTGACAACAATCACCAACAATTCATTCAAAAAGCACTTGCAAAGGAAAAGTGGTCCTACGCAAACTAAAAACTTACAAAAATGCTCATCCATCAACGCGACTAAAAGAAGCGTTCGAGAAGCGGCCTAGTATAATAATTGTTATTGTTAATTTATTTAGACAGTAAACGACGAATACATCGATCACTCAAGCTAACACAAGCCAAGCATTTTGACCTCATCGTTAGTAGTGCGCTTCTATTCTTGCGCGATGTCAAACATGCGCAAAAGAAATGATTTACGTTCAAGAGACTGTGGTCTGAGAACGTATGTTTGATTTTCGTCATCGCACGCATTTCCCTACCTAAGATTTTAATATTTATTAATATTAACCGTGGGAATTAAACCTGTTATAGGGTGCAATGTATGCCCGTCTTCAGGTAAACTAGGTATGTTATGGTTAGTACAATTGTGAAGGGATATCCGAGGACTGTTTAAGAGGACTCAATCCCTTGCATTTGCATTAACGGCTGAGGAAAACCTCGGAAAAAACTTAAGTCAGGATTGTCGGCCAAGGCGGGATTCGAACCCGAGGCCTCCCTAATCAGTCAAGCACTAAACTCTCGAGCCAACACTGTTGTTCATGACCTAACCAAGACAGTCCTTAACAGCCATACGTCGATCATAACAATACTCAACGAACCCTGTCTATGTACGCACAGTTTGACAGAAGTCTCTCATGAGCAAAGCTCGAGACTCTGATTAATTAGTGGGTCCCTTCACTAAACATGCGAATGTAAAGGACTGTATCCTCTTTAACAAACCTTGGACATATCCTTCACAAATATCCTTTCTCAAAATGACTGTAGTTAAACACCAGAAAAGGGCGATTCATTTGCACCCTTTGGTCAGTTCTTCCACGAGAATATAATTTAACAAATTCATGTGCAATTGTGTATTATTCTTATAACACGTCCCCAACTACAAACCGTCGACATGTGAATTGACGTCTTCAACGAACGTTTTGAGTTGCGTAACAATGTCTGTCTCAAACCTTAGCTGACTGAGTGATACCATTTAAGGACGAGGGAATTAAATCAATTAATTATAGCCACGTCAGGATGCTATCAGGACCTTTATTTTTATACAACCTCTTCTAGTGTATACATCCAACAAACATATAAATCAATGTTGTGTATGACATAAGAGAGTGACATCTAGTTGGGCTGAGCTACTCTCCCCATGAAAAGGACGGTCCTCTGAGAGTGGTCGTCAGCACCGCGCACAGTGTTCACCACCATGAAGATGAAGGGGTGGTCGGCCTTGAAAGTTATCTCGGGTGGGGGTGGATCGCTATTCCAACTTGACCCCACACCAACTATGGCTGCAATATAGAACAAAAGCCATACTCACAATCAGAATCACAAGTTATCTCATCAATATTGTTTTCCATGGCAGAACGACTCCATTATATTTGTTCCTGTCTTCAACACAGATGCCGTCCGCTGTTGCTCAGGTCCAAAGCATTTGACTACGAAGACGTGGGTTCGAATACCTCATAAGGCATGTTTTTTGTAATCGTATTTCTTCTTTATTTGTCATTCCTTATCGTCTCGGATAGCCTTAGTGCATTAATAGAGACGGTCTCATCATTATCAAGGTTTTATCTTCAGTCGTTAAGACGAATGCAAGAGATTGAGTCCCTTGCATTTTTCTTTTACCTTTAGACATTCCATTCACAATTACCCCAACTCAAAATACCTTGTGAGACTCCTAGGGGGGGCAATGTACCCTGCGAATCTTTTCCATGAAGAAATAAAAATTAACTAATGTTAAATTTTTGTTTATTATTATGGACTATATAAACCACAAGCCGTCAACGTGTGTCTTTAACGAACGTTTAGATTTGCATGGCAATGTCACTCTGTCTCAAACCTTAGATGCCTGGGTGTAACTATTGACGGATGAAGTAATGAATTATAGCCACATCAGGATGCAATCAGGACCTTTATTTTTATACATCCTCTTCTAGTGAATACACTCAAAATTCATATAAATCAATGTTTTTTGTGACATAAGAGAGTGACATCTAGTTGGGCTGAGCTACTCTCCCCATGAAAAGGACGCTCCTTTGAGAGTGGCCGTCAGCACCGCGCTCAGTTTTCACCACCATGAAGATGAAGGGGTGGTCGGCCTTGAAAGTTATCTCGGGTGGGGTTTGATCTATTTCCATAATTGAATCCCCCCTCATAATCACGGCTGCAATAGAGAACAAAAGTAAGAAGAAGAGGCTCACAAACAATGGGAAATGTTTTGTTAGGACTGAATGATCCTAAGCGAACAAATACAACACTCATTCGTCACGTAGAAAACAAATAATATACCTTGTTAATAATAACCAAGTCAAATAACCCATCACTTCGCCCCGGTGGTAAAATAAGAAAAAAATAACCAAATTTATCTGGAAGTTTGCGACACTGGCAGTTGGTTGAGATAATGGAAGTAACTTCCTACCCTTACACGTGATATATTGATTAACGCTGTGGGTATGAATTTACCTTAGATTAACGTTTTTATTATTCTAGTGCAAGAATGTTCGACCTCAGCCACCATTATTCGACACTGGAGCATGCTTTTAGGTTTGAGGCATTATTATTTATTGAGCTTTCATATGCGTATGTAGTCCATTACTACATTAATGCAATACTCCACCAGGATGATTCAGACCATCGATAGCACTATATTATGTCTCCCTTCCCAGAACAAGTGTTTTACGTCAAAACTAAATGCAACTTAGGAATCGCTATGCCATGGACCTATTATAATGGCATCGAACTAAGGTTGCTCGAAATGAGAAAGACACAATTTTTTTATTTTTCTTCTAAGTTTATTTGTCATCCTTGAATAATATGGTATAATAATTTTTTTTGTGTGTTTTACCCAAGATGTATGTACACTAATTACATTTATTTTTATTTTGTATTACATTATTATTATATTTTAGTGCACACACACACCCTTTCGCGTGAGAGGCGACGCGACTATTATAATTGCCAAAATGGAAGCCTTTTAATGGAGGTCTAGTTGGGTTGCGCGTATCTCCCCATGAACAGGATGGAACGGTTTCGAGAGTTACCGGCCTCAGTGACCAACAGGAGGATGAATGGATGGTCGGCCTTGAAGGTTATTTCTTGAGGGGGACGAGACTCTACAACCCCCACCCGGTCAGCGATTTCTGTCACTGCAACAGAAGCGCCAAGGTCGTCGTCTGTGAAATATTCACAAACAACGGAAACATTTTGTTTTCTGTGGACTAACAGAAATTATTATCACCCGCTGTGTCACTCCCAAAATGCCCATATGTATTAGGTTGTGATATTATGAAAATCCATAGTTGATACCGAATTAGTATCATGAACACTTTATTAATGAAAGTTTAGAACGTACACATTTTGTGCGAGGGAATGATTAATAATAATATAATATAAATATAATCAAATCAAATATTATAATATTATTATTATCATTGAACAATTATGTTGTGATATTGATCAATATGCATCTGCGATTCTTTGGGCTAAAATTACTTTCTCTTGAGGCACGTGTATCCCCCCTGTCGAATTGGCCTTCAATTCGGAGACGCATATGCGTTTTCTTGAAGACACTGAAATACTGGAGTCACAATTACAGCCCGAGATGATTTTGTAGGTTCGAAATTGGGTTTTGAAGATGCGAGAGCCATCACTAGGGTGGGAGAGTGGAACTCGAAATTTAATGAACCCAATTAATTTAGTGTGGACAGAATTATTTGAGAAAATATACTGAAATACGGATGAAGAGAAAGGATTCCACTTAGAATGCAACGAGTGATCTCAAGTAGGTCTACAATATATTGCGTGATGTTTGAATGCGTCTATGATCGATATTCTCGCACCTTGTTCCCCCTATACCTAGCGAATATTGGTGCAAGTATATTGAATGGAAGGTGACGGAATTGAAATGAAAAACTGGTTCGATATTGCATAACATATTTGCTGCCCATACGCTGATAACTTAACCGTGACCATATAGGAGGGTCACTTTTGAGAACAAAGTTGCTTACAAGATGTCTAGTTGGGCTGTGCATATCTCCCCATGAATAGAATGGCTCGCTCCTTGGGACCTCCTTCTACATTTGTATCTTTCTTCATCAATATGAAGATAAACGGATGGTCAGCTTTGAAGGTGATTTCTTGACCACCATGGGCATTACCCGAACTCAAACGCGTAAGTACAGCTACAACAGAGAAATATTATACGCCACTAAAATCAATCTGTTTATAGTTTTCTTTTTCTTTTATAAAGCAATAGTTAAGTATTTATTCTTGTCTTTCAATTGGGAAGCGCAGTGCTCGAGTACGCGATCTGGTGTGAACTTGTTGAACTAGAGTTTGGTTAGTCAGAATTCGTAGCATTGCCGCGCCACCCAGCTAATGCCACTCTTTGTCATTTATTCTGCGCAGTATTTCGCTATTTCTATGAGATGACATATACGTTCATATATTTTATTTTTCAAGTGGATAATACTACAATTTAATTTCTAATAGGCGTTTTATTTTTAATAATGCCGAATTTCACGATATTTAATTAAACCAATTGTTTTTTCACGAAAATTGTCATGTAGGCCTACACACAGCATACCATATTACAATTGTCTTGTTGCATAATGTTAAATATTATAGTGACAATTATATAAATCATTGGCTTTACGGTGACATACACAGTGTATTTCGATTTAGAATAGATAATAATTGGATGAACGTAGCGAGCGTAGCGAGCGAAGCAAAGATTCCATTTCACTACACTGGAGAAAAAAATCCGGATATGTTTTTTTTTTTAAATTATTGTGTGTTTGTTAACACGATTCCGGCTTAACCGATACTCAAATTACGATGAAATTTAATGGAGGCCTTCGAAATCTCTGAACTTAGAACTGCCACATTTTTTAGCGCAATCGGAAAATTATTTCTCATTAAAATCGCAAATTTACGATTTTTTTCGACTTTTAAAAAAATTCTTGAGCTTATAACACCTATATGCTTTATCCGATTTTAATGATTTTTTTCACAGAACCTTAATTTTATGAATTTAGGTATTCGTGTGAAATTTGAGCGCAATCGAAAAACTATTTCTCATGAAAATCGAAATTTTTCTTTTTTTTTCTTTTTTAAAACAATTCTTTGACTTATAACACCTACATGCTTTATCCTATTGTAATGATTTTTTCTCAGAACCTTAATTTTATGAATATTTTCGTGTAAAATTTGTGAAATCGAATAATTATTTCTTATGAAAATTTCAATATTACGATTTTTTCCTTTTTTTAATTATTACGATTAATTAAAAAAATTTAAAGAAGATTTTTTTTTTTAATTAAAAAAAATCTTCAACTTAGTAATGATTTTTTCACAGAACAACAGAAAATCCGCATAACACATGGCAGCTCAATGCACCAATTACGCTCATCCAACAACGCGGCAGGACTTAAGCGTTTTCCTAGTTAATAGGTCAATAGTGTTTAAACAACTAAGCCTTATCCACCAAATTAAAATTCAAATAGACTAGGAAAACAAAAAGGAGAAAATAGGAAAAAATCAAGAGTCAGACGAAGAGACTTACAAACAACGGTCAATCTTTATCAGGGAAGAATGAGTTTACTGTTTATCTTGTAGATAAAGAAATCAAAACAAGTTGAAATCCTCCCTTTCCAGCACAATGCTCGTTATTTATGTAGAAAACAACTAAAACCTTCATTACTTAAAATGAACCTTACCCAATCACTCCCTCCCAGTGCTAAAATAGGAAATATATGAAATATTTCTCTGGAAGTAATCAATTTATAGTTCACAATTTTTTCCATCAAGTCGAGTAAATAAATTTGGTTTCATTGCCAAACATTGTTTTTGACTGAAAGATAAAATAATCACAACTGTGTCACGTTTGGAAGACGATACACAAATTGATCGATCTCAGGTTCCTCTCTTTTGGGACATTATACACAAATGTTTTATTTTTACATAATTTTAATAATGTTATAATAACATAATGTATATAAACTTTGTAACCATCATAATAGGTCATGAGTGGAATGAGATGGAATGGATAAATGTTTTAATTAATTCCGATTGAGCCTTTGATTCGTCCAAACCAACATCTCTGTGCGGATGTATTATTACATATTTTCGATTGTTGAAAAAGTCTAATGAATGAATCGAATAAAATAGCTGATCTTGCCGTTGCTTGGTATGACAATAATGGCGTAGTAAAATGAAATAATGGTGACCTGGATCGAAAATATTAATCGTATTCTGTCATCAATGATTTATTTCAAGTCAGTTCCAAATGAAATCACATCTAGTTGGGCTGAGCTACTCTCCCCATGAAAAGGACGGTCCTCTGAGAGTGGCCGTCAGCACTGCACTCAGTGTTCACCACCATGAAGATGAAGGGGTGGTCGGCCTTGAAAGTTATCTCGGGATGGGGTGGATAATCTTCCCGAGCTGATATGGCCGTTATAACTACGGCTGCATTAATTTGAGAACAAAAGAGTCATAACAAGAGACACAAAGAACGGCCAAAGTTTTGCGTTTACTTTTAATTCTTATCTTGTACAGGTCTACATACAATTTGAGAGCCAGGGAGCACAAAAACAACGCTCGTTCTTCACGTATAAAACAAATAACACCTTATTTATTGAATCAATAATGAACATGTCCAATAATACCCCCACCCCACCTCTCACCACTGGTGGTAAAAAAGACAAAATTGCGCACATTTCTCGTCCTGGGTGGAATATAATTATTGTTGTTTTGCTTTTGAGTAAACTAATTCCGCATAAATATTTGATTCATCGAAACCAACAACTTTCTGCAAGTGCACAACTTATTTCAATGCGATTGTTGAAAAGGGAAAAGTCTCATGATTTAATATTTTGAATAGAATTTAATGCAGGCCATTAAATATTCTGCAGTTACTGGGTATGACAAGAACGGCAATGTGAAAGAGGATTGAATGGAGACGTGAAAATATTACTCGTATTCTTTCGAGAGTGATTTATTATTTTCAAGTTTATTCCAAGTAAAATCACATCTTGTTGGGCTGAGCTACTCTCCCCATGAAAAGGACGGTTCTGTCAGAGTGGCCATCAGCACCGCGTATGGTTTTCACCACCATAAAGATGAAGGGGTGGTCGGCCTTGAACGTTATCTCTTCTCTTGGAACTGGGTTACGAGTTCCTCCGAGAGGTCCAATTACAGCTACAACAGGAGAAATGGTGTAACCTCAATGACATTGTGGAGTTGCAGTATTAAATCCGTATTGTTGGCCGACATCTCGAGGACCACATTGTATATGGTTGGAATTGTTGTTACATTACACCTCAACTAATTAATGGTAATAATGGTAATAGTATGAGTAGCAAAGCGGCATCGACTGTTAAATTGTGCAAGGAAATAATGGTAGCAGATTGGATTGAAGAGTTGGGGTTATCTAGGTGTCCGTTAGGGCGCCGCAGCCAAGCCGTGGCGCGCTACACACTCAGGCACCTTATACAGCAAGCAGAGTTGGGGTGATTTCGAGGTGTTACCCAGCCGTCATGAAACGTGATGTAAACTTAAAAACTATCACAATCGAGGGTATTTAGGTACCTGACAACACATGCCAAATTTAATTGGTGTGCAAACATTCCTTCTTGGTGAAAAAATTACTTGAAACATGCTCAAAATCACTTAAAGGATGTTAGTTACTACTGGCTGCTGCTGCTCCTACTGCTGCTGCTCCTCCTCCTCCTCCTCCTCCTACTCCTACTACTACTACTACTACTACTACTACTACTACTACTACTACTACTACTACTACTACAAATACTACAGCACAGGGAGTCTTCTGGCTGATTTTTCCGACCTAGTTTTCAATGCATTAAATAAAAATTTGCATGTGGGGGTAATTTTTATAGACTTTTCTAAAGCGTTTGACACCTTACTTCATAGCAGACTGCTGAATGCTCTTAAAAAAATTGGAATACGAGGGCCACTTCTAGAATTATTTAGAAATTATTTGTCAGAAAGACGTGTGACTGTTAAATATCAACATTATTTTAGTAAATTAAACAAAAGTTCATCTGGTGTGCCCCAAGGCTCCATTTTAGGTCCATTATTATATCTTGTTTATGTTAATGACATGTTAAAGTTGGTCAAAGATTGTTATATTTTTCTTTATGCTGACGATACTGTTATTGTTGCTATTCATAGAGTATTTGAAATTGTAAACAAAATGCTCCAAATTGACTTTTTGAATATTTTAAGATGGTCCCATGATAATGGTCTAACTATCAATTATAAAAAAACAAAGGTCATGCATATTCATTCACCTTACACTAGTGTTAAAAAATTAAACATTATTTTCCATAATTATGCCTGCCTACACAGAAACTTCCGAAAGGGTTGTGTTTCGAGTGATGATGACTCATGCGGGTGCCAAAAGTGTTTAGATAATACATTCGAACACATATATCTAGGAGTGATAATTGATGGAAATTTTAAATGGGACAAACATATAAATAAGTTAAGCAGCAAATTAAGGTCAACCTTGTACAGTATACGTGTTCTTAAACCATATGTAAGTACTAGCGTTTTGGTTACGGTGTATTATTCACTGGCAGAATCTTTAATACGATACGGAATATTGTCATGGGGACATGCTACGGCTTCTTACATAAAAAAGGTGGAAAATTTACAAAGGTCAATTTGGAGGGTAATTTTTGGAGAAAGAACTAGTGAGTTTTTAACAGCTTCAAAACTGCATTTTTATGTTTTTATGGTCACTAATTACTTCTCATCAGAGTACAAAGCTGTATCTCATCATGACCATAAAACAAGAAATAAGTTACGATTATTGATACCTAGTGACATTTATAACAGGTACGGAGAACAACAGAAAAGCTACCTAGTGCCGTCCTTGTTCAATAAATTGCCAGAAGACCTAAAGCAACTAACAAAATGGTGTGAAATAAAAAAACAAATAAGGAAATGGTTATTAGAAAATGAGATATAGAACCTAATGTGTATTTTGTATGTGTAGATTTGAATTACTAATATTTGATTTGTGTGTTTATACTTTGTTGATGAAATGTAATAATTTTTTGTTTTGTTTCAATACGAAGAGTCAAGACTTACAAAATGTTGTAAAAATATAATAACAAATTACCCCACAGACAAGCTACTACGTAGCTTTGTGGGGTTTGTCAATTCTGTATTTGTAATTTTTGATCAATAAAAGTTTTCTAAAAAAAAAAAAAAAAAAAACTACTACTACTACTACTACTACTACTACTACTACTACTACTACTACTACTACTACTACTACTACTACTACTACTACTACTACTACTACTACTACTACTACTACTACTACTACTACTACTACTACTACTACTACTACTACTACTACTACTACTACACACTCCTCCTCCTCCTCCTTTTGAAAGAAAAACTTGAAAAAGTTTACCGGAAGGCTTCCAAATAAAGGTTTTAAAATAAGCTTTTACAAGCATACAATCAACAACTAACTATAGTTACTTGACAATAATCGCCTACATTGTTTTTGTTTACAACAAGCAAATCTTTGGACCACTTAATTTTTACATTCTATTGTAAATTGGTAATACCATAGAAATTAATCGATTTTGATAAAATTATAGGAAGCTTCGCAAACGCTTTTTCAGGCGCGTTGTTGGATGAACGTAATTTTTTTAAACGAAAAAAGCGTAAAATTGCTATTTTCATGAGAAATTATTTTTCGATTGCGCTCAAATTTCACACCAAAATATTAATTCATACATTTAAGGTTCTGTAAAAAAATCATTACGATTGGATAAAACATGTAGGTGTTGCCTAAGTCAAAGAAATGTTTTAAAAATAAAGAAAATCGTAAAATTGCGATTTTCTTGAATTAATATTTTGATTACTCTCAAATTTTACACGAATATATAAATTCATAAAATTTAGGTTCGGTGAAAAATTCATCACAATCAGATAAAGCATGTAGGTGTTACAAGTCGAAGAAAGTTTTATAAATCGAGCAAAATCGTAAAATTGCGATTTTCATGAGAAATAATTTTTCGATTGCGCTCAAAAAAATGGCAGTTCTAAGTTCAGAGAAATCGAAGGCCCCCAGAAAATTTCATCGTAATTGTAGCATAGGTTTAGCCGGAATCGTGGTAACAGATAGACAAAAATTTACAAAAAAAAATCATTCCGGATTTTTTTCTCTAGTGTAGTAGAATGGAATCTTCGCTTCACTCGATACGCTCATCCTATTATATTTTAACAGATAATTTTGCAACAGAACTTTAAAAAGTAATGAGATCCCACATAACAAAAACTTGTAAAAATACAGCCAAACCTTACACACTCAAAAGAAATGAGATCTAAAAAAAGGGCCAAGCTCATCTACCCTTCCACATTTGCGCATTCTTAATTCATAAACGTACAGTGTCCCGTAACAAAACCCTTGAAAAGCTTTGCAAAATAGAATTTGCATGACCATTACGTTAAAATTAATTAGAAAAAACGAATTTGGATGAACTATTACGTTTAAATTAATAGTTGCAAATTCTATTTTGTCAAGCTTTTCAAGGATGTTGTTATGGGACACTGTACGTTTACGAATTAAGAATGCGCAAATGTGGAAGAGTAGATGAGCTTGGCATTTTTTTTAGATATCATTTCAATTGAGTGTGTAAGGTTTGGCTGTATTTTTACAAGTTTTTGTTATGTATGGTTTCAACATAGTGTAACGGAACAACATTGGGGAGATCTTCTTTTTAGATAAACGAAGTGTTTGTATTACATAAATAATAATTTTCACACGATTCCACATAATAGTTTAAATCCGCGGATTGGTTTTCAGAAGAGCAGTAATTTGTTTCTAATTTTCATTATTTGTTTTCATTACGTCTTACAATCTGAATTATTATACCTACGCATTCCAATAACGCTCTACATATTATTTTATCACTGCTAATATCTCCCCACTCACTTATCGAGCTAGCTACTCTATACGATACCATCACAGTTCAGATGGCATGACTGATTTTGTGTTCAAATCGGGATAAAATTTTTGTTTTAACTTCACAATGAAAATTAATGTGTATTCTAATAATGATTAAACAACGACATCATGTTGTGTAAAGTTATTCCGCACGAATATTTGATTAGTCCAAACAATCATCTTTTGGCGAGTGAACAACTTATTTAATTCTGATTGTTGGAATGGGAAAAGTCTCATGATTTAATATTTTGAAAAGAATTTATTGCTGGCCATTAAATATGCTGCAGTTACTCGGTATGACAAAACGGCAATGTGAAAGAAGATTGAATGGAGACCTGAAAAGATTACTCGTATTCTTTTGAGAGTGATTTATTTTTTCAAGTTAATTCCAAATGAATTCACATCTAGTTGGGCTGAGCTACTCTCCCCATGAAAAGGATGGTCCTGTCAGAGTGGCCGTCAGCACCGCGTACGGTTTTCACCACCATGAAGATGAAGGGGTGGTTGGCCTTGAACGTTATCTCTTCTCTCGGAATTGGGTTACGACTTGATTGGAGGACTGGAATTACAGCTACAACAGAAGAGATGGTGTAAATTTAATGACGTTGTAGAGTTGACCACGTTGAATTTGGTAGGAATTGTTGTTACATTACCCCCCAACTAACTAATGGTAAAACTATGAGCAGCAAAGCGGCATTGACTGTTGGATTGTGGTAATGGTAGCAGATTGGACTAAAGATTTGGGGTTGTTCAATAAAGTATAACGAGTGTGACAGTATAATTTAGATTTTCTGTTTGGATTAATGAAGTGTTTGTATAACAGAAATAATAATTTCCCCGCGATTCCCCTAACAGTAATATTCTTCTAATTTTCACAATTTCTTTTCATTACATCCCACAATCTGGATTATTATACCAACGCATTCCAATCACGTTCTACATTTATCACTGCTTACCTCTCCCCACTCACTTATCGAGCTTGTTTCTCTATACATCACATTTCTGACGACATGACCAATTTTGTATTCAAATCGCGATACAATTTTTGTTATAACTTTACGTTGAAAATTAACGTGTTTCTGTTAATGGTTATGCAACGACATCATGTTGAATCTAGCATCAGGAAACATGCGTTCATCAGCGTGTAGCGTGTGAGCAGCGTTTATCACATCATTCTGGGTATCTGAATGACGTCACTAACCTGTAGCTGCGGCTGCCTCGGTGCCATCCTCGTCGACCTCTATGAATGCCTTGTGAATGACCTTGGACACCGCGACATGTCCGGAGGTCAGACCACTGAAGTCAGCTTGTTGGGTGAACATGGTTCCCATTCCCATCTGCAACAATCATTCACTAGTCATCAGTTTGCACTCAAATAAGTACCATCATTTCTTGAGCGTCTGTCTCAGGGTTATTTGTGAATATTGAGGTTTCTTTTCGTGGATTTTTCAAATGATTCAATTAAAAAACGATAGCATGTTTTAACAGGTTCGGTCAATTTAGCAGGAATAACCTTTAAACGTCCTCATCTAAAGTGGTTCAATCTCAAAATATCATAATAATTGGAGCACTTATTGGTAAGTAATGGTGCTTAATGCGCAGACTTAAGTTGTTCAAGAAATCCCAATTGCCAATGAACGTATTACTCAAGGCATCAGCTTATTTTGTCTCTTAAAGAAGGCCTGACATATGTAGGCGATGCAATGTTATTCCTTGACAAGTGTAGAATGTAGATGGGGGATAGGATTGATCCTTGTGGTACGTTACATACCTGAGTGAGAGTGTCCTTGAGATCCAATGATTCTTCCAGCCTGAATTTTGGAAGCGACAGGTGGACATTGGGGTAAGTAGCTCCAGAAGCAGTGATGTTGCTTAAACGAAGTCCAGCCATCCTGGTCTCAACATCATGGAGTCCGTTCTTGTCTTTGGGAAGAATGACGATCATACTGATCTTCTTGCCCTGCAAGAAACATCAGTAAGTCACTTGTTACCAATTAATGTTTATTCTTGCAATACGTTACACCCGAGGAATCGATGAATCTCTCAAGGACAGACTTTTAAGACGGTAACTGATAACGGATTAGTCTTTATATTAAGTTGCAAACAACAAACTGAATCAGCATAAGGGAACGAGTATATTCGGAACAACAGTCTAAGAAGTGAACAACTAGTTTATGGATAGCTATTGACGTATACAAATGTGGCAAAGAAAATAGAATTATGTAGCAAAATCCTTATCATTTAGAAGTTTGCTGCATTTGCAGTTTGCATGCTAAGTTTGCCTGGAATAGAATCAGGAACCTCTTGAATCAGAGTCTCACTCCATGTATTTGAATTAAAAAATGTTCTTCTCAGATTGCTCGCATACAAAGGTGGGCATGATCTGTACTAGGATGTAAAATTTAACAAGCTTAAGTTTAAGCACCTACCACATATGGTATTTCCAAGATATCTGCCTTGAGATTCTGAGAATCAAAGTAAGCAAATTTCCCTCGGACCGTCATGTGCATCATGGGAACATCTTTGGTGACGCCGGCTGAGACGTGGAAGGGTTCGTTCCTTGTTGTCTTAGGGAAGGATTTGTCCCAAGCACCCTTGAAGTAAAGGGCGTTGACGAGAACCATGGCTGTGCTGCTGTCTACACTTCCTGAGAGGGTTACAAGTACATTATTTATAGTAATATAGGCTTTCTCTTTTACACAACTTATACACGACAAATACGATTATTTTTGCTATTTTTAGGTGTCATCTTTCATCGACTTTTGAACTAACAATGTTGACTACTGTATGGGAAGATAGTTTAACCATTTCCCTTGACCGACAGTGTTGGTTCGTGCGTTAAGTGCGCGTCTCTGATTTGGGAGGTCCCGGGTTCAAATCCCGTCGAGACCAGCAATTCTGATGAAAGTTTCCCCAGGTTTTCCTCGGTCGTTAATGAGAATGCAAGGGATTGAGAGGTGTTGCCATTGGCTACAAACAAATTCTACGAAGCATCGGGAAATGTTTAGGTACGATTTCCATCCGAAATATTTTTTCCAATATCTTCTAAATCTTCACAGTTACAAGTATAGAGATTTAGAAGTATACCCCTGGAAATTTGATGAAAATCGAAATAGCCGTTTATCAGGTTGAGGGCGAACAAACAAAAAGACAACTTAAATACGTGCTATTTTTCTCTAGGTAGTCAAATAAAGTTTTCGCTACGCTCAATGCGCTCGTCCAACTGTTCGGTGTTCGAGACGAGTTGTGATGGTTCTCAGTTCTCACCGGTGGGCAGCAGGTCCCTGATCTTGTTCTCTGTGTTTCCCTCGACCCAGGAGTTGATGTTGACGCGAGCCTCCTCGTGTTTGTGCTGGAAGTCAACCAGTTCGCTGCTGCTGTGGAAGTCTTTCTTTGCAGTCGCAGCGAACTCTGCTTTTGGCGCGTAGCGGGTGTCCGTAAAAATCTTGTTGGCGATCTTTGTGACCACACTGGAATTAGCCTGACGGAGGACGAAAACGTGTATTTAAAGATCATGCCGTCTTAAGGAAAACATACACAGGTTATAGCTACACACACAACACATGAATTATACCATATATTGCCGTTATGGTGTTAACTTTATTTAGTAGGAAACATGCTCAAGGCCAACTTGCTTCTCTTTGTGACTTACTACGTGTAGAGTGTAAGATAATAATTCACATGCTTTTAATCCCAACATTCTTCTTTTGGTTCTGAGAAACTTTGATAGAGCTTTGTTTAGGATTTCTTGAGGTCTGGTATCAAAACGGTAAACTCAAAAACCTAATAATTTCAATTTCAATTTATTCATTCGATCGATACATGGTAACAGATATAACCCCTCTTGGAAGAGAGGGAATGAATAATCCTTAATAACTATTATATTCATAAATATGATTCACATGATAATGATGGAAAATATAAATACTAGTAATTAGTAAAAGTGGAATTTGAAAATAAGCGAGTTGCTTCCATCTAGTATCTAGTATGAAACGCACTTTTACCTCTTATGGAGTGATTAAGTATGATTACCTCCTTAACCTAACACTTAATGAAAGGACAGTTTGACCTTTAGAGAGCGCATGAAGTGTCGGAAGCCATCTTTGGTCTTCTGTTGATCAGCTGGCAGATGAAGCCCCTCCACCATCTCTTGCGCGGTAGAGCCCCGCGCTCCCTGTGACGTCAGAGCTAGGATGGTGTGGATGCTGGCAGGCGAGAAGAACAAGTTGCCCTCTTGGTGAGACATCACCTGGAAATACCGGGTCGCAATCATAAGTCACCCAATCAAGTGGTCATGTGTTCAATTTATTTGTACCCTTACCAGTACCCAGTTCACGATTCTTATAATGAAATAGAGGGGGGAAATGGATTTATTAGAGTGAACATTAAATAACGAGAAAAAGTCATATTTATTATTTGTGACGTCATATCATCTAGGGCGACGGTCGTCGCCCGGCAGACAAGCGAATACGGCTGCTAGGCGACACCGAACTCCGGCCCTATATACACCTACCAGAGTTGGGGGGTTTTCAGCTATCTGCACACGCCGCCCCGAAAGAGTTACAATCTTGAAACTCGGTATATGACCTGGTATGTGGTCCATGACATACCAAAAAAAAAAATCAACCCGATCCGACAACTCGTTCTGTGTTAAAAAAGGCTCTCAACATCGTCAAATTCCTTAAAGCTGGCTGGGTGGGTGGGTGGCTATGAGTTCTCCGCGGAGAGTTCTTTAGCCTACAGAGAAAACGGTAAATCTTAGAACTATGAAACTTGGACCACACTTAGGTGTATTTCAGACGCAGTGCCTTTTGCTTTCAAAACCAAAATCGGGTAACAGGGACCGGAGAAAATCAAAATTTGGATGATAATCAAAACGCGTAATTACCAAGGCGTGGTAATTTGTACAAACTTGAAATTTAACATGCTATTAACCATTATAAATATCTTGCGTCCAAAACACAAGGGGCTAAATTTGGGATGACCATGGGCCCAAAAATGACAAAAAACATATCTGAACTTTAAGAAATGAATCATTCAAAGAAAACGCTACAACTGAGATGTTTCAAACGTGGAATACATTTTGATATCTCTCATTCTTTATCACTTTTGAATATGGAAAGCAAAATTGGTTAACGGGTACCGGAAAAAAACCAAAATTATCAAAAGTAGGTAATTCCGTACTCTTATGAATAATACGCTATACCGAGAAAACGGTTCATCTTAGAACTTTGAAACTTGGGCCACACTCAGATGTACCTCATATAACAAAAACCGGGCAATTGGGACCGGGGAAAATCAAAATCAAAATCAAAATCAAAACGCATAATTACTCAGGCGTAGTAATTTGTACAAGCTTGAAATTAAACATGCTCTTAACCATTATAAATATCAAGTGCTTATGCTAGTGCGTTGGTCTTGTTGTTAGCGTATCTGCTTCCAATGCAGAAGGGCTAGGGTTCGATTCCCGCTAAAGTCAGAAGTTTTTTAACTTCTGATTTGGATAATTCTTGTCTTAGGAGTTTGTAAACGGTGACTTTGGAGCCGTCCTAGCAAAATCAAAACGCGTTATTACTCAGGCGTAGTAATTTGTATACAAGCTTGAAATTAAACATGCTCTTATAACCATTATAAATATCTAGTGCTTATGCTAGTGCGTTGGTCTTGTTGTTAGCGTATCTGCTTCCAATGCAGAAGGGCCAGGGTTCGATTCCCGCTCAAGTCAGAAGTTTTTTAACTTCTGATTTGGACTTAAGTCTATCAGTTCTTGTCTTAGGAGTTTGTAAACGGTGACTTTGGAGCCGTCCTAGCAACGAAGCACATAATAAATTCCAGAGTTGTTCTGGATCGGCCTTGTTGATTCTGGCGTTGATCCGCGGATGTTCGCACTGTCCATACCACTGATTGATATATTTCCTATTAAAAATATCGATCTTTAATTGGTTATCGCTCACTCGTCGATTGCGTCGGGGCCTGCAGGGTTGGCTTGGTCGCTTTGATTTAAAGTCCCCCACTGAAAATCAGTTATATATAACTGAGTGGGTAGACTCTAAATAAAAATTTATTTATTTATTTATTCAAGGGGTATCTTTGGGGGGACCGTGGGCCCAAAAATGTAAAAAAACAACTTTGAACTTAACAAATTTAATCATTCAAAGTCCATCATTCACACCTTGATAGCGAACGAACAACAAAAAGATGTGATATCCCCCAAAATACAAAAATTTGTAAAAAAGACGGCAGCCAAGCTCTCCTTCAAAAGTCTTCGGCTGTGAATGCTGTGAGATATAGAAGTTGAGCCAAGCTTTTTATTCTTTCTCCCTAGTTTCGCTTTGAAAATATGTAAGATCATTTCGCCTGTTGACGAGCGCCAAGCCAACGATTTTTGTGGTAAAAAAAGTAAAATTTTTAAACTCGAAATCATAAAAAAATGACTTGGCCATTGAATTTGGTTCATGGCCAAGCAATTTTTTATGATTTCGAGTTTAAAAAATTTACTTTTTTACCACAAAAATCGTTGGCTTGGCGCTCGTCAACAGGCGAAATGATCTTACATATTTTCAAAGCGAAACTAGGGAGAAAGAATAAAAAGCTTGGCTCAACTTCTATATCTCACAGCATTCACAGCCGAAGACTTTTGAAGGAGAGCTTGGCTGCCGTCTTTTTACAAATTTTTGTATTTTGGGGGGATTATGTCTACATCAAAACAATAAAATAAAATATTTAAAAGTTAATTGTTATAACATACACGAATTATAATACATTGAGTATAATATACAACATAAACTAACATACTATTACAATTAGTCAACAGTGAAAACAAAATCGTATGCGTGAATTTTGTGAAAGGTAGGCCTAGTGCCACACAATTTGAGTTAAAGCTGGATTTATATAATGATGTAACTTTCTATAACTGACCTTGTAGAGGGAGTTGGAGAAGTCAAGGTTGCTGTTAGAGACAGCTTTCAAACCTTCCAGCTCAGCTGGACTGCTATGCTGCGCAGACACAGTTGCGCAGACGACCATCGCCACCAGGACAGCTGATAGTATCGACGCCATTTTCTGTGTCTGGAACAATTTCGTTTTGTGCTTGATTAAGTATTTCAGGTCAGGTTTAAGCCATACAATTGCTTAATTCATGTGATCTGCGACTTCATTGACGCTCAGTATGTTGTGGAATTCATTAACTCCAAAGGTGTTGATTGAGAATACAGTATGAACACACCCAACCGACCTAAAGCAAGGATATACATTCCTCGAAATTTTGAAGACGCGTTCCACGGTGGTTCACTAGGCACACATGAAATCAAGGTAAGATTGTTAGAAACTGCATAATTTTTAAACGAAAACAAACAAAACGTAAATACGCACAATTAAATTAATGAAACATCCGAAAATTGTTTGGTAAGTTATTTTGTTGTTAGATTAAGGTGATTATATCCTTTCTCTTCTCCCATGAAAATGACATATGACAGTGTCTGCTGCATCTGACGCGGCGCGACACAGCGATGACCGAAGCTCTGTCAGGTAGACAACCATGAAGCTCATATTATATGATCTTTACCGATTGGTGCGAAACCAAATCATACGATAATTATTAGTAATTACCTATTAAGTGTAATATAATAAAAATCTATCAATAAAAGTACCATCCTCGTAATGAAATATTTGCGTTTGTTTTATGCATTATTTTGAATTATTGAGACTGTATGTTTCGTCGATTTACTGAATGTGTTGACCTAATAATGTCCTGGTTCAAGGATGGCAATGCGTCATATCATAATATGCAACAGATAATCCAGTCAATTATTTATAACCCAAGCGACAACTTGTCGATCGAAAGTAATAACTCGGTAAAGAGAATAAATCATGGCCTGTGGTTCTATTTTATAAGTTCCATTGTCGATCGACAAGTTGTCGTTTCAGAAAATAGGCCCCTAGGTCTTATCAGAGTCGATAAAGAAGTTTCCCCTTTGGGGAGGTCCCCTTACTCCCAAGTCAAAACGGAATCTAACGCTCTGCGCGCTGAGGGCGGCTTGAATGTGAAACTAATAAAAGCACTGCACGCTAAATACGGTCAGTAGATTATCCATGTGCAGTGACGCTGAAATCAACAAATAACAGACGAAACGTCAAACTTTAATTTTATTTCAATCATATTAGCCCTGGGCCCTAGTCTTTTAAAACGATTTACTTTTGATTTATTATTGTACTATAAAGTGTTGAGCAGGCGTCACTGACATTTTCGTGCGAAATAATTTGAGATATGTCTTGTTCAAGCCTAACGGACGTAAGTGTAGCCTAGGCCCAAGGCCACAATACAGTTTTCAGACGTAAGTACGCCCTTGGCATTCAAATCGAAATCTTGAACAATACATATTGTCGGCCTAGGTCCTAAGCTTAGGTCTACTCCATCAGAAATATCCTCATCAATAAAGATAGTTTGCTTTACTCCAAAACATTCGCCAACATTCGATCGTATTTAGGATTTTGACGTTTCCGCCATTTGTCGTCATCGACTGTTAACTACTAGTAGAAAAGTGACGTAGTTTTATTGAAGTAGTTCCATCAATCGTCACACAGATGTCGCGCGGAACGTTAGATTCCAAACGCCAAAAACCGACTTTTTATTTTACCCTGGGACCCAAGTTTTGAATCAAAACGTCGATAATTTTTCGACGTTTTGAGTGGTCACGTGGTCTGATAACGTCGATTTCCTCAAAAAGCTAATTTTGAAATCAAAACGTATTTTTTTTGACGTCCCACAACGTCTTTTTCTACCCACAAAAAAATAGCTTGTGGGACATGCGTGGGATGATGCTTTTTGACGTTACGCCCTCTCAATATAATATACTCGTTCGTCCTATGCATGTTTATACAAGGCTGTGGTTAAATTCGAACACTTGGGACTTGGCATTTGGCGCTAGGCTATATCGATGTATTTGGCATTTTCAATTTATAAATAAACTAATTAATCTTGATTTCATGGCCCCAGGGTAAGGCCTAGGCCCTACATCAATTAATTAGGGCTACCTAGATCGAAAGCCTATTAATAGGCTAGGCCTAGCGCCTTGGACCTAGGGCCGCCTTGGCCCCTAGCTCTTGTCAACATTCAGACACCTCGCGTTTTATTTACCTTTTAGCATGCATGCGAGTTATTTCCACGACGCATCTTTGTTATTTTTATGTTATGAAACGTTGAGTTTTGCAGATTCAAATCGTGTATTGATGAAATAAGATCTTCTTGCTGTTCAAATGCATGTTGATTGTATTTTAGGTTATGTTCGGCACTGCGCTGGGAGAACGTAAACAAACAAGGAAATGCAAAGACTTTAGAAAAACATGTAATATGTGTAGTAGGCCTATCTTTGTCTGAGGTCTTTGGGTGTAGGAGCATAGAATACTCATATTTGATTGGTCCAGAGTTCGGCAATGTTCGGCTAGCGGGAGAGATAGCTGACGGGAAGAACAGCAAAGCAAGTTTATCTCACAACGTCAGTAGAAAGATTCAAAACTAGCATTTCATTCAAACCACAAAAAATCGACGTTATCAAGTGACGTTATGAAAGTGACGTTTTGATCAAAACGCTTATTTCAAAACTTGGGTCCCAGGGCGGTATAGAAAGTTGGAGGACCTCCCCAACGGGGAAACTTCTTTATCGACTCTGGTCTTATCAAGTTATTTATACCGTATACTGGTACTACCGGTTTCACACAAAAATCGTACCACTTCCCAAAGATCACCAACACTGAATGCAACGGCAAAACAACGACAACCTAACAGCAACTGGCGATAACTAAGAATCGAGTTTAGGTTTGTGCATTTTTGAGAAGCATACGTTTCGTTTCTATTGCCTTACCGTTGCCAGGTGCACGTCTTCAACATGTTTAGAACCTCTGACATATTAACAGCAACTATGCAAATAGTTAATAACTAGAGAAACGCCAAAGTCGTTGATAGACGAGTGAGTGACCCATGTGTTTAGTACCCGGGAACATCCCCTTTCCTCCCCTACACCTAAGGTTGGATCTAGCCCAGTATGGGGAATGATACCGGGTATTCAACAAAAGGCTCACTCACTCGTCTCTCAACGACTTTTGCATTTCCCTAGTCTAGTTGGGTAAGGTGCCCTTATACCCGAAATGTGAGAGACCTTCTTCAATCCCCGTGTCGGATAGATTTGGTAGTTTTTGGATTGTATTTAAAAAAATACTAAACACGTTTTTAAAATGCATATGACGCAGTTTAGTCTACATCAACTGTGACAATACTATGGAAAACACAGCTAGTACAAAATACGAGTAACGATTGCAAGGTTTACTTAATCTCCCAGCGAAATTTGGGGGTACCTTGAACATGCAAGTTTTGATAGACCTAGTTTGTCACTGCCTAACTGCATTACAAATATTTTTCCACTGCCTCCATTGCAACCGAGTAACGTCTAAGAAGCAGTGATTTTTTCAAAAGAAAAACCAATGTCGTTAAAAGAATTCCTACACATGTTTGGCCTATTTTTCAGTTTATTATTTCTTGTAGGTTTAAATCGATATGAATTTTGCTCATTTTGTTAGCAGTTCTAAATTACCTGGTCACGGATGTCTGTTTAAAATTTTAGCTCAATCTATTCCGTATGAGCCCGGACAAACAGACAGACATTTAACATACAAACATTTAACATACACCGACAGTGTTGGCTCGGGCGCTAAGCGCTCGACTCTGATTCGGGAGGTCCCGGGTTCAAATCCCGTCGAGACCGGCAATCCTGACTGAAGGTTTTTCCCGAGGTTTTCCTCGGTCGTTAATGCGAATGCAAGGGATTGAGTCCTCTTAAATAGCCCTCGGATATCCTTCACAATTTCCTATCCGCAAATACCTAGTTCACCTGAAGAGGGGCTAATTGCACCCTATAACAGGTTTCCCACGATAAAAATTTAAATTTAAAAATTTAACATACAGACAATGGTCACGGCCAAGGCCCGATCGAGTAGCGTTGTATAGACTTCGTTTCGCTGAGCTCACTCGTCTAATTAAACTGTGCACATATGAGGTAGCCAACTATAGTGTCATGAAACTTCCTGATACCTGACTAATAGGCGTGTGCTCTTTTGAGAAGCGTACGTTTAGATTATGTTGCCTTACGTTGCCAGGTGCAAGTCTTTAACATGTTTACAACCTCTGACATGTTTACAGCAACTATGCAACTATGCAAATACTAAATAATTAAACTGTGCAACTATGAGGTAGCAGACTGTAGTGTCATGAAACTTCCTGATACCTGACTAATAGGCGTGTGCGCTTTGAGAAGCGTACGTTTAGTTTATGCTGTCTTACGTTGCCAGGTGCAAGTCTTCAACATATTTACAACCTCTGACATGTTTACAGCAACTATGCAACTATCCAAATACTAAATAATTAAACTGTGCACATATGAGGTAGCCACCTATAGTGTCATGAAACTTCCTGATACCTGACTAATAGGCGTGTGCTCTTTTGAGAAGTGTACGTTTAGTTTATGTTGTCTTACGTTGCCACTTGCAAGTCTTCAACATATTTACAACCTCTGACATGTTTACAGCAACTATGCAACTATGCAAATACTAAATAATTAAACTGTGCACATATGAGGTAGCAGACTATAGTGTCATGAAACTTCCTGATACCTGACTAATAGGCGTGTGCTCTTTTGAGAAGCGTACGTTTAGTTTATGTTGTCTTACGTTGCCAGGTGCACGTCTTCAACATATTTACAACCTCTGACATGTTTACAGCAACTATGCAACTATCCAAATACTAAATAATTAAACTGTGCACATATGAGGTAGCAGACTGTAGTGTCATGAAACTTTCTGATACCTGACTAATAGGCGTGTGCGCTTTTGAGAAGTGTACGTTTAGATTATGTTGCCTTACGCTGCCAGGTGCAAGTCTTCTTTAACATGTTTACAACCTCTGACATGTTTACAGCAACTATGCAACTATCCAAATACTAAATAATTAAACTGTGCACCTATGAGGTAGCAGACTTTAGTGTTATGAATCTTCCTGATACCTGACTAATAGGCGTGTGCGCTTTTGAGAAGCGTTCGTTTAGTTTATGTTGCCTTACGTTGCCAGGTGCAAGTCTTTAACATGTTTACAACCTCTGACATGTTTACAGCAACTATGCAACTATGCAAATAGGCCTACTAAATAATTAAACTGTGCACATATGAGGCAGCAGACTGTAGTGTTATGAAACTTTCTGATACCTGACTAATAGGCGTGTGCGCTTTGAGAAGCGTACGTTTAGTTTATGTTGCCTTACGCTGCCAGGTGCACGTCTTTAACATGTTTACAACCTCTGACATGTTTATAGCAACAATGCAACTATTCAAAAACTTAATAATCAAACTGTGCACATATTATGAGGTAGCAGAATTTAGCAGTGGCGTATCCAAGGGGGGGGGGGGCAGGGGGGGTCCTTTTGCAAAAAGAACAAATCAATGTGAAAGTGTAACGTTTTAATGGAGAAAATAGAATAATATTTTTTATCGCAATACTAAAGGCAAATTACCATCCGACGAAAAAAGGATTTTAGTAGATACGAATTTGGTAATAGTAATGCTTTAAAGAGCACAGATTTTTAGAAAAATGAGCTTGAAAGAGAAAACTTTGAGATAAAAAAAAGGGTTTTAGTCGATATAAAGTTGGCGATGCTTTAAAACGCACAAATGTTTACTACAATGACATTGAAAGAGAAAACTTTTGGATTAAAAACAGGATTTTAGTAGATAAAAAGTTGGTCATTGTGATGCTTTAAAACGCACATAAGATTTTCACCAAAATGACCTTGATGGAGAAAAAATTTGCCTTCCGTTAATCTATGAATTAATTGATGGAACCCCCCCCCCTTTATGAAATCCTGGATACGTCACTGGAGTAAAGTGTCATGAAACTTTCTGATACCGTGACTGATTTGAGTAAATGTGTGGTCTTACCGGCTTCTAGGAACTGATGTGATCTCCTGAAGACAACTCGCCTTCTGGAATATCTAGGTCCGGCAAGTAACATATATAAGCCAAGACTTCAAGCTCTATCAGAGCTATCTCTCGATCGACCCTCACCCTGGATAAAAATGACCTCTATTTCGGTTATACGCGGTTTTAAGCAGTTTTAACTATAAATTCGCGCACGTACTAGAATTTGTTACTAAGACAAAAATTTACAGTTTTCACCAAGCGGCCACATTTGAGCCGGCCGCGAATGGTCCGTCTGAAACCACGACCACAGTACCAACGAGCCACGCTTATCAAGCATTCAATCATGATGCTTTTCCACATTGAATACAAACTCTTTTATAACATTATTTAGCGGCAGCTCACGGCGAATATATTTGCCATGATATTTAATCTATCAGTGTACCAGCATACTCGGGTGAGAGTTTTTTTTAAAGGTTTTCTTCAGTTGTTAATATTAATGCAAATGATTAAACCCTCATAAACCGTCCTTGAGTATTCCCTTTACAGCTACTTCTTCTCGAAAATATCTAGTTAGGGGACAATCGCATTGACACGTTTCCCACTAGATTTAACATGCACTAGTGTGAACTCAGCTCGATCGTTATATTCCATTGGACATTCCAATGCGCAGTGGATCAGCATTTACACATTTCAGTCACATGTACACTAGGCGCCAGAAGTAAATCAAGGGGTCTGGAAGATACCTACCGTTATCGACCTCGCTCGTGAATGGCGTCGCTCGGAAGAGGACTCAAATCACCTAGAGAATGCGCTAGTGTCGCGGGGGCGTTAATATGACTCCGGGCCGACTTGGCTAACCTTTTCCCTCTCTGTCTAAGGTGGCGCGCGCACCATGCTAACCCGTCTCAGTATGCGCGCGCATCACATAATGTCTGCCGCTCAGTTCAAAGAAATAGTTAACCTTATTGACTGAGGAAATAAAATAAAAAACCTTCAAAACCTTAACGTTTCTAATTAAAATATAAATTACTTTTACCCGGAAAGGAGTTCTATTAACTATTATTTAAAATAAACAAAAATACCTTCTAAATCTTTAACATTTCTATTAAAAAAAAAAAAACATTGTTGGGGGTTTGAACCAGCGCAGAGCGAACCCTACCTTAGCAATCCCATCTGCTACCACCCTGCTACGGCGCACTGTGTACGTTGCCCGCCTATAAACGTATATAGTGGCATCGCAAGCGAGCCGTGAGCGCGCGGTGGTGGGGGAAGGTTAGCAAAGTCGGCCTTTAGATTCAACCCGGGGGCGTAGCACCGTCATGGCCGCCGAACGAGGATACCTTTGTAAACACACATATGATCCTACTCATGTTTTAAGCAAGCTCTGTGTAAATATGTAAGGTTTTTGGGGACAAATATCTCGTAGAACCACTTAGTGAAGAAGAGGTATTGTGTGGCTCAATATAAATTCCAAATCTAGTATTTGCGTTATAGATTTATCATCATTTTTAGATAAAATACCTACGGATATATTCCTATTCGCGTTTCCAAGCAAAACAGGTAGCAACAGCGTCGCCGCTCTCATGGCGGCTATAGTCGGGTAGAAGGTGATTTCCAGTGTAAAGCTTACAGGCCGATTGTCAAGTTTGGGCGGTATTTGGGCGGGTTTACATAGTATCAACAAATTTTGAGAATATTTGTTCAGATCTTAGATCTGTTTATATTAATATTTTTTTATTATAACAATGTGTGCGACAGTAAAAATTATATTATGAGATTCATTGGGTGATGTGAATCGTATCATGACATTGCCAGTTCGTTGTACACGAGTAGGCCTACTGAATGGCGATTACTAGTGCATAAATCAGTATTATCATTTTTTTAATCCGATTTCTCAATTTGATACCTATGCATACATTTACATCCAATAACATAAGCTATTTTTATTAATCTTTTGAACCTATAATAATGTGTGCTATATATACGAAGATTCACGCGTTTTGGCTGTAATCGAGAAGAATTACATTATAACAAATAAAAATTATAATATTTTTTTAATATCTTCAAAATAAAGTAAACCAAGTAACACTAATTGAATGGGCCAAGACAATAACTGACCAAGTTACACAGACCACATTCTGAGATAAATCGATAAAACTAGATAACGCAGCCAATTTTTAATTTAAAAGCATGCAAAATTGCACACCACTTAACTTTAAGATACCTAACAATTCAATTTAAAGGATTTTTTTTTTAGACTTTACTTTTCCTGGAAAAAAATCGGGAACTTTTTTTACTTGGTTAGTTTATTGACTTGAGGTTGTCACTTGGGCATTTCTTGCATTAACTTTTTAATTTTAAGGAATAAAACCATTTTTTAAGCCTTTTCCATTAACCCCTTTGCAGCCACATATCAATAAACTATCACGCCAATTGAAAAATAAATTAAAAAATAAAAATATATGTGTACATATATATTTTTTAAATTTTACCCAAAATATATATATTTTTTTAATTTTACCCAAAATATATTATTTTATGTTAAATTATTTGTATAACAATATAAAATAAGACTAGGAGAGGAGGAGGATTCCTTACTGTTGTTAATATCTACATAAGCAGTCCAATGATCGCCAACCTCATGGCAAGAAATGACCAAGTAACACGTACTTGGTCAGTTATTGCCTTGAGCCAAGTTTTCATCGCCTGGTAAATGGCTTTATAACTGCTCGAACTTGGGTGTTTCTTGCATTAATATGATGCCCCTATGCCTGGAGAATAGAATGGCGGTCCTAACTCATTTGCGCATTTTTTGTAACTTGGGCACTTATTGACCTGGCCCATTCAATTATAGCAGAAATGGAAGTATTAAATTGACGGGTGAAATTCACCCCTGGTTGATAATTAACAAACAAATTTAAAATAGAAAAATAACAAATAGATAACATCATTTTGTATCCGAGTTTACGGTGCAATTTAGGTTCTACAAAGAATTAAGAAACATCATATCAGTGTTATCATATCTTCGCCAAAATGAGACATATATTATTGTTACTACACTGAAGGGGGCTTGGGAGCGAAATACAAAATCAAATTTGCTGTAGCTATCGATTGATAATAAACCATATTGGTAATATTTCAATCACCTTTCTTGTACATTTTAAAATATAGGGTCCAATGAGTTAGGCTTATTATTGAGAATTACTTAATTAATTTCAGTATACATTTATTATGCCGCTTTTCCATGTTATACCTCATTCATAAACCATCATGAAATTAACCAATGTTTGCAATTCTTGCAATTGACGCTGAGTAAGTTTTTGTGGAATTCAATAATTCCAAAGCCTTTTATTGAGAATACAGTATGAACACACCCAACCGACCTAAAGCAAGGATATTATACATTCTTCGAAATTTTGGAAGACGCGTTCCATGGTGGCTCACTAGGCACACATCATAGGCGCCAGCTCCGTGGGTGTAGGAGGGCCAAAGCACCCACGAGATAGATATGTGTGGGTGCTCACCCCCACACACATCATCACAAACGGTAGTTATTCTGCTCATCCACACACATACGGACAGTGGCGTAGCAACATTTCCTGGGCCCCCCCGCAACTTGCGCGGATAGCTGGGGTCTGGGGCGAAGCCCCAGCCGCCGGAGGCATTTACACCGTAGGTGAAAAATTTTTGGGCCCTACATTATGTTTTGATGGCCTAAAAACGCGATTTCGATGACATCCCTAATACATTATTTACTAAAACCATTATGTTATATTAATAATATCAACACCAATAATGATAAATGAAAACACCCCAGAAAATACACATTTTTAAACTTGCATACATTTACGTACACACACCAATCAACAAATCTAACAACAAAAACAACAGTGGATGGATTACTTGCATCTGCACTTTTAAATAATAATATAAAAATAATCACTTACCTATGATAATACTGACTATGTTGATGATGTTGATTAAAATGGGTGTGAAGTCATAGGATCACTTGAAGGGTGAATGATATGTCAATGAACTAATAATTGCATGCCATCATCGAAACATCCCTCTGTCAGACAACAAAGCGTTGTCATGATTTATTAGTGTAATGGACCGCGTTATATACTATGTGAAATGAGATTTCTCTGAAAAGGCATTTTGTAAATATCCCCGTTCAAAAGAATCTGGAATTGGAATCTTACTAATACGACCCAGTTCTTTATAAAATTAAAAAAAGATTGACAGAACTGACAGTAGTCATGTCACAGATGATTGGCCATGTTCAACTCGGGTGATTTGACAAAATTGTGCAAATTGTTTAGAGGTGTGCATTTTTGAAGTTAATATGTGTAAAATTGGTTATCACGGTTCATTCTTCTCTTTTGTCAACTTGAACTAATGCGTTTTTTTTTTTTTACAAAATATGTAATTTTGGGGGTAAGTTCTGCGAGAGATTTTTTACTTCGAAATTCATTTCGAAAGATGAAGGGGCCCCTGTCAGGCCAGGGCCCCCCCGCAGTCGCGGGGGCTGCGGGGGCGGTAGCTACGCCACTGCATACGGAATTGAATGGTAGGCTTTGTATGCAAGAGTTATTTTTTCAATGTGACAAACAATTTGTAGTAGGGCTGATTCGAAATAACCACAAAGCCCCCCCCCCCCCGCCTCAGTGCCAACCACTGGTGGGAATGTAATATAATCTATCACCTCAGTGACCCACTTCTTTTTGGTGGGTTTCCAGTTTGGACTGCACAAAAACTACATTATTTTGGTATTGCTTTCAGCCCACAACTTTTTTCTAAAACGCACCAAACGTACTCTAAAATCCTGATTTTCAAAATTTTGCCTGCGGCGCTATTGTTAGGGGGCTTTTCCCCCCAAACCTCCCGTGTGGTCACCTCCGGGATATTAATTTCGCCTCACCAGTTAAACAACCCCCAGAGCCGCCACTGCTCAACCCCCCCCCCCCCCGTATAGCGTTCACTACCTGCGTTTTAGGCATTTTTCTGTTTGCTCGGCTGAATGACACCACAGTAGCTAGAAATTTTGAACATATCTCACGAAAGTGAAGTGGAAATAAAGGTCTCTATAGTAACACATTCCTAAAATTTGTTTTGAACTAATTTATAAAAAATAAATTAGATTTCACGAATTTCAATTTTGTTCAAAAGTCCAAAATTGACTATATTCGTGAATTTTTTATGACTGTAAGAACGTCCATGTATGCTTTATTGACAAGTTTGCAAAATTGTATATACGTAGGATGCTTCTTGGCCGAGCGAACCGCTATTTACTAACTGCCAAAAGGGTGGCGAACCCTCTTAAGCACCCACAGTCGTTCTGAAAAGTTGGCGCCCGTAGCACACTTGAAATCAAGGAAAGATGGTTAGAAACAGAATATTTCGAAGCACAAACAAACATCCGAAAACCGTTCGGCGAGTTATTTTCTTGTTAGAATAAGGTAATTGTCCTTTCCCTTCTCTCATGAAATGACATATTATTATGTGTCTGCGGCATCTGACGCGGTGTGACACAACGATGACCGAAGCAAGTTTCGTAGACAACCATGAAGGTCATATTACATCATCTCTACCGATTGGTGCTGCGAAACCAAATCATATGATTATTATTAGTAATTACCTATAAGGTGTAATTTTGAGCAGCAAAGCGAAGATTCCATTCCACTACACTAGAGAAAATAATCCGGAATGTTTTTCATTTTTTCTTATTTTTTTCTGTTTGCACTTTTGTTTGTATTTTTTTGTGTTTGTGTGTTTGTGCGATTCCGGCTAAACCGATACTCCAATTGCGATGTAATTTTCTGGAGGCCTTGGAAATCTCTGAACTTAGAACTGGCACGTTTTAGAGCCCAATCGAAAAATTATTTCTCATGAAAATCGCAATTTTACGATTTTATTTCGTTAAAAAAAAAATATTCGACTTAAAACACCTCCATGTTTTATCCGATTGTAATGATTTTTTCCACAGAACCTTAATTTTATAAATTACTAGGAAGCTTCGCAAACGCCTTTTCAGGCGCGTTGTTATTGGATGAGCGTAATTGGTGCATTGAGCTGCCAATTGTGTTATGCAGATTTTCTGTTGTTTTGTGAAAAAAATCATTACAATCGGATAATGCATGTAGGTGTATAAGTAGTAGAATTTTTTTTGAACGAAAAAAAGCGTAAAATTGCGATTTTCACGAGAAATAATTTTTCGATTGCGCTCAAATTTCACACAAATATATCAATTCATAAAATTAAGGTCTGTAAAAAAACCTATTACAATCGGATAAGGCATGTAGGTGTTAAAAGTTGAAGAAATGATTTAAAAACTAAAAAATCGTAAAATTGCGATTTTCACGAGAAATTATTTTTCGATTGCGCTAAAAAACGTGTCAGTTCTAAGTTCAGAGATTTCAAAGGCCTCCAGGAAATTTCATCGCAATTGTGGGAGTTTCAATTTAGCCGGAATCGTGTTAACAAACACACATAAATACAAAAAAAAGAAATAAAGAAAAACATTCCGGATTTTTTCTCCAGTGTAGTGAAATGGAATCTTCTCTTCACTCTCTACGATCGCTACGCTCATCCAATAGTTAAGCTGTGCACAGTTGAGGTAGCAGACTACAGTGTCATGAAACTTTCTGATACCTGACTAATAGGCGTGTGCGCTTTTGAGAAGTGTACGTTTAGATTATGTTGCCTTACGCTGCCAGGTGCAAGTCTTCAACATATTTACAACCTCTGACATGTTTACAGCAACTATGCAACTATCCAAATACTAAATAATTAAACTGTGCACATATGAGGTAGCAGACTGTAGTGTCATGAAACTTTCTGATACCTGACTAATAGGCGTGTGCGCTTTGAGAAGCGTTCGTTTAGTTTATGTTGCCTTACCGTTGCCACGTGCAAGTCTTCAACATATTTAGAACCTCTGACATGTTTACAGCAACTATGCAACTATGCAAATACTAAATAATTAAACTGAGCACATATGAGGGAGCAGACTATAGTGTCATAAACTTTCTGATATCTGATTGAAAGGTGTGTGCACTTTTGAGAAGTGTACGTTTAGTTTAAGTTGCCTTACCGTTGCCACTTGCAAGTCTTCAACATTTTTAGAACCTCTGACATGTTTACAGCAACTATGCAACTATGCAAATACTAAATAATTAAACTGTGCACATATGAGGTAGCAGACTATAGTGTCATTGAACTTTCTGATATCTGACTGAAAGGTGTGTGTGCTTTTTGAGAAGAGTATGTTTCGTTTTTATTGCCTTACGTTGCCACTTGCAAGTCTTCAACATGTTTACAACCTCTGACATGTTTACAGCAACTATGCAACTATGCAAATACTAAATAATTAAACTGTGCACATATGAGGTAGCAGACTATAGTGTCATTGAACTTTCTGATATCTGACTGAAAGGTGTGTGTGCTTTTGAGAAGAGTATGTTTCGTTTTTGTTGCCTTACGTTGCCAGGTGCAAGTCTTCAACATGTTAACAACCTCTGACATGTTTACAGCAACTATGCAACAATTCAAATATTAAACTTTTCACCTTTGAGGTAGCAGACTATTGTGTCATGAAACTTCCTGACACCTAGCTGGTTTGAGTAAATGTTTGATGTCTTACCGGCTCCTAGCAACTGGTGTGATCTCCTGAAGACAACTCGCCTTCTGGAAGATCCAGGACCCAAGATAAAACTGACCCTCTTATTCGGTAGATATCCCATATAATTGGCTAGATTAGCAGTCAGCGGCCCACTTCCGGGACAATTGGAAGCCATCTTGAATGGGTGAGTTTGCATGTTAATTAGATGGAAGCGATTAATCGAAAAAATATTTTTAAAGATGGCCGCCAGTTTGACAGGTGAGCATATGAGACTTTGACACCAAATGATTACTAAATTCCCTTATGCAATAACTTTGCATTGTTTCTGTTTGTTCAATACCATGCTGCACAAGCTAAAACCATATCAAACAATCCAGTAAAAAACTATTGCATTAAAAAAGCATAAAATGAAACGCCAAACCGCCATTTTGAATGGGTGAGATTGACGCTTCAATTTGGTACGCTCGCGCCTGTGCGGAGGTATTGGAGACTGCTAATCTAGCCTACTATAGGTGTTAAGATATCTATGGGTTTAACGGTATTATAGGCGGTTTTCACCATGAACTCCCGCACTTTAGCTTTTCTTACTAACAGCAGAAATTCACAGTTCACCAAGCGGCCACTTTTGAGCCGACCGCGGAGCGTCTGTCTTGCGAAGGAAGTAGGGCTTAGCCACAGCCACAGCCACAGGACCAACGATGTAAATCAATCCAGAAATTTAAAAAAAACATCTCATCGGGGTATAACCATCAAGTTAAAATTGAAATATTTTTTTGGAAAAAATGTTGAAATTGAGAAATACGACCAACGAGCAACGCTTATCAAGCATTCAGTCCTGACGTTTTTCAACATTAAATGAACTTCTTTATAAAATTCTTAGCAGAAACGAATGTTTTTGGCATAATATAATTTCAAACTAGATAAGCGACAGATGTAGCTCAAAGCGTAATGCGCTAGACTCTGATTCGGGAGGCCCTCGGCAATTCTGTCTGAAAATACACATGCCCGTTTCATCACCAAGTTGATATAGGCATGCGCTTTGCGCCCTTAAACCTACAACGAAAGCTAGTTATTCAAGTCTGTTTTTGTTGAAAGTTTGTCTCTGTCCATATCATATTTTATGTTTTGCTTTTTAATTGTAATTTAATTTTAGTTGTGATGTTGTAGAATTTAATATCTTTTTGTTAGTTGTGCATGCCTTATATGTGTACCATGTATATGTCAGTTGGCGGAATAAAAAAATAGAGATTAATGATGTTTTCTATTGAATATTGTGTCATAGGATTTAATTAGTCAAAATGGAAGAGGACAAGCCAGAAAGCAAGAACGTTTATTTGTGATACAATATCTTGCAGCGAGCGTTGTTTGTAAACATTAAGCCCATCTAGTTAGGCTGAGCTACTCTCCCCATGAAAAGCGCGATCCTCTTAAGATGGCCGTCAGCACCGCGGTAATCGTTGACCACTATGAACATGAATGGGTGGTCCACCTTGAAAGTTATCTCCTGTCGGGGTGGCTCTATAAGCATCACTCGGTCAGAAGTTTTTATTCCTGTAACAGAAGAGCAAACAAAATTATAAATGAAGAAATTGCACCAGTGCCAATGCACCAATGCCTGCATCATGATGCGACTGAAATTGGGATGCAGGCTCTGAAATGTCGTAAAATGTTTAAGTAATAATTTTTTCCAAGTTTTCAAGACAAGATATTCTTAAAATTTTCTCGTTTAACGTTTGTATGTGTGCACTGTGGACCCATGGCGTCGTGATTATGTGCCATTAAAACAAGTTATGTTTTTGAGCGCCATACAGTAAATATTTGAGGATTAAAAGATCGCCAAGTGTTTTGAGTTTTAACGTACAAACACAAATTGTTTTGCTACTTTCTACTACCTATAATTCCTTTGCCCCACCATTTATACCAAAACTTAAAATTTCTATGGTTAAGTTTTGTGGGTTGTGTGGTGGGGTATTTGGGTGAGGTTTTTAGAATGTATGTGACACTATCGCGCGATAAATTAATTATGTAGAGTGTAGACGGAGATCTAATAACATTTCGGTGTAAATGATAGTGTATTTCAATGATATCGATCAATCTACAATACCAAAATGTCGAAAATCTGAAAGAACCGTTTCTCTGAGATCTTTCTCCGAAATGATTAAGTATGGAATTGGGGGTTTATGACGTCACTAACCTGTAGCGGCAGCCGCCTCGGTGCCGTCCTCGTTGACCTCTATGAATGCCTTGTGAACTACCTTGGACACCTTGATGGGCCCGGAAGTCAAACCGCTAAAGTCAGCTTCCGGAGAGAACATGGTTCCCATTCCCAACTGCAACAATGAGTAGAAACTTAGCGGTCAACACACACAATGGAAAATCTCTTTTAGCATCGCAGCTATGAAAACATCCCCAACAGCATGTACATAAAAAGGCAGATAGTTATGTACATGCTGCTGGCCTCATGCATATTGACTTATATTACAATTTTTCCACTTCATGTAGTTTAATAAAAATATTTACTTATTTGATGATTTAATAATATAAAATATAATTATATCGCTGATTTTCCAGTCAATGTAGGCTTATTAGCAATAAGTTAGGTAGGTTTATATTAATTGCACAGTTTTTCACTAGGGAGCTTTCAGCTTCAGGATCGAATGGTCTAGGTTATGCGGTGATATTCCGTGACAGGTGCACAAGGGGATAGCATCGATCCCTGTGGTACTCGACATACCTGAGTGAGGGTGTCCTTGAGATCCAATGATTCTTCCAGTTTGAACTTTGGGAGCGTAAGTCGAACATTGGGGTAGGTTCTAGTAGATTTAATGCTGCGTAAGTCAACTCCGGCAAGAAGGTTCTCTACATCACTCAGTCCGTTCTTCTCTTTGGGAAGAATGATAACCATGCTGACACCGTTTCCCTGCAAAACAGATTATTCAATCAGTCCTGCAATGTGTTCTAAAATCCTGCACTGTGTCGTCAATTATTTTGTACGATGAGGCTATATTATAACAATTTGATAGATGCAAACTGTACTTAAAACTATGAGTGGTTAAAGAGAGACAGGAGCTTCATAAGTTGTGGTGGTAGCGAGAATTGAGTCAATGGGTAAGAAAGTCTGAAAAAGAGAAATCGTGGACGAGGCTTGACATTGTAAAACTTCGTTTACCCCACGACTGTTATAAACCTACACATTATATAGACTAGGAAAACGCTTTAGTCCCGCCGCGTTGATGGATGAGCGTTTTTGTCAGTTTTTAGTTTGCGTAGGACCACTTTTCCTTTGCAAGTGCTTCTTAAATGCATTGTAGGTGATTGTTGTCAAGTTTCTATTGTTACTTGTTAAATGTTATTATAAACCTAAAAAAAAACTCATCTTAAAACCATTATTCCATGGATTCTAGCTAACTTTGTCAAAATTTTCTTTCAGAAAACAATACATCACCATAACCTTAATGTTCATGTAAAATATGAACGTTGTAGCCCCACCCGTCTGGTCAGAATCGGCCCGAATGTCACGAAAATATCGCACTAAAAATTTAAAAAAATCGTAAAAGTACGATATTCATGAGAAATATTTCTTCGACTGTACCAAAAAACGTGGCGGGTTAGGGTTTAGAGATTTCGAAGGCCTCCATAAAAGTATCGGTTTAGCCGGAATCGTGTTAACAAACACACAAACAGAGAAGAAAAAAAAAGAAAAACGAAAAATTTTAAAATTGCAATTTTCATAAGAAATAATTTTTCAATCAATTTTTACAACCGTGCAGTTCTAAGTTCAAAGATTTCAAAGGTCTCCAGAAAATTTCATTAAAGTTGGAGTATCGGTTTAGCCGGAATCGTGTTAACAAACACACAAAAATACAAACAAAAACAAAAAACAAAAACGAAAAAAATCGTAAAATTGCGATTTTCATGAGAAATAAGTTTTCGATCGCTCCAAAAATGGTGGCAGTTCTAAGTACAGAGATTTTGAAGGCATCCAGAAAATTTCATCACAATTGGAGTATCGGTTTAGCCGGAATCGTGTTAACAAACACACAAAAATACAAACAGAGAAAAAAATCGAAAAAAATCGTAAAATTGCAATTTTCATGAGAAATAATTTTTCGATCAATTTTTTGAACCGTGCAGTTCTAAGTTCAGAGATTTCAAAGGTCTCCAGAAAATTTCATTGAAATTGGAGTATCGGTTTAGCCGGAATCGTGTTAACGAACACACAAAAATACAAAAAAAAAGAAAAAAAAATCATTCCGGATTTTTTTCTCCAGTGTAGTGAAATGGAATCTTCGCTTCGCTCGCTACGCTCATCCAATTATGAGCAAAATTATGAGCAAACGTAACAAGTGAGGCTTTGATTATGGAAATCCTCGTCTCAATACCAGCCACTCGCAATTCTGACTGAAAGTTTTTCCAGTGATTTCTGAAGTCGTTTATTTGAATGCTAGGGATTGAGTCTTCTTATTAAACTTCATAATTGCTTCAACTCCAAAATACCTTGTTTGACATTTGAAGAGGGGCATGCAATTGTCTCTGGGCAGGTCTTTCACCGGAAATAAAATTTCTCTGGTCCTATAGGTAAGCTAGAACTATTATTAAAGCAATCATTGGAAGGAATAACAGGATTTATGTTCCGATAGATGTTTTGTCAACTTTATTTTTTCGTTAAGCATACTTTGTTGTAGTACACTATAGTTCATGGTCGAAATAATACTTTTTATATGTTTTTTAATTCTAACTCATACGCCAAATTATTCTATTGAAGACAAGTGATACTCTGTACTAAGTACTAAGAACACTTAGAGCACAGATGATCTTTACCTAAGGTGAAGCATTCTCAGACCAGAGAATCACTTACCACGTAGGGTATTTCCAACACGTCAGCCTTGATTTTGGGAGAATCGATGTAAGCGAACTTCCCGCGGACAAACATGTTCATCATGGGAACATCCTTGGTGACGTCAGCGTTGACGTGGAAGGGTTCGGTCTTTGTTGTCGTCTTAGGGAAGACTATGTCCCAGGTACCCTTCAAGTAGAGGGCGTTGACGAGGACCATTGCCGTGTCGCTGTCGAGACTTCCTGAGGGATAAACAGTGAGAACATATTATTGAACCCGTGTGATCATGTACGACAATTTTGTGTGGTGTGTATTTGTTACCATGTTCATAATTACCAACTATATTAAAACCCAATAGTGGTAAATCTATTAAAGTGGCTATTACCCCAAAAAATTATTTTTTACCACAAAATCTATAGCATAATACTACACTAAGATGACAGTTTAAAAAATTATATCTTGTAACTGTGATTTAACACGATTTTTTTTTTAAATTTTGATCATGAGATTTGCGAAAATTGGCTTTTTGGGCAATTTCTTAAATCGGCTTTACCTTGCTTCTTTTTTGTTCCACATAAATACTACAGCCTCAAACCAATCTAAAATGGCCCTTTATAACATCGTGCCTTGAAACTGTGCACACATATACTCTCAAACAGGCAAAAATATGCATTCCAAAATCACACCCCTTCTTGGTAATCAGCATAATATTTTGACCGAACTACTTGCCCAAAATACAAAACAAAATATAGAGGATTTACAGAAAGGCTGACGAGTACGTCAATAACAGACAATACTTTTTTGGATCAAAATCCTCCAAGGTCACAGGCATTAAATTAGTTAAATTAATTAGAAAAAAAAAGATTTTGGATGAAGTATTAGGTTTAAATTAATAGTTGCAAATTCTATTTTGCCAAACTTTTCAAGGATGCTGTTACGTGCGCAAATGTGGAAGGGTAGATGAGCTTGGCCCTTTTTTTTAGATCTCATTTGTTTTGAGTGTGTAAGGTTTGGCTGTATTTTTACAAGTTTTTGTTATGTGTGAGATATTGATGTTATGTGATAGCTTCTCACCGGTGGGCAGCAGGTCCCTGATCTTGTTCTCTGTGTTTCCCTCGACCCAGGAGTTGATGTTGACGCGAGCCTCCTCGTGTTTGTGCTGGAAGTCAACCAGTTCGCTGCTGCTGTGGAAGTCTTTCTTTGCAGTCGCAGCGAACTCGGCGTTTATCGGGTACTGGTTGTCAGTGTAGATCCGGTTTGCGACCTTTATAGTCACATTGGAGTTAGCCTGTCGGAGGGGAAATAATATGGTAAAAAAATGGTACCTACTTGGTACGTGTACACATCTCTCGTACAGTGCGGCAATGCCCAAGACAAAGCTCTTCTCTTTTAAAAAACACGGGTAAAATACTTAAATGCTACAGGGTTAGACGTTAATGTTTAAGGATGACGCTGCGTGTCAAAAGCTTAGTTAATGTATAACGATTGTCTGTTTAGTTATCGTTCACGATGCTAAAGGCTTTAAACTTTGTGATTCTGGTGTCACATTATTTCGTTTTAAGTATGATGACCACCATTGATCCCTTGCTAAAGAAATTGATGAATGGTTTGAACCAGTGGTAAAACCAACAAGATTGAGTTTTAAAAAATCTCACTTTAGTGGTGGGCGCGTTGTCTCTTGACTCGGTAAAATACTGCAGACTCCTCGACCTCACCTTGGAGGTTACGCACTGAGAGCGCTTAGATGCATGGGAAATTGGGAATAACACCAGCAACATTGCTTTTTTATGCAAATTAATTTGAAATCACTGAGTCGATATGGTATGTAACTGTTTTCGGGAGCGTTTCCGGGAGCCCTAACGATTTTTATTGATCAGAAAAAAGCTATGCTTATTTTAGGCAAGGTTAAAAATAGGACCTCATACACCGGGGGCGTTTTTTAAACGCTTACAATTTTAACTGTCCCAGGTTTATACATATATGAGGTGCTTGTGTTTGTTTATGAAAATTATCATTTATTTAAAATAACAAAAGAACAGTGACGTACATAGACATAATACTAGGAATATAAAAGTAACATGCAGAAAACTCTAGGCTAAAAAAGGATGAATCACGATCCGGGTAATGCTGGAAATTATGTGTGAAATTATTCAACTTCCTGCCTAAAAAACTTAAAAGTATAGATATAAGCCTTAATTTATTTACATTTAAGATAAGCCAATATTTAAAAGCACATGGTTTTCGTAGCCTTAAAAGAATATAAGCAAAGCAGTGTGTGAGTTTTGCTCAAACATATGTAGTCTGATGCCCTTATTGCCTGTCTTATTGTGGGTATTATCTGTTGACTAGGCCCTAGTGCTGGAACTTCCAAATTATGGATTATTATTCTTTTTACCTTGTAACTTGTAGCTTGTGTTCTCCTCTAATATATAATATATTATAACATAATATCAAAATATGTTTTTCTCATATTTTATTACTGTGCACCTTGTTTTTATTACCATGTATTCTGTGGCCTACTGTTGCTGTTATTGATTGCATATCTTGTACATCTGTTATTTTTTTCATGTTTTTAATCACCTGATAATGTTCAATACTCGCGGTAATAAGAATGAATAGAAAATAAATTGAAATTGAAACTATACTATGAAGAACGTGTTCATTAGTGAGAAACTTGTCAAAAAAGATTACCTCAATCGAGTTCATGAAGTGTCGGAAGCCATCTTTGGTCTTCTGTTGGTCAGTTGGCAGATGAAGCCCCTCAACATCTCTTGCGCGGTAGAGCCTCGCGCTCCCTGTGACGTCAGAGCTAGGATGGTGTGGATGCTGGCAGGCGAGAAGATCAAGTTACCTCCTTTGTGTGACATCACCTGGAATCACCGGGTTACAGTCACACAACAAATAAAGAAGACTGGAACTTCGCCTTTCGGATAATGATTTAATCAATGCCCTATGTTTATAGGCCTACAATACATTATTAAGTCTCTATTTGCAACGGATAATGGAATCCACTAGTGCAAATATAATAGAGAAGGGTGGAGGGTGAACCAGGTACCGGCATGTATCATACTCTTTTCGAAAAATACCAAGGTGACCAACGAATTTATGTCCCATCCGTCCCATATTCGGGGATATACTAAATAACTAAATAACACAAAAACTTGTAAAAATACAGATAAACCTTACACACTCAAATGCATTGCGATCATGAAGAAGGACCGATCTTATGTATGTACCCCTCTATAATTGCGCACTATAAATACATTACATCACTTCGTCCCGTCACTGATCTTTCGATATCTAGGCAAAATTGAATTTACAACTATTATTTATTATTTTAAAATTTGTAATAGTTCGTCTAAATAAAAATAAAGAGGAGCCTAATAACTAGCGCCCGCAAAGTGACTTTGAAAATGTTTCAAACCCCGTTTTCACCCACAGACTGCCGTGCTCCCACTAAATAAATTGCTAGATTTCCAATTCGTTTCACGTTCCTCATACTGAAAGGATCTCGAAAACGCTCCAACTAAGCTTTTGCCTGTAGTTAAGTTAATATATAAGTATTTCCCAAACAAAAATGTTCTGCCTCTTTCATCTAGGATAATTAAAGACACATAATGTCAATAAATATTTTTCACGCGCATTTACAAAAATTTAAGAATATCAAATTCAAATTATGAATAAATAGGCCTATAGTATTAGTTGTGAAGTATGAAATGAAGTACAATAACTATCACAAATGAAAAAATCATTTGTCTCGCATAATGTTTATGATCGTTAGTTCTTGCTTCGGCCGCATATAGGATTCTAAAAATTAAAAATACTAAGGCATAAATGAAACCCAGTTTTATCCCTCTTACCAGTGGCACCACTAGCGCACCGCGGACTGGTTAAACGAGGGAGCGTAGCGACTGAGTGTCTCCATTTAACTCAAACGGCGCTTATTCTGTGAGTCTCTGTGTGTGTGATGTATGCGTGTCTGTACATCGAAAATCAGCCGAATCGCTGAACAGATTGCAATAAAATTTTAAACATACATCCGGTAAGAGCTTACTGAGAACTGCTAACAAAATCAGCTAGATCCATTGCGATTTAAACCTACAAGAAATATAAATTGAAAAGTAGGCTGCTAATGTGTAGAAATTATTTAGTTAAAAAAAAATGTTTGTTATTTGCTTGGCCGTGAAATGCAGTGCCCAAGGTGTATCGAATTTTGCCCGCTCAAGGTACCCCCAAATTCCACTCGGAGATTGAGTAAACCTTGCAATCTTTACACATATTTCGTACTGGTTATGTTTTCCATAGTATTGTCACAGATGATAGACTACACTGCGTTATGCATTTCAAAACATGTTTAATAATTTTAAAAATACAATCCAGAAATTACAAAATCTTTCCCAACCGGGGGTTTGATTTCAGGTCTCCAATATTTCGGGTAACGGCTCCTTAGCCAACTAGACTAGGAAAACGCCAAAGTCGTTGTTAGACGAGTGAGCGAGTCATGTGTTGAGTACCCGGGAACATTTGCATTTAAAATTGATAATTGGAAAGTTTGTATAAGGGCGCGTCAACTGTAAGGCCATAATGCTCCATTCTAGCCTATGATAGGCTAGGGAGGGCTAAGGTAGGGGGAATAAAAGGAATGTTACCGGGTACTCAACACATGGCTCACTCACTCGTTTAACAACGACTTTGGCGTTTTCCTAGTTGGTATAAGTAAGATAAGGGGGATTTCATACGTGATTCTAGGTGACTGATATTTCACCTGCGATAATATATTGAATTTAAGTCTCTCATGCACTAACACTGAGCCAAACTTACTTATTTCTATACAGAGTAAATCTCCATTCGAATTGTCGCTTATATCACTAGGAAATAATCCTCATCTCAATTTATAAACTACATATTTTAGTACAACTGACCTTGTAGAGTGATTGTGCGAACTCAAGGTTACTGCTGAAGACAGTTCTCGCTGCCTCCGACGCAGCTGGAGTCCCCTGCACTGCTGTGCAGACGACAGTCACCACTAACACAGCCGAGAGTATCGACGCCATGTTCTGTGTCTGTAACGAAACAATTTGTTTTATGACAGTATATTTTGTTACAAACAAAATGCAAAGTCGTTTCTTAGTTTTATCTCAGTGGTATTCTTTCTTAGGCTTTGAGTTTTTGATCACACACCAAAACTTGAGGTTCTAATACTGGACTGTGACTAGCCCAACTCTATATATGTCTTATTGCCCAGAAGAGAAGTTCTATACTTCAACCACAGCTTGTACACGAATGAGATTTTGTAAAATCCCGTACAAAGAAATTACTACGAGTAGGGGATCGTCCCATGCAAAGATCGAAAGAAGACTAAAATGTTTTTTTATCCCCACAACAATGCAACGATAAAAAACTTTTTGTTTGTAGATGCAAACATACATTAACATACAAAAATGTTCAGATGTTTTGTCTCCCTATTACCTACACAGTTTCAAAAACATTCCTATTTATATATTTGTTTAAATTTCGAAAATAGCACCAGAGCATATTGGAACATATTCAACTTTTTTTTAAACTTATTTACACCATCTTTACTACTACCACTATCACCCTTACTGCATCACTGTAGTAGTGTAGTTCTTTTGAATTTCTGCTATAATTCTTTTATTTATAAATGGCTCCTTAGGCTTAATCGTAATATTTTTACGAAGACGTAATTGAACACAATGGTATTGGGACAGCGATTTTTAAGACCATGTATCTACAATAGTATCTGACATGGTTTAAGACCATGGCGAGACTATTATTATAGTTAGCTGTAGTTTCAAAGTATCCTGTTTTCTACTTCCTTTCAAGACACAGGTACGTTACCTTGGCATTGCCGACAATAATAATTATGCCCAAGAAATCAAAATTCAATATAACAATTTTATCCCTTGAAACATCATTTATTACTTTTCAAGGTGTCCAAAAATTGACACTGGTACAAAATAACTAAATAAATTGCAAAATGTTGGCATGTTATCTGACATCTTCCACAAGTATTTCAAATTGTTTTATCCAATATAATTATTGTATCTTACCTTGAACTTGTCGACTTAAAGTAAGTGTTGGCTCTAGTTGAAGACCGCAGGAAGGAAGGCTCGGAAGTAATGCCTCGCAGTGTTGCTGTGTGCGGCATTTAATACTGGCAGCTAATTTTGTTATGAAATCAAGAACTTCAACATCCATCTGTGTAATAACATATTATCCAAATCTCACAAACAAAGTATTTCGTACTAATCACGTCTTATTTTCTTAACTTATATCTAACGAGTCAACATTAATGTTGCGTTCATAGATTGTTTTGTGTCGTTAAGTGTATGTTTATGTTGTGTTGTTTATGTGTATATATATTTAAGGAATATATTTACAATTTTGCGATCAAGTCAAGAGCCTACCTACCAGTTTCTACCAATTATGTGTGTGTCAGATGTGATGTGTGCACAACAGGCTACTCATGAAGGCAATTCGGTTGTACAATATCTGAGCCAGCCAACCAACCTTGGGTAAAAAAGCCATTTCCGCGCACTCACACTCACACTAGCACTTATTTTATTTACTGTTTAAAGCACATTGATTATAGGTTGCTAGAAAAGGGCATAGCCTCATTCACATTTAGTGTCTAGTGACCTACTAAAAACTAATACTAATACATTCAATTAAATTAATTAAAAATACATTATACAATAATAGAAGTAGACATGTAAAACGTGAGTGATGAAATAATGACAAACATCAATAGTATTGAGCATTTCTCGATTTGTTTGGTCGGGAAACACTCCGTTAGGTAAGGTGACCATATTTTGAAAGTTACAAACCGGGACAATTCAAGAGTTAGAATATGTACTTTGTACTCCCGGGACCATTTCGGGGTCTGGGCAGAGCCCCAGCCGCTGGAGGCAAATTTTATTTCGAGATATATTTGGTTGAATTTGGTTTTAATGTGTACATTTTTGAAGTCATATAATATTTATCTAGTGGTTTAAAAATGATAGTACAAAAGAAAATACAAGTACTCGGCAGAAAATAATGCGTGTAATGTATTGATGAGGGCATCATTCTAATGAAGTTCTAATCAATAAAAATAAAGATTATTTAAAATGCATTGAATTTATGCACGTTTTAACTTTTAAAACATTTTGTCTTCACAACGAAATAATTAGTGTAGGTATGTAATTAATCAAAAACGTATTTCAGTTGCATGATTATTACATTTTGATTTTTCATTATTAAACGAGGGAGCGGAGCGACCGAGTGTCTCCATTCAACTCAAACGGCCCTCATTCTGTGATTCTGTCTGTCTGTCTGTCTGTCTGTACGTCGAAAATCAGCCGAACCGCTGAACAGATTGCGCTTAAATTTTAAACAGACATCCGGTACGAGTTTATTGAGAACTGTTAACAAAATCAGCTAGATCCATTGCGATTTAAGCCTACAATAAATAAAAATGTGATTTTTAAAAATATCGATAGCATTTGTTTAGTAGCAGCTAGCGGGACGAAATCTGCGTGGCATGGCATGGCCTACTGGTAAGCATTTAGCCTACCGCACGGAGGGTTGGGGTTCGATACCCGTTAGTATGAACTTTTTTATATTTTTACGCCCACATATTATTTTTGAGGGGTGTTAAATGGGAAATAAAAATCAGGTGATTTTGTTTTATCTTGGAAATTTGTTAATGTTTCACGCTAGTACGTTTCGAACACGATTCGCATTTTGAATGTTCAATTTAAATAACTAGGGAAACGCCAAAGTCGTTGTTAAATGAGTGAGTTAGCCAAGTGTTGAGTACCCGGGAACATCCCATTTCCTCCCATATACCCAAGGCTGGATCTAGCCCAGTATGGGGAATGATACCGGGTACTATACACATGGTGCTCACTCACTCGTTTAACAACGACTTTGGCGTTTCCCTAGTCTATAAACAAAATCAATGCAAATAATGACTGAGAAAATTAGGGGTGTGCAGGTCCTGATTTTTTAATTCGAGTCGAGTCAGAGTCTAAAAATAACTCTAGTATCGAGTCCGAGTACTTGTCCTTTTTAAAATTTCACTGTTACTCATTAACCATTTTTTTTTTACAATGTTCAATATAAATTTTATTTGTTGATATGTCTATAAGTTTGGTTCCAAAAGTGAAAGAGTATCATTAATTGATTAAAAATGTAATCCCTCTCTAGATCATTTTAATGATCAAGCAAAAAATGTTATTAGGGCTAGACTAAGACATAATTCAGTAGTATAAGTGGTGTTACATGAAAATGTAATACAAACATTATAGTGACATATTTTTATTATACGGTATGTGCCAAATAAAGTTCAGAACTTCCAAAAAGAACACAAATTTGTATCAAAAGACGTGTAATCAGTAAGTATTATGGATTTCAGGGTTGGTAAGGTAAAGCCAGAATAGATAACGATATTTACGTTTTTACACTCAAGCGCGACCCGGCACCTCCACCAAAATCATCGAATAATACTAGCACACCCTAGAGAAAATGAATTATTTTCTTGGAAATGGAAGAAAACTATTTCAAAGTTATTACTATTAGTATTTATCAGAGGAGTGTATTATTTCACGTAAAACATTATCCTTCCACATGGTACAGTTGACTAAATACCGGGACATTTCCCCTCCAAAATTGCAAACCGGAACAAATACGACATATTAACCAGTCTCTCGGGACACCAGTACAAGTGCCGGTACGTCTGGTCACCTTAACCTTAGGTGTAATTGATATTATTTTACTACAATTCAGAAATTTAAAAAAAAATGCGATGCGCAAAAAATGGAATGCGGGAGATCCGTGGTTCGATTCCCGGTTGGGGCGAACTTTTTTAATTTCTGAATTGTAGTAAAATAAGTATTGAGCATGTTTGTTTTGTTGAATTTAGTGTTAGAACTGACAGGATACATCAGAAAAGTAGTTTTTTAGTGCAGATTTGAAATGGCTTTGAGTGAGTGTGTATTTCACGGATGTCCACCTTGTGCACGGATGTGCAGCTCCGAAAGTAATATCCTTGTTGATAGGACGAAGTTCTTGCCTGGGGAGGTTTCATGATGACACCACGTCCGTACTCTCTTCCACGATTACAGATTTAAATCCTGTGAAATGGGTTGAGGTCAATTGTACCATGAAGCATTCCCCAAAGAAATGGAAGATCTGTCGTTGTTCTATACTCTTCTAAAGTTGGTATTTCCAAAGATTTTTTTCTTGCTGTGGCACTTGAATTTTGGGGACGATATTTTTTGCTGGTTACAGCACATTTACTGTGCTCGAGAATACGGGCTTCCCGGTTCCTGAAATTTTTTTGAAATGACAATTGTCGGAACTAAATGACGTTTCCTTCTAAAATGTATACACAGTCACAGGGTTAGACCTTTAGTAAAGTATGGTCCAATTGCAATATTTTGTAATAAAAGCTTAGCAAGACTACGGTTAGAAAATCGAATGCCCCGGCTTAAGGTTAAATCCAAATTAGGGCAGCAGTTTTACTAGTAGATAGCAAACAAATACACAAAATACTAAAGAACACAGTAAGCGAAAATTGCGATTTGCATGGGAGATATTTCTTTAGATTTGCTGTAAAACTCGTGATAGGTTCAAGTTTAGAGTTTTCATAAGTTCCTCGAAAATGTATTTAAAATAAAATACACGAATAGAATATACTCACAAAACCACTAGCGAGTTTTTTTGTCTACGCTGATTAAACTGAAGCCCTATTCATGACATCCCATTGATGATAACGCGACGCTTTCCTAGAACCCTGGTTCCCGGCGACGAGTCCTTGAAGTGAACACCGATAAGGAAAAGCCACGGAGTTTTATACAGTTAGGCTCGCTGAAAATAAACTGGGTGTTTGCGAATGCGATGAGTCGTGTGGGTTGTAGGCATTGCGAATTATGAATATACATCATAAAATAGCTTATACTTTTTTTAAGCATGAAAAATAATTATTTGTTTTTTCACCATTTATAACATCAGGACTATTTTATGTGCGCAAAAGTAGGAAAATACTTTTACCTATAAATAAATGAATACACAATAAACTATGGTGAGCATACTCCTATACAATTTCCACGTCTTAATTATAATAAGCAGCGCTTCATAATGTAATTGTTCTCGAATTTGATTAAAACCTGTATTTATTTCCGATTCATGTTTAAGAAGGCTCAATCCTTTGTATGCGCGTAACGACTGAAGAAACCCTAGTAAAACTCCTTCAGTAAGGATTGTCGGTGGCGGGATTCGAGCCCGTGACCTCCCGAATCTGAGTCTCACTTGTTACACATGGGCCACTTATGTCGGTACACATTTTCTAGCGATATGGGATGGTCAGTAATTCCTCTCATTCTTTAGCGTAGGGGGTATACGTGTACTTTCCTGCGTGCCCGCTAGTCCACTTGCTCACTCGATCACCAAACGTAATTCCACGTTATCTCATTTCTTACATATCCAATACAAGAGATTTTCAACTTTGAGCTTTAATACAAAGAATATAACTTTTCCCTTCTCACCCGTTTTATTCTGTTTCCCATACATCTGATCACAAAAGCCAACGGCTGGAAGGTAGGCTTTGGAAACACGTGCATATACTCGTTTCTTGAAAAATCTCTTTATAAGTATTCAACACCAGTGATTCTTCTATGGATCACTTCCTAAAGCCAGTAATTATCATATTTATACCAAACTTTGCACATATGTTATTTTCATATATATACATATATAGCTTTCTATAGAGGTATTAAATCAAATTTTCGATTTTGATTAGTCATCAAAAGTGGTAAATTTCGGGATTTATTTGTAGCTTATCAGTAATAATTAGTAATCTTTAGCAACAAAAGAGTGACCATATCTTTGCTTGACAATCCCGTAACACTACATGCAGGAAAAGTTCCCAGAAAAATATCAAATAGATTTAGCTGTGTGGGTATAGCAATTTGTAAATCAGGGCGAAAATGATGTTTCCAATATGACTGGATCAATCTATTAACAGGGATTAGCCTGCAAACTAAAAACGGAAACACTTGTTTTAACTCTGTGTGACAATTTGCTATTTCAGTCTTTATCTTGTGTAAAACCCACCACAGGAGTTCGAGTACCGGTTTAGAGATAACACTGCCTTACAGCCTATCACAAACGAAAACCATGCCGCGTTTCCTCTCTGTAGATCCCCTAGGAAGCGATAAGACAGAGAGAGTATGCTGCTGTGGACGCTAACAGTCTGTATTATGATCTTGTGGGAGGGAGTTAGCTAAAGAGTTGGTATTGGAAAGTTTGTGTTCGTTTGTGAGTTTATAGAACGTGTTGAGTTCGGTTGTAAGCTAGGGATGTTTATATGAGTTGTGCGTCAGTTAGTAATATTGTCCGCTTCTGGTGCTGATGTACTCAGTGAGTTTTGTTGCAAGGTAGACTCTCCCTTGTATCACACCGGAATTATTATTCAAAGTTTTGTTTTTGCAATTACACGAGGTAAATAGACACATCTAATTATTTCACGATTACATTCATCGGGAAACACTCCCGTACGTGTAATTGATTAAATGGAAATCAATCCATAAATTACAAAATGTACATCTCAGCGGGGTAACAAACCCGGTCTACCGATGGCCACGCTAAGATGGATTTTGTAATTTCTGCATTGATTTCCATTTCTATATAGTTATTTTAAACGTGTACTTCTTGTTCTCATATCTTAGAACATAACACTTGTTATCGATAGCAAATTACTTTGTACCTTTCTTCAAGCACGTACTTAGATACTGGAAGCATCCATTGTTCGCCTCGTATCCGGCATCTGTGTACACGAGCTTTTTCTGTAACACTCCCACGAAGGGGATGTCACGAAGGCGGTTGCGCTATTGAAAAAGTCGTTATCATTAATTCGGGATATATTAACTATTAATGCACCATATTAATTACTTTATACGTTAAAATAAAGACAATAATTATTAAGAATAAATTTACTCATGTGATTCTTCGTTTATCAAGAATAACAAAAGCAACACACGTAACTTATTTTGTAAGAGTTTACCCATCAAGTTACAAGAATCGAGTTTCATTGCAGGACTTTATTATTCATATGCCTAATAAAAACGAGTTTTCACTATTTTTGCTTTTTATTTATTTATTTTGGGTTTCTTTAAAGCATAGCTTTACATAAATTTTGTAAAATATTACATTCAATGCTTAATACCCTTACTAAAACTACTTATGACTAAAACATATTGCAGAGTAATGCTTGCTTATTGCAGCTGCATAACCAATACATATACAATTGTGAATAGAGTATAAGAGCAGGTTGACATACCTTCATAATTTCCAATTTTTATACATCTGGAGTAACTTATATAAAAAAGCAGACATAGTGTATTCGGCACCAAATCGACATGTAGATCGCAGCACTGGCGGCGCGCTACGTCACAACATGGCTGGCGTAATTGTGATTCCGGGCTGGAGCGTATATGGCGCTAACGTGTGTTAGTCGCGCCGGTTATGACAATTCGGGGATTATTTCCGATCTGTTCACTCACATTTACCTTTCTCGCACAGGCATTAAATAATATGTATATTTTCATCAACGGTTTGCATTTTTTATGCTCTTATACAACCACAAGTAGGCGTAATTGCGTAGGTAGGCCAACTATAGCCAAAATTGAATCTTCATATTCCTATATTTCTGAATGGGATAGGGATGAAAGGTAAAATATTATATAATAATATCATCATAATAGTTGGGTATTATGTTTGAGCGTAAGATATCCAGAAAATAATTCATAAGCAGATTATTATTTATTATTTAATTACTACTATAAGTAAAGTTGCCCGCCGAAATTGGTATTGTTCCAAGGAATTATTACCAAATTTGAATTAAGAATGTTAAGTTTTTGAAGTGAAACGAGTATGTTTGTTGTATCAACAAATATTTTGCAACAAATTGATATACCACTTGTCGCATTCGGCAGTTTTTTTTATAAAACCCCTAGTTGGACATTAGATTGTCTCCTTCATAACAATCCTCCTTTTCCACCTTACCTCCCTTAATTATTGTTGGGCGCCATATTGACTAACAATAATGCTAATTCTAATTCACTAATTGGAGGAACCAATTAGTACAAGTTGGTCCGGTAGCTGGATCCCTAATTCTGCAATACAATTTCTATTATAACAAATGATGAATTGCAGACGATTTGTCTGACTTCGGAGGCGCCGACTGGATGTCTGGTGCCGTGTCTCGTTCAACTGCAGCTGGTACAGACCCTCCCAAAACACTATTGGTCTAGTGACAGGATAATAGGTCATGCACAATCTACAGAGGTTGTAAAACGTGTAGTGGTTACAATTCCTGATATATTGTTACGGTTGATAAATGGTGATACAAATTATATAACCCCTACCTAGTCGGATCCTTCTATTACATATGCTGTGGCTGAGCCCAAGTTTACAGTGGCCTGATGGACCTTGAATCTACTAAATTGCTATTATAAATACTGTGGTGTTTGTACTCATCTGTCTCCTTTTTGTTGTGACGTTCGAAGATGATTGTTCGATGGGGACAGTATTTAAATCAGGGTTATCGATTTAAATAAATACACACACACTGGGTACGAAGTAATCCACGCTTGCGATCTTCTGATTCATTCGAACGGTGCCGTCAGTTTCATCTCGTGAGACGATCACTTCACTGGCGTCGATCGATACGTTCGATTCCCGCGTCGTCACTGCTTGCACCAGTCGTTTTATCAGGCTCGCTTATTATTTCAAATAATACTCCAATTCACAGTTCACCTTGCTTTGCTCCCTATTAGCTCAGTCTCAATTTCAAATAAATTCCAATCCACGTTCGCTTTACTACTCGACTTCGCTCACTATTAATCCCTCCAAATTTCAAATAATACTCCAACTGCTGCACGTTCTACTACTTCACTTCGCTCACTATCAATCCACTTTCAATTTCAAATAATACTCCAATTTACTTCACACTCTACTTCTCAACTCCGCTCACTGTCAAATCACTTTCAAACTCCGCGACCCCCGAGACTTAGGCCGTCCTAAGTACTACCGTCGTAACTTCATCGTGAAGTTGGGCAGGCACGTTGCCCTCCGCCGAGTAACTGCCACGACTTTCCTTGCCGTTCCTCCAGCTCCTCCTCGGTCAGCTGAGCTAGCCCCGTGGAATCATGGGAATTCCCCGAAAAACTGTCTTTCGCCTCTACCCGGCTCGCGCTAAAACTTGCCCTAGTTGGCTTCGCTCTCCGCCATATACCCCTGTGGTTTCTTTTGTGGCCTTCATGCTCACGACGATCGGGATGTATGTGAGCCTTGGCTGCATCCGTACCCTTGGACTGTTCCTCGAAGCCAATTATAATCGTGTTCGCTAAAGCAGTCGAGCGGACTAATTCCGACTTTACGGCGGCTCAGTGTGCATCACCGCACATTGGTACATCGTCTGGTGTCGCCCTGCCAGTCATCGCTATTCAATTTGATAGCCCGAGGGATGTTTTTGCGACATTTTAGCCTCGAACTAGCCTCCTTCCCCAGGCTCAGACAATTTTATTTAGCCTCCACTGCAGTCCCAGTTTAATATTTGATCTCTTCGTTCCTCGATTCTCCAGTTTCTGTGTGATTTCATGTTCCCATTTACCATCTTTACTTGATTGCGATACTTTGATTACCTCCTAATTACATTATTACTTGTTATACTAATTGTGGCTGATTTGCATTTTGGTAGGCAAATCAGTTATTGAATAAATTATAGCTATATTTGCATTTTTGACATGCAAATGAGCTATCCAAAAATTATTTTGTGGTTAAGGAAGGTCTAATGGAGACACGGTGAAGCCGTTCCATTACACACTGAACAGCTGAAGTGCAAGGTGCAATATTTAACGTTTTCCCGCGGTAATGTTATGACAATAACTTGTATTATTTTCATCATATTCCCTGAAAATGTCAATAAATTAGGCCTACATCTATGCAAAAATCCGGATGTTGTCAATTTGTTATCATCGACAAAGTGTGCATTATTCAGAACATGACGAAACTTCTAAAAATACTTGGCTGCAGAAATTGGTATTTATTATGAAAAATGATCATTGAAAACGATTTTTCCGAATTTATTACTATACATAGGCCTACCTTTTTTGTTGTTGATAAAAACGCACTACAGTGTAGTAATTTTGAGGTAGCCCATCACATACGAAACAAATTGAATGTAGGCCTATGTGCTATGTAGGCCTGTATGTGTAACAATTGGGAACGGTGTGATAGCCTATTGGCATAAGCATGAATTAAAATTATTGTCTGAAATTGTAAGACGCGATTTAATATGAGTGTCGGTGACGGGCAAAAAACAATAAGTATAATTATAAAAAAAATGAACATAAATAAATAATAAATCTATCAAACACAACGGGAAAACTCAGTGGGTGACACGGACACCATACTGTCTTCTGACAATATGTTTTCGGACTTCATCCCTGGACTTAAATGTAAGAATAATGTTTTTATTAAGAGTAGGCCCAACCAAAATTTAAATTGAGATCACGATTATTTAAAAGTTGTTATTTAAGTGTAAAGAGTTGTATTTTAAAAGAGAAATGTAGGCCAATGCTTAACCATTCGAGACATAACCCTTGCGTCAGGTGTCCACTTTATGTTGCATTTACAGGCCCCATTCTTTCATTTGAAATTTGTTTTCTTGTGATAACCATAGCACAAATATTTCTTTACTTTATTTCTAACGTTCAACATCCGTAAACAAAACGTATCACGCCGAAAACTCAACTTTTTAGTTACATCTACACGTTCTTCCACGTTATTTGCCGCTGTGTTTACCTGAGTGATCACTACTGCTAGGGTTCTACGTTCCGCCAACAGGGCCGCGCTAGTGTGCTTTTTGGTGCCGAAATTACGGTAAATAAATATATGATAGTGTTATATTCAAGAAAACATGACCGTTATCTATATTTTACAATAATACTAATAATAATAATAATAGTAATAATAATAATATAATTATTATACACTTAGTGACTAATCTGAAAGTAAGAACTGTAACATCGACAGGAATTGGTAGACTTTTACAATACCAGTACTTTGGCTGTAAACGTACAGTCGGACATACGAAGTTAACTATTTGAGTGTTATTTTAATAATGGAATAATAACTAATTACAATATTAAGGATGCACAAGGCCACATATTTCAAAACTCATACGTCATGTACTCCACATCCTTCTTAAACATAGATTTCCTCTTTTCGGTCCTAAGTGCCGCTGGTAACTTATTCCAGATGATTGCTGGCCTGTATATTTAAGATATTTTTCCAGTTTTTTCTTTATTTACTCTAGGTACAAAGAGACTATTGTTTGTGCGAGAGCGCAGATTAACTTTGCCAGTTGAATATGTGTGTAAGCTGGATATCTTTTGTTAGGAGTGGCGTTGATCATGTCGTATGCTCTAACAATTGTGAGCTCGCACACAGGGTGATTCTTTCCGATTCAAATTATTCTGCCATTGAATCAAACGTTTTAAGTTGATTAGACCTACAGTGTTTTTGGATGAACGTAGCGAGCAAAGCAAAGACTCCATTCTACTACCCGAAGAAAATAATCCGGAATGTTTTTTTTTGTATTATTGTGTGTCTGTTAACACGATTCCAGCTAAACCTATACTCCAATTGCGATAAAATTTTCTGGAGGCCTTCGAAATTTTTGAACTTACAAATGCCACGTTTTTGAGCGCAATCGAAAAATTGTTTCTCATTAAAATCGCAATTTTACGATTTTTTTACGATTTTTTCTTCGAAATTTCTTCGACTTATAACACCTTCATGCTTTATTCGATTGTAATTATTTTTTCACAGAACCTTAATTTTATGAATAAATATATTCGTGTGAAATTTGAGCGTAATCTAAAATTTATTTCTCATGAAAATCGCAATTTTACGATTTTTTTTCAATTTTTAATATTTATAACACCTACTGTCATGCTTTATCCGATTGTGATGATTTTTTCACAAAACCTTAATTTTATGAATTTATATATTTGTTTGAAATTTGAGTGCAATCTAAAAATTATTTCTCATGATGATCGCAATTTTACGATTTTTTTATTTTTATTTTTTTCGACTTATAACACTTACATGCTTTATTCGATTGTAATGATTTTTTCACAGAACCTTAATTTTATGAATAAATATATAATTGTGACATTTGAGCGTAATCGAAACATTATTTCTCGTGAATCACGCTTTTTAAATTATGCTCATCCAACAACGCGACTGAAAAAGCGTTTGCGAAGCTTCCTAGTATAGAAATTTATGATGTTTGTTGATTGGGTAGTAATATGGGTGTAATGAAGAGAAAACACGAAAGTTCACTAAAATTGCTTGAATGAAGGTTTAAAGGCTGGATAATCGTATAAGAGTTTATCTGTAGTAGATTAACTAGGACGTCCTAGGACGTAGCGAAAACACGCAACGTCCGTCAGACATGTAAGTAAATCAAGTAGCATACAGGTTGTTACCGTAATCATACAAAAATAAAATATAATACCACAAAATGTATAAGAGATAATCTAAAATATGACTGTATTATCGATCGAGAGTATAGAAAGATCTCGCTAAAAACGTTGTCACTTTGACTGGCCAATAAAATAAGCGTGTCTCAAAAAGTCAACAAATATTCATTGTTAGAACTAATGTGAATTAATTGAACGTCTGCGATCCTGAAATATCAATCTTTATTATTTACGCTAGACACGAATTATTGAGGTGATATGGCGCGGTCTGCGTATAAGCGCTGGACATATGATATGTGGTACGTATTGTATCATTTAGGCACGATTTTCAGAAAACATCAATTTCTATAAGGGGCACGGCTTATACAGCTCGACTGACTCTTTACTGGTTTTGCAAAACCGAACTCCATCCTCCTCACCCCCCCCCCCCTACCCCGGCACGCCAACCCCCTATATACTGCTTCCAAGTTCGTTTTCGATAAATAATAATTATCTGCAAAACTTGCAAAAAACATCACCTCCCGCCCATGAATCAGGGATCCGTCAATGCCATTGAATGTGGTGTCCTTTCGTTTCCTACCCAGCAAACACAGTGGTGCAGGGCACGGTCTGAGCTTGCACTGTTCGTGCTAGCGGAGTGCCGAGTAACGGGCACGTAACATTTTGTCCTGCTGGGCACGTACTGGCGAGGTACTGCTGCCAATATCACAATCTACTCACGGTCATGTGTCAACGTGCGATACCGGGCGCGTACTGGCGAGGCACTGCTGTCAACCGTACAGACGGGTACCGGGCATGTATCAACGTATCCTGCAGGGCGCGTACTGGCGAGGCCACTGCTGTCAACCGTACAGACGGGTACCGGGCATGTATCAACGTATCCTGCAGGGCGCGTACTGGCGAGGCACTGCTGTCAACCGTACAGACGGGTACCGGGCATGTATCAACGTGTCCTGCAGGGCGCGTACTGGCGAGGCACTGCTGTCAACCGTACAGACGGGTAACGGGCATGTACTGATGTGTCCTGCAGGGCGAGTACTGGCGAGGCACTGCTGTCAACGGCACAGCCGAATAACGGGCATGTACTGATGTGTCCTGCAGGGCAAGTACTGGCGAGGCACTGCTGTCAACGGCACAGCCGAGTAACGGGCATGTATCAATGTGTACTGCCGGGCGCGTACAGGCGAGGTATTGCTGTTGATGGTAGAGCCATTAATATTCAACCTCTCTGTCCAGTAACGAGCAGATGTCAGATGTTTTATTTTAAGTATAGACGCAAATGTTCGCACATTTATTTGTAGACTTTGCACGAATAAATAGATTTAATCAAGTACACATCATTCTCCAGTTATTATTCTTATACACGTTCTTTGCGTATTTTATTGCTATTAATTAATGAAACATGAGCAAAACTTGATACGTAGGCCTATCCCTATCCGAAATGTAAAAGAAAGAACGTATGCGTCAAACTTTGCAAATAATATAATGCTTTTAACAAGACAGTTACTTTTTCATTATTCAACGATGTTGTCTTCAAATTTTAATGCGACATAATGCGTTAATATCCTATGAATAAGGTTCGATCGTTTTTGCTGTTACCTTAAAATATCAATATCGTTGTACTAAAAACAATCAAATGGATGAAAAACATTCAACATTGGAGTTCGTCTGCGAATATTGTATTCGAGGCAATGTTGATAAATTCCTTGATTGGTCCTTTAATAAGTGTTTTATGTTGATAACGTTTTCGTTGGTGAATGCACTGCCTCCTAGATACTACTTATGCGTGACAATTCTTAAATTGCCTCATAGTCATACGCACTTACGTACCGTAACGTACGCCTAGGCTACGAACTCAAATTCTATAATGCGGAATGCCGTATCTACATTAGCTGTCCAGTGTCCAGCAATTGTTAATGTTTTGTATTAACGTTATTTATATATCAGTGAAATATGTATTATTATTCTACTTACCTTGTATATTGATCTATATGAGATAATAAGATTATCATAGAAAGTCTGTATATAAAACACTGAGATTGACTCTTAGATGCTTGTGCGTTGATCCGCGGGTGTTTCGCACTGTCCATACCACTGATTGCTATAACTAGGGAAACGCCAAAGTCGTTGTTAAACGAGTGAGTGAGCCATGTGTTGAGTACCCGGTAACATTCTCTTTTCGCACTCCATCTATGACTAACCGTTAGGTCGCCAGAACCAGCCACACGCAAGGGGTGGGTATTGGGGTAGGTGGTCAGAGGCAAGGGGCCAGGCCGACGCTTGGCCGGGGAGGGCATGTGGCCTGTGACGAAATCAGGCCGGGCGCATGCCTAAGGACCGAGGGCAGGGGTGGGTGGGGGGGGGGTCGTATTCAACTGCATATTGTGTCACCGTCCGAGTTGTCGTCGTCGTCGTCGTCGTCGTCGTCGTCGTCGGTTTTTTTTTTTTTTTTTGACTAAGGATGCGTCAACCGTTAGGTCACTCATAATGCACCACTCTAGCCTAGGGGCATATGGGGAGGAGGGGCCCATGCTGGCCAGAACCACCCACGGGTTAGGGGAGGAAGGGGGGTTTTCACGGGGAGGTAGTCATAGGGAAGGAGAAAGTTCCCGACGACGACCGCCAGATCTCGCCTCTTTAAAAATAATTAAATATGTTTTTAAATGCCTATAATGCAGTGTAGTCCATCATCTGTGACAATATTATGGAAAACATAGACAGTACGAAATACGTGAAAGTATTGCAAGGTTTACTCAATCTACGAGCGGAATTTGGAGGTACCTTATTGACGTGCAACATTCGATAAACCTTGGACACGGCATTTCACTGCCAGGTATAAATAACAAACATAAAATATTGTTTCGAAATCAACAGCATTGTCGTTAAATAATTTATACACATTGGCAGCCTATTTTTCAATTTATTATTTCTTGTAGGTTTAAATCGCAATGGATCTAGCTGATTTTGTTAGCAGTTCTCAGTAAACTCGTACCGGATGTCTGTTTAAAATTTCAGCGCAATCTGTTCAGCGATTTGGCTGATTTTTAAATTTTAACGTACACACACCACACACACACACACGCACGCAGATTAACAGAATGACCGCCGTTTAAGTTGTATGTAGATTCACTTCGGTCGCTTCGCTCCCTCGTTTAATTATTTTCTATTAAAAAATATCGATCTTTGGTTGGTTATCGCTCACTCGTCGATTGCGTCGGGGCCTACAGGGTTGGCCTGGTCGCTTTGATTTTCTGTCCCCCACTAAAATCAGTTATATAACTGAGTGGGTTGACTATAAATCCAATTTATTTATTTATTACATTTTAAACGTATTTGACAACAAAAACAAAACAGAGCTCTTGGGTTCGGTAACTTAGCGCTAAATGCTCATTGCGAACAACTGCACAACAATCAAAACTTGTTGCGTGGACCAAGGAGGTATGAATAATGTATACCTCCTTGGCGTGGACAGGCAGGGAACGAGGAGTCACGAGTAGCATCTAGGAGGCAGTGCATGAATGTATATGTGCATGGCTAAAGATATTGTAAATTAAAATAGAATATAAATATTATTATTAGAAAATGTTATAACTTCATTACGGATAAATTTATATAAATATAATATACATGTTTTATTAAATAACTTGACTAGGAGACGGAGTTTTATGTATTTCTATAATGAGACCAAGATGGCAGTGTTTGTTGTGATGTATGTCGATGTGATGCTCGGAGCACGGAGGCTCGGAGGCGGAGTTTCATGTTTAAATTGTTGCCATTAGAAGTTGGATGAAAATGTCCGAAATATCGCTGATTTTTTTATTTTGTTATAAAGTATAAGTACTATTATTGTACTAACATGTATGTAAATCCATATATGTTTAGACGTTTGTCAATCTAACAATGCATATAAATAACAAATAAAACATACGATTTAGAATTAATATAATTATAATTATAACAAAAGCTGAAACTGGACTTCCCGTATCTTACACTCAATACTAATTTAGTAATTAGTACGACTGACAACCAATAAATTTATTTATACGGAAATTGACTTGAAACTTAGTTGATTTAAGGTGGATTTGAAGGTAATTTTATTTTAGGTGCACGTTCCGGTAATTATTGATTTGCTACTTTAACTTCTAGCACACAGTTTGTAACTATTTCTACAAAGAATTTGTTTATTAAAATAATAATATCATATTACCAGCTACGTATAATACGCCTATCTTCCAATGTCAACTAATCAAATTAACAGCCAAGAATGTTACTTATTAGTTATATTTAAATTAACTATGATCAATTATTTTAATAGTTAATAACAATAAAACATAATAATACATCAATTGATAAATTATTAATATGTTCAGTACTTAAGCAGATTCACAAAGGGTATCTTATACAAATACAAGTCTCTTGTGACATTTCCATTGTGTTGCCCGACATTAATGTATTATATTATTTGTACAATTACATATTTAAGTAGGCCTAATTAAAATTATTTCCTCACAAATCCTCACGCATTCAGAATTACGTATTATTTATTTATGTTTCACATCAAGTTTATAAAGTCTGACTGCTACACGAAATTACTTTTAGATAATGCTTCTATTTTGTGTATAATCCAAGTATAGACCTAAATTATTGTTTTTTCTTGTTGTATACATAGGGCTAGACAATTTTATAATACATTTTTTCCGCCTCAAATTTTAATAATTAATGCCAACATTATTGTCATTATTATAAACCCGATATAATGTTTTTATCTAGTGTATTTGTTGCATATCATTGAAATTATTAATAATTAATGCTAAGTTCGCCCACAAATAACCATATCAGTAAGAAAGAAAATAATAAATAACAATTCTTATTAACAATTTGAGTCGTAAACGCATGTTATGTTCTGCAGTTTTATGTTTCGAATTACCCGCTCATGGGCAAGACTCTCATAAGCCAGCTAACGCGCTCTGCTACTTATAGGTGCAGTATCCGAGTGGTGAAGGCGTGCGGGAGTGGAGGAAGGTATCTCGTGTTCGAGTCCGGCTCATGACGATAAAATTTATTCCTGTATAACATGTTCTGTCTACTACCATGTACTTGTTCTTCCATACACTGTCAATAATGATATGATCTTAATTGTACCTCTTAATTAAATGCAATTTTTTTTTTAATTCGTTTACAAATTGGGTTATTTGCGTGGCTACCAGATGGCGCCAGCGTAGTGCCTTTTTAGTTTTTAATGCTGGGCGCGTGCTGGGCGCGTGCCGTCGAGGCCGTGCTGTCCCGGTACCACCGATACTTAATGGCCCGGCGCCGCGAACGAGGTACCGGCCCGATGCCGCGGACGACGTACGTGCCCGGTACCGTGAACGCCGCACTGGTTCGGTACCGCGGACGACGTACGTGCCCGGTACCGCGAACGCCGCACCGGCCCTGACGTTCCGCCCCGGTGCCGCGAACCCCATACAGACGGGACCTAAGGCCACACCGGACCGGCACCGCTGGCATAGGAAGTTGGTAGGACACTTTTTTACTGGCCCAGTACCATGTACACGGTACCTGCCCAGTACTGCTTGAGCCGGAAAATACGATACTGTCCTGGTACTGGGCACAGTTTTTGTGTTTGCTGGGTAGTCACCTGGATAAGGAGATAAGATTATTTGCACGCCTCCCAACACAACATTTCATCTATATGTTCCTGTTTGAACACCGTCCTATCGATGTTTTAAGCAAATAAGCAAATACTTTTAGTGGATTACTCCGATATCACGTGTAAATAGGCCATGTATAACTTAAACTATCTATGTAACGTGTATTCATGTGGATGTCGTTCACACTGCGGCCGTGGGCGATTATGACGTATGTATGCTTATTATACGTCATAAGCTACGAGACGCAGGTTTAGGTTGTGGTCTAAATATAGTGATCATAGGTTATATTCAGTTAAGTGATGTAAGACCATTTTAAGCCCATGATATGACAAAGGCTGTGATCTAAAGTTATAGTGATAATCTTTTGTATTCAGTTAGTGATGTAAGGCAAAGGTTGTGACCTAAAGTTAGATGTTATCTGTTATAATTATTGGCGTATAATACAAGGATCGTGGTCTAAAGTTAGTTATGGTTTGTTATAATCAGTAAATTAAATAAACTAGGCCTAAATTTATGATTTACTCAATTAGTTGCAACTTGCAACAACCGGTTTTAAGTGGGGTACCTAAATCCTTATAACATTTAGTATGCGTCTCGTAAAGTATCGTGCACTGTGTTAGGCGTGTATGTTATACATAGGGTACCTTAAACTAAGCATTAATTGAATCGGTCGGTAGGCCTACACATGTAAGATAAATGCAAGGATAAATGTATCTTTACATTTAATTGTGAATTAAATGTTTATAAGAGTTATATATGGTTTTTGGATGAGCGAAGCGAAGACTTCAATTTCACCGACCCCCCTTAAAATTTAGCTCGGGTGTTTTTTTTTTTTTTTTTTTCTGTTTGTTCGTTCTCTACCGGGCCAACGGTATATGCGAACTTGATGAAAATTTGAGGGGACCTTTGAAATCTCTGAACTTAGACTTGCTACGTTTTTGGGTACAATCGAAGAAATATTTCTCATGAATATCGTACTTTTACGATTTTTTTTCGATTTTTAGTGCGATATTTTCGTGCCATTTAGGCCGATTCTGACCAAACGGGTGGGGCTACAACGTTCATATTTCACATGGCATTAAGGTAATGGTGATGTATTGCTTTCTGAAAGAAAAAGTTAAAAAAGTTAGCCAGAATCCATAAAATAAAGGATTTAATATGATTTTTTTAAGGTTTATAATGACAATTTACAAGTAACAATAGAAACTTGACAACAATCACCAACAATGCGTTCAAAAAGCACTTGAAAAATAAATAGATCCCACGCAAACTAAAAACTTACAAAAAAGCTCATCCATCAACGCGACGGGACTTTAGCGTTTTCCTAGTGTATTAAATGAATAAGTAATTTTCATAAAAAAAATGTTTCTTAATTTTATGGTCTGGAAATCCCTCGCATGAAACCTCATTATCAGAGCAGCCTCTGCAAAAACCACAGAATAATCTCCACGCATTTGTTATTTCCCTGATAGTCTGTTTTCTTATCTTATAGGATATTGGTTGTTTACTTGGCTAAAGTAACTAACTTGCATATCATCAGTTATATTTAAAAGTGTCTTCAAAGCCGGCTTCCCACGACGCGTTGCTCGGCGCGCCGCGCGTTCTGGGAAGGAAAAAGCTCGGGAAGGCTTGGGCTTGGTCGGGCTTCCCGTCAGATGTCGGTAAATTATGCACGGGCCACAGAGAACGCGCTAGAGGTAATAAAGCTGATCAGTTGAGGTAGACTCGGCTCGTCCAGGCTCGTTGAAGCGTTCCCACACAGAACCACAACACCGTATGAATGAATAAGCGAGACATTTGGTTTGTTTTTTCTTCATTGTTTTACGAATTTACAACAATTGTATAAAATCTGTTTCAAGAACTAAATAGTCTAATATAATATATTATAACAATAATAAATTAAATTACTAAATGTGGTAAATTAATGAAATGAAAAATCACAAGCAATGAAAATCCTAGTAAGTTCTGCTTTTTTAAAGGACGATATCGACCAATGCAATCTTTTTTCTAAAATATTCACCACTCAAAATTACGTAACCGGCGGCACATGCAGTGATGCGTTCTTGTTGACTGATCATTTTCAACAACATAAATGGCAGGCAGATGCAGGTTCCAGGCTTGGCAAGCCTGGCCGAGCCGAGGCAGGCTCGCCGAGCAACGCCTCCTGGGAAGCCGGCTTGAACTCAAAGTGACGTCACAGTGACATTAAACTAAATCATCCTTGATTAAGAGATGACGTTATTTCAAAGAGATAGCACACATTCTTGAGTTCTTTCTTAGACATATGTTGTTGCTTTAGTTACGTACACCATCAATGAATTAGCTGTGAACGTTCTGTTTTATTTAAAATACCGTTGTAAAATGCGTTGTGGTTTGTGTTATTCCAATGAAGGTACGTGCGATTGAATAGCCATGAGAAGTGTTACTGTTATTATTTAAGTATACAAATGTTACGGAACTGAAAGCCTGTAAGCCGTCCGCGGTATAGCGCATATGATTGGGACGCTGGTCCGAAGCGTATAGCTCTCCGAGTGTAACGTCACTAACGTGGGTGCGAGTCCTGCATAAGGCGCGGCTATTTTGTAATCGTCCTTCATAGTCATCTATCACCAATGATCGTCTCGAATACCCTTAGTCCACTAGTTAATTAATTAAATTTCAAGTAGATCTAGATGTAAAGATTTGTTTTTGAATGGTGGATTTTATTATACTTGCCATATACAGTACAATGTAGGCCTATACAATTTTATAATATTTACCATTATCATGTCACATTAACATACCGTAAAAATGTGATCTTTTAAAAATAAACATGAACTATGAACTATGAGACCTAAAGCAACATAAATTATCATTTGAAATACTATGTGTGTAGTCTTGTTCCAATGTGCAGTCCGTGCGTAATATGGAAGACGAAAAAATGGTCTTAATCAGTGGAGACCTAAAGCTACATTATTGGTTCGGTTTGGAGTGCTATCTAAATTTATTATTATTGTTACTATGTTCTCGATTTTTTTAAAATATTTACAAGACAAGTACGGCAATATGTTTATGAAAGTGGCATGGAGTTGTGTCTTAGCGTAAAGTATATAGCGTATGTCTAATGTAATTTTCAATAGATTTTATTCTGTACTTCGAAATGGAAAACTATAAAATTGTTTTGTTTCTCTCTCGTAGCCACTTCTACAAGAACTTCTGAGACATCCAATCAGAGAACGTACTCCTAAAGAAGACCACGATTCAACTAATGACGGTTCTCAATAGACGAGGGAAAGAGTTGTTAACTGAAACATAGAACACTTTGGTTGTCGTCCGCGGCGTTTGATAAAATTGAACTATAATCACTGCCTTGGTGATGCGAGAAGGTGGTGGGAAGAAGATGGAGGGCGTACAATTACAAACTAGCAAGTGTAAAGTAGCAGGTAAACACAAGTGTGGCATGGGAATCTGGGAACAAGGCAAGAATGTTCAATATCTGTACAATAAAGATGTAAAATCACAAACTGATGAGAACGTCGGGCATGGTAGCGACGTGCCTAGAAATGAATGTAGAGGGGCTTGTGGGATTAGTAATAGTGACATTCATCTGCAGATGAACCGTGGGTGCTAAGTGTAAACAAGGCGAATGTGTTATGAAAGGGCTGACATTGCCTGTGAATTAGCTTGCGTGTTGGTAATGGTGACGGTATTTGTCTGAGGAAGAATGTCGATGTCAGAAGATGTAAACAAGAAGAGGACATTGGGCATAGTGACCTGTCTGAGCATGAGTGTAAAGGGGCTTGTGGTAAAGGTGATGGTGACATTCATGTGCATATAAATGTGAACGTGGTAAATAAGGAGATATTTGTATGTGAAAACACTGACTTAAATAAAAGAAAGGCTGTTCGTTTCACTCTGGCAGAGAGATGTAATGATATCGCAGCAGGAAAGGACGCCGAAGACGACGACAATGGCTTGACTTCTGACCCTGATGTTGAGATAAGGAGGAAGGGAGGTCGCTCGAAGACAGACGAACAAGTCACCGACTCTCAGCGGACTGAATCTGATAGAGGTGAGTGGTTCCACCCACTGACGTCACATGTGAGTGACTCTCCTACTGGCCAGTAGAGGAAACTCTTGCGGTAACAGGGAAACTCCCGCGCGACATAGGGCACCGGCAATCGTGACTGAAGATTTTCCCAAGAGTCACTCGATTGCTGCCTGCTGGTATTGAGTCCAATCAATAACCCTTGGACATATCCAGTATACTTTTAGGAAAACTGTATATTAACAGTATACCATATATATGTACTTAGTCGCCTGAAGAAAATGAAGCTATTTCTGGATATTTTTTTCTGTAAAACATTTAAAATTTCCACCAATTAAACTAAAAAAATAATTTTGCTAGATGCCAGCATCTTTTTTGATATAGTGTCCATACAAAATGACGTTCAACATGAACTTTATACTAAAAAAGCAGTCTTGTTATTTTTGTGAAAGGGTTTATTGCCTTAGACATAAATTTGTCATCAATCTTCTCTCCAAGTTCTTATTTTACGTATTGACAAACAGTATGTCAGTCATCTTTTATTTTAAAATGTGTTTACAACTATAAGTATCAAATTGTTGCTTATTGTTGCTTGCCCTGATTCTTCAACACAATTTGTAAGCTTACTCTTCACGCAATAAAATTATTTGTTGTTCCTTTGGTCTTTATGGTGCTTGGTATTATTCTCTCCAAATAAATTAAATCTTTCGCACTAAAGCTTTAATTAAGTGACTTTTTTACATTATGTTTTGTTCTCTCAGATTCCGGTCTGGGACATGACAGCCACCTCGTGGACACGTGGTCTACCTTCCACACAACTTCATCTAGGAATAACTCGGGGAACTACGAGTTCCACGTTGTGTCGGTGAGCAGAATATATAGGGCTGTAGGGCTGGGATTTTCCTTATTTACACCTGGTATCGCAGTATACAAAACTTCCAAGATGATAGGGTTAGTGTAGGGCAAGGATAGTACGTAAGCACACTGCATGGATACGTTGTATCTGTTAGTAAACGAGTTGTTGTTGAGTTCTCAAATTCATCTCTTGGGTAATCTCACTGATAACTCACTCTACTGTTCAGTGCCCCAAAACAACACTAAGTAATTAACAAACTTAGATATCCTGGTGTGACGTCAAGTTGCATTGGATTGGATGACATCAGTTTAATGAAACACATTGATTGGAAGCGTTGAAATCATGGAGGAGAGGTAGCCTATTCGATTTTAAAAGTTATTTATAACAATTTCAAGTCAATAACAATGTAATCATTCTTTCACGTTTTATGTCGGTTGTTCGAGCATGAGCCAACTTATTTTACAACGTTGTATTATGTCCATTTAAAGGTTCGCTTGATCGTCAAATCCAGCTTATTTCACATACATTCTAGATCACTTTTCGACCTCCATTTCTAACCTAAAAAATAAATTTTTTGGTCTGATGTTTATAAAGAATGAGTGCACAGAGCACATTTCAAGATCAAGATGTTTTTAGACTCACAAACTTGAAATACTGCTACAAATTACCATTTTGGTGGCATGTTTACTGACAGTTACTGAAAAAAGTAAGCACTTTTTTGAAAATGTGCTCTTATTGCGACAATCACACATTATTATTTAAATTTTGGTGCTAACTACAACCCGATAGGACAAGCGATAGGGCTTCCAAGTGATCTCCAGTGTATTCTTCTGCTTTCTGCGACAAAGTGGTTTGCTCGAGCTCATCTAATAACCATTCAATACTTAATCATTCTTTATATTCATGTTATGTAGCATCTTCATTAATACCGTCCACTTTTAACGTCACAATTCAAGTCAATCATGTTAACAATAATCAAATATGTAAAGTGTGAATAAAGGAGTTAAATCCATAAATCCAGTTACAGATTGCATATACGACTGTCATGATAGTGGGCATCTTTCACACAACCAATGCGATGTTATCTATGAACTGATTGTTTATGTTTTGCAGGTAGCGGCAATAAATGGAAACATTCGTAACGTATCAAAGTCTCGACTCTTCCGAAGTTTTAGGGCAAGAAGTAAGCGTCAGAGTAAAACTCTTATAATCGAGACCGCTTGGCCCTCAACGGTGTGGTACGTTCCTTCACCGTTCGAAGATCAGACGGTTGTACTCAGCAAGCTGTTCGAGGAAGTGAGAGCAAGCGAACTCTATAGTAAGTCACTCAGGTCTCAGTGAGTAAGTCGGTACGGGATCCGAACCCACGACCTCCAGAATCAGAGCCTTTCGCCTTACTCATCAGCTGTTGGTAGTTAAAAAGTTTTATCATGCTGACACTACATCTTATTTTATTTATCTATCGGCCTAATTGAAATTTTCTTTAATTATTAACTTGAATTGTTGTTTGTTTTCAGACGAGCTGTCTCCCAGGGAGAAACATATCATGGAAGCCAAGTTCGAGATCGTGTCCTCGGAGGCCTCGTTCCTCAAGTCCCTGCACACGATGGAGGAGCACTTCGCCTACTCCAGCGAGCTGAGCGACGATCTGGTGCTGCCCAGGAGCGACCGGCACAGCCTCTTCGCCGACATCCCGGCCGTGATCAAGTGCTCGAGCCGCTTTCTGGCCGGCCTGCAGGAGTGCCTGGCGAGGGACACGCACATGAGAGACATCTTCGCCTACGTCAAGGACTATGCCAGCAAGCATTTCCACGTATACGTCAAGTACTGCTCGAATCTCAAGTACATACAAGAAACTCAGAGAAGACTCATGTGAGTGTTACTCTACTATCAAACGATCACGGCGGTAACTGCATTTTTCATCCACCGTCTACCATTATTATTATTATTTATTATTATTTCTTTATTCACAATCAAAATCAAAATATACATTTCCATTCCAATTACTAGGAAAACGCTTAAGTCCCGCCGCGTTGTTGGATGAGCGTAATTGGTGCATTGAGCTGCCATCCCAGCAAACACAGTTCATCGCGCCCGCACGTAAAACGCACGTACGCGTACGTACGTTTTATGTATGTATTGCCCCATACTTTTCCCGCAGAAAAGTGTCACTTCTGCCCGCATGTATTACGCACGTTCTCTGCACGTATTTTAGCATGGTATACATACTGGGGATGCACCTTACCCACACAGGAAACACACGTATACGGCACTCAGTAATATTACGCCTACACCTTACCCGCACGGGAAACACACGTTTACGGCACTAGGAGTCACACTCCGCCCACACCTTACCCGCACGGGAAACACACGTTTACGACACCCAGGTATATTTCGCATGCACATGGCTTCGCCTGCAGGGAACTAGGTCGCTAGCTCCATCTGGTAGAGAATCTAAAAAGTATCATAGGAAGCAGCTATGCCAATAAATAATATTACGAAAAAATATTAGAAATGTAATTATTACTGCAAGTCAAGTTCAGTGGCAGTTCATATGCTTATTTTATCATGTTAATCGTTTTGGAAACTTACATTAGATAACAAATTTTACTCCATCTTGTGTATTCGAACCTCGTCCATGCCTCGCTCCTTCAACCTGGGATCTGAAAGCCAGCCACTAGACCGTTCGGCCACGGTGAACTGATAAATGAGAGGAGTTAAACTAGCCTAATGTTGGACTAGGCGCGCTTGTGTTTTGCCAATCCTAATATACGTTCTCGAATATACAATTAGGTTATTATTCCACAGTAACTAAGAACGTTATATAAAAGTGTTGGAAAACATATAACAATAATAATGCTAGCAGTAGACTTTGATGTTTAATGACGTATTTGTGCATCCATCCAATCATTTATATTCCAACATAAGTATTAAATATGGTGTGCAAAGCCACGATGGCATTTATGTATACCATATCGACAAGCAATAATTATTGTTAAATTATATTTTTATTTTCGTCTTGATGTTTTTCTTAGCATTGAAAATTAGTTGAGTTTTAACTAATAAAATTCAAATTCGAAGTTTTTAAGAAAATATTATGAGATTGGATCATTAATAATAACTGTTTTCACTTTGTAGTCCATGTTACACTTACATACACAACATACAACATACAACATAATATGAACACAAGTATAATGCTAAAATAAGGAACTAAGTAGTTGTAAACTATTAGGCATAAAAGCATTTTTTATATTAAGCAGGACTTGCCTACATTAAAATATTTATTAGCATGTTTCTCGCATAAACGACACTCGCAAAATATTGAAATGCATACAGTTTTGACGGTATGGGCGCGGTGCGGGTGAGGTACGTACGACTAACACAAATCGAAGCTCGACTCGACGTACGTTGCCCACACGGGAAACACACGTACAGTAACTAGTAAAATACACACACTTTGTGCGGTGTGGGCGCGGTGTGGGTAGGGTACGTACGAGCAACACACTAACAGTGGCACAGAAATACGTACGTTGCCCACACGGAAAACACACGTACTCAAATGATTTGCCCACACACCACACAAATCCCACACTACACGTGTGTTATACGTACATTTTACACACGTTTTACACAGTCGTGTGTTTGCTGGGATGTGTTACGCGGATTTTTTTGTTGTTCAGTGAAAAAATCATTACTTAGTCGAAGATTTTTTTTAATTAAATTAAATTAAATAAAAAAATAACTTAATTTTTTTTAATTAATCGTAATTTTTAACAAAGAAAAAAATCGTAAAATTGCAATTTTCATAAGAAATAAATATTCGATTGCGCTCAAATTTAACACAAATATATTAATTCATGAAATTAAGGTTCTGTGAAAAAATAATTACAATAGGATAAAGCATGTAGGTGTTATAAGTCAAAGAATTGTTTTAAAAAAGAAAAAACCCATAAAATTTCGATTTTCATGAGAAATAATTTTTCGATTACGCTCAAATTTCGCACGAATATCTTAATTCATAAAATTAAGGTTCTGTGAAAAAATCATTACAATCGGTTAAAGCATGTAGGTGTTATAAGTCGAAAAAAGTTTTTAAAAATCGAAAAAAATCGTAAAATTGCGTTTTTTATGAGAAAAAATTTCCCGATTGCGCTCAAAAACGTGGCAGTTCTAAGTTCAGAGATTTCGAAGGCCTCCATGAAATTTCATCGCAATCGGAGTATCGGTTTTGCCGGAATCGTGCTAACAAACAGACAAAAATACAGAAGGAAAAAAAAACATTCCGGATTTTTTTCTCCAGTGTAGTGAAATGGAATCTTCGCTTCGCTCGCTACGCTCGCTACGCTCATCCAATAAAAAGGTTGTAGAAAGCGAACCTTAGGCTCATTCACACTGTTGTGCGTTCTGCAACCAATCAATAACACGAAGAACTATAACTAAGACATAAGATTTATAACACTAACTCAACTTTTTGACTTGAACTAGTTGATACAGACAATATTAAAGCATGAAGATTCGATAAAAAGAAAAGAGAAGAAAGCATGGTGATGTATGGCAGTGTTACGATTAGTTATGATGACATATCTAACAAGGCGTAGTACAGATGATAATCCATAATCAAGTCCATTTGATGCAGGGTCGTCGTAAAAGGCATGCAATCACTAGGACTTGATGTTATCGGAATTTGCTGTTAATTTTGTGCTTGAACTCCTTGTAAGGCAGAGACCTCACTTCACAACTTAGCGAATTCCAAACCGATGCACATCTGAAGTACAGGGACATTTGATAAGCTGTGGTGCGTGCCCGTTGGACAAATCATGGAATTGTTTGCTTATGAATCATAGACTAGGAAAACGCTTAAGTCCCGCCGCGTTGTTGGATGAGCGTAATTGGTGCATTGAGCTGCATTGAGTTACGCGGATTTTCTGTTGTTCTGTGAAAAAATCATTACTTATTCGAAGATTTTTTTTAAATTAAATTAAATTAAATTAAAAATTAACTTAATTTTTTTAATAAATCGTAATTTTTACGTAATTTTAAAAAAGAAAAAAATCGTAAAATTGCAATTTTCATAAGAAATAATTATTCAATTGCGCTCAAATTTTACACGAGTATATTAATTCATGAAATTAAGGTTCTATAAAAAAATCATTACAATAGGATAAAGCATGTAGGTGTTATATGTCAAAGAATTGTTTTAAAAAAGAAAAAACCCGTAAAATTTCGATTTTCATGAGAAATAATGTTTCGATTAAGCTCAAATTTCACACGAATATCTTAATTCATAAAATTCAGGTTCTGTTAAAAAATCATTACAATCGGATAAAGCATGTAAGTGTTATAAGTCGAAGAATTTTTTTAAAAATCGAAAAAAATCGTAAAATTGCGTTTTTTATAAGAAAAAATTTCCCGATTGCGCTCAAAAACGTGGCAGTTCTAAGTTCAGAGATTTCGAAGGCCTCCATAAAATTTCATCGCAATCGGAGTATCGGTTTAGCCGGAATCGTGTTAACAAACACAAAAAAAAAAAAAAAAAAAAAAAACATTCCGGATTTTTTTCTCCAGTGTAGTGAAATGGAATCTTCGCTTCGCTCGCTACGCTCGCTACGCTCATCCAAAAAAAATGCACATATACCATAAAAACGTTTCATTTTATATCATGGCAACAATGCACATATTATGGATAGAGGTACGTGTATACATAGCATTTTCATGTGTCAATTTAGAGCGTTTTATAGCATCTATTTTTTGGCCACCTTAAAAAACTTATGAATGATTTTTTAATATTTTTAAAATTTGGAAATTATATCATCCAGGTTTTATTAATATCAAGTGAATAAAAATGTGTCAACACCAATAGATACTATGTAAAATTAAATAAAATAGCTTTGTTTAGTATCTATTCACAACACGCTATTTTCACGTACGCAATCATGGATCATTGCAAATATATCATGGAAACATCGCACATATATCATAGAAATATTGCACAAATATTATTGATACATTACACATATAACGAAAACGTTGCACATATATCATGAAACGTTAGTCTTTATATGAAAACATCGCACATAATAATTATATTATCATGAAAATGTTAAGCATACAATGGAGGACTAATATAATGTAAATCTTAAAAGTCATGAACTCAATATTGTCGCTAAACAGTGGGTTGAAAAAAATTGACATTTATTTTGATGATTGAGATCTGTGCTATAACTAGTTTTAAAATGTACTTTTGTATTTTTTTAAGGGTCTAATCAGTAATCAGCAATCACTTTTTGTCATCGACTTCTACATAAAAATGCACATGTCCTTGCTTGACATGCAACGTTTCATAAATAAATAAATTCGTATTTAGAGTCTTCCCAGTCAGTCATATAAACTGATTTTCAGTGGGGGACGTTAATAATTTGGATGCTTTGTAGCTGTAGGAAATGTCCTTCCAAAATGTTTATTTGTCTACTGGTGCATCTTTAATCAATTGAAGAAATAGAAAACGTAGAGTATGCCACTAGTTTATAATATTGAATCAATAAAATCAACTCTGTTTGAGATAAACTTTGACACAGTTTAATTTAATCATGTTTAATGAGTGTATGGTCAATTAGGCGTTGCTATTGTATACTGCGTTCCAGGTGCGATCCCTGGTTGGGCATGTATTTTCATACTCATGTTTCGATTAGTTTCACTTGAGAAGCAAAGCCCAAACAGCATCTTACGAGACCTAGTCTTGGTGTCTGCCCATCATCAAGCTAATTGCTTGTACGCCTCCGGGTATGGTTGTTGTTCGTATTAACGACACGATAATACGTACTAATGATAGTGTAAAACAGTACGCGACGGGACGAACGAAGGTCATCCATCTGGTTTTGTGTATCCAAGGCCTGGGTTTTTGCAATAGAAGCGATATAAAAACATCCTGTTTTTATGTTCGAATGACATAACAGTAACAAATGTATGAAATATAAACGTTGACTACTGTTATGATAAACACAGTTTGTATTACTTGTTTATATTACTAAAGTTTTGTTTTACAGATTTAGATATGATTAAATTGCCCAAAGACGTATATTTTCTTAATTTTAAATTACATACTTGAAAATCTAAATTTTCAGCTGTAAAGAGGCCTACTAGCTGTTAGGTCTACTTATAAAACACAAATTAAATGCTTTTACATTTTTTTTAAAGTGTTGGGTCACATATCTACATCACCAGGGTTGTCACGTTAGAGATTTTATAAGGCCGTATAAGTCGTCTCTCTGAACCTCATTGCACGAAGGAAACGTCAAACGTCATAATTGTTTCCAGGAATGAGAACGTGATGTTCACCGCAGCCCTGCGTCGTCTCGAAGAGAACCCGGTTTGTGGAAGGCTGCCTCTCAATTCGTTCCTCAGTTTGCCGCTAGGACGGATTCTTAAGCTTGACCTGCCGATAAAAGAAGCTCTGAAGAAGATGGAGGAGGAAGACAAGGAATATATTCCATGCAAGGAGGCCTCAGAAATACTCAGGAAGGTACTGGGCTCGGCAAATAACTTTCAAATTATCTTGCACATTAGTGACTAAGGCCTAAACAGTAATAAGAAACTCAACCACAATGAATTAATTTTAGACGCATCTTAATACTATGACCTTCTAATCATGGTATTTCTCCTATGATTTCCCCTTAGTATAGTATCTTATTTCATTCTTGGTTTTGCTATAATTGATCCCCCCTCCCCCCACGTTCGTCAATTGTCTGCTACTCTCATTTTAAATTTTTCACAAACTCACCATTTCCAAATAAAAACTGAATGTCAATCTCTTCATTATTTACAAACTGTATAATGACTGACAGCATAAAATAGGATATTGTCACTTTTTCATCTTTAGAGTGAGGTTCGTATTAGAACCGCACTCACTGCTTATGGATTAAATTGCACCGATAGGGGTGTAATACAAAAGTTCAGTTTAAAGAGCAGTAAATAAAGTCCTCGCCCCTCGGGCATTTTCCTGCATGATGTGTGATAGTACATGACGGAACTGGAAGGTAAAGGAGAGTATGTAATGTATAAACATATCCAAATTAGTCTCAAAAGGGAAACCGTATTTATATTACAGTCAAGTCTGCACAAGTGTACGTGTTTAGTGTGTGCGTGTATGTTGTTGTTGTTGTTGTTACTAAGGTGGCGTGTGTTTCAGCTGGGACACGATGCAACGAGGGCGTATGTGCGTGTATGTTGTTGTTGTTGTTGTTGTGGTTGTTGTACTAAGGTGGCGTGTGTTCTAGGCGGGACACGAGTGCAACGAGGGCGTATGTGCGTGTGTTTGTTGTTGTTCGTCGTCGTCGTCGTCGTTGTTGTTGTCGTTGTTGTTGTTGTTGTTGTTGTTGTTGTTGTTGTTGTTGTTGTTGTTGTCGTTGTCGTTGTTGTTGTTGTTGTTGTTGTTGTTGTTGTTGTTGTTGTGGTTGTTGTGGTTGTTGTTGTTGTTGTTGTTGTTGTTGTTGTTGTTGTTGTTGTTGTTTTACCTAAGGTGTGCGTGTGTTTCAGCTGGGACACGAGTGCAACGAGGGCGTATGTGCGTGTTGTTGTTGTTGTTGTTGTTGTTGTACTAAGGTGGCGTGTGTTTCAGCTGGGACACGAGTGCAACGAGGGCGTATGTGCGTGTTGTCGTTGTTGTTGTTGTTGTTGTACTAAGTGGCGTGTGTTTCAGCTGGGACACGAGTGCAGCGAGGGCGTATGTGCGTTGCGTTGTTGGTGGTTTGTTGTTGTACTAAGGTGGCGTGTGTTTTAGCTGGGACACGAGTGCAACGAGGGCGTATGTGCGTGTTGTCGTTGTTGTGGTTGTTGTTGTACTAAGGTGGCGTGTGGGTTTTAGCTGGGAAACCCAGTGCAACGAGGGCGTTTTGTGCGTGTTGTCGTTGTTGTGGTTGTTGTACTAAGGTGGCGTGTGTTTTTAGCTGGGACACAAGTGCAACGAGGGCGTATGTGCGTGTCGTTGTTGTGGTTGTTGTTGGTTGTTGTTGTTGTTGTTGTTGTACTAAGGTGGCGTGTGTTTCAGCTGGGACACGAGTGCAACGAGGGCGTATGTGCGTGTTGTTGTTGTTGTGGTTGTTGTTGTTGTGGTTGTTGTACTAAGGTGGCGTGTGTTTCAGCTGGGACACGAGTGCAACGAGGGGGTATTTGCGTGTTTTTTCGTTTTTGTGGGTTTGTTGTACTAAGGTGCGTGTGTTTCAGCTGGGACACGAGTGCAACGGGGCGTATGTGCGTGGGCGTTGTTGTGGTTGATGTACTAAGGTGGCGTGTGTTTCAGCTGGGACACGAGTGCAACGAGGGCGTATTGCGTGTCGTTGTTGTGGTTGTTGTACTAAAGGGGGCGTGTGTTTCAGCTGGGACACGAGTGCAACGAGGGCGTATTGTGCGTGTTGTTGTTGTTGTGGTTTTTTGTTTTTACTAGGTGGCGTGTGTTTTTAGCTGGGACACGAGTGCAACGAGGGCGTATGTGCGTGTTGTCGTTGTTGTGGTTGTTGTTGTACTAAGGGCTGTGTTTCAGCTGGGACACGAGTGCAACGAGGCGTATGTGCGTGTTGTGTTGTTGTGGTTGTTTACTAAGGTGCGTTGTTTAGCTGGCCAGTGCAACAGGGCGTATGTGCGTGTTGTGTTGTTGTGGTTGTTGTTGTTGTTGTTGTCAAGGGGGCGTGTTTTTTAGTGGACACAGTGCAAGAGGCGTTGTGCGGTTTTTGGTTTGGGGTTTTTGGGTGTAAAAGGCGTGTGTTTTAGCTGGGACACGAGTGCAACGAGGGCGTATGTGCGTGTCGTTGTTTTTTTGGTTGTTGTACTAAGGTGGCGTGGGGTTTTAGCTGGACACGAGTGCAACGAGGGCGTATGTGCGTGTTGTCGTTGTTGTGGTGTGTTGTTGTTGTTGTACTAAGGTGGCGTGTGTTTCAGTGGGACCGAGTGAAAACGAGGGCGTATGTGGCGGGTGTGTTGTGGTTGTGTACTAGGTGCGTGTGTTTCAGCGGGGACACGAGTGCAACGAGGCGTATGTGCGTGTCTGTTGTTTTTTGGGTTTTTTTGTCCCTAGTGGGGTGGGGTTTTGGTTTCAAGCTGGGGACACGAGTGCAACGAGGGCGTATGTGCGTGTTGTCGTTGTTGTGGTTGTTGTTGTTTTTGTTTTTTGTCTAAGGTGGCGTGTTTTTTCAGCTGGGACACGAGTGAAACGAGGGCGTATGTGCGTGTTGTCGTTTTTTGTGGTTGTTGTTGTTGTTGTACAAAGGTGGCGTGTGTTTCAGCTGGGACACGAGTGCAACGAGGGCGTATGTGCGTGTTGTCGTTGTGGTTGTTGTACTAAGGTGGCGTGTGTTTCAGCGGGGACACGAGTGCAACGAGGACGTATGTGCGTGTTGTTGTTGTGGTTGTTGTACTAAGGGGCGTGTGTTTCAGCTGGGACACGAGGTGCAACGAGGGCGTTTTTGCGTGTTGTCGTTGTTGTGGTTGTTGTTGTTGTTGTACTAAGGTGGCGTGTGTTTGCAGCTGGGACACGAGTGCAACGAGGGCGTATGTGCGTGTTGTTGTGTGGTTGTTGTACTAAGGTGGCGTGCTGGGACACGAGTGCAACGAGGGCGTATGTGCGTGTTGTTGTTGTTGTTGTTGTTGTTGTTGTTGTTGTTGTTGTTGTTGTACTAAGGTGGCGTGTGTTTCAGCTGGGACACGAGTGCAACGAGGGCGCCAAGAGGTTCGAGATCATGGGGGACACGCTCAAGATAGCAAACAAGTTAGACTTCCCCGTTGAGATGGCCGCGTTCCCCATCTCGTGCAGCTCTCGGCGTCTCTTGAAGCAAGGCAGCCTCACACACCACGCACCCAGGAACGCCACTTGTAACCACACCGAGCCGCTGTACGTGTTCCTCTTCAACGACCTGCTCGTCATCACTAGGAAGCAGAGGTCAGTAGCGCAATCCTCGGTAGGACATGTCGCGGGAGGGGTTAAGTTAGTTAGTTAATGTTGTTTTAGGGCACTCAACAGTAGAGTTATCAGTGCCCATGTCTATTGTATTGGAATCTTCCAAATTTTCTTTTTCCATAATTGTGGATTACCACCATGTTTTCTTCTTTCCAATGGGAGGAACGTAAGGGAAGACGAGGGGGGTTAATGGGAAGGAGTGAGGATGATGGATAGGATGGGTTAAACTGGGTGGGAATGGAGGAGTGCTCGTTGCAGAGAGGGCCAGCAAGTATGGAGAAGAAAAAAGTAAAGAAGAAAATAAATATGAGTAAGGCTGTGTGAATGAAGAAAGGTGTGATTAAAAGTTGCGCGAGAGCTCTCTTTGCAACACGCACTCCAACCGGCCAGAGCTCGTCCTTAGTTTTGGGGAATACACTTCTCCCCTACTTACAGGCCAAACCACGGGAAGGTAGCGAGTTGGACTTTGACAATTGTGAAGGAATGCCCAAAGGCTGTTTGACCTTTTCATTCGCATTAACGACTGAAACTGAGAAAAAAAACTAAGGAAAATCCTTCAGTCAAGGATTTCCGGTCTCGACGGGATTCGAACCCGGGACCTCAATAATCAGAGTCTCGTGCTTAACGCTTCAGCTACCACTGACGGTTAAGTAGGTATTTTATATCCCCATAAATGTAAGTGAATTAATTATACATGTAATCAAGAAATGTGAAAGTGGCAGACGACGATAAAGTATATCTGAATTATATATAAACAGAATTGGCCAAATTACTTAACACTACTCAAGAAGAAAGTTTTAGAAGACGTTTACTTTTACTGAACGGGCACATAATTTTTATTTTATTGGGCAGCAAGTTAATGAACACTTCCTCTGTTTCAGCAATGACTGTTACCTGGTGAGCGAGTACTGTCCACGTGACCTGGTCATTCTCACCTCTACCAAGGGACTGCCACAACTACCCTCTCGTTTCACTACGGACTCGGACGCCAAGTTCATGTTATTGCTCACTATAGTGAAGCAAGAACAATGCGATATTAAGACAGAAATGGTTTGTAAAACATAATGAATCTAATAGGCTAATGATGTAGTAAGATTGTTATCAAAATTGTTTAAAACAATCTGGGTTTATGTTGTGTTCGGGGTTGCTAGTGGTTTATATATGGTCAAACGGTTTCAACACTTATAATACATTATATGGAAATCAATCCAGAAATTAAAAATCCCGTCTCATTATATGGAAATCAATCGAGAAATAAAAAAAGAGGATACTTTATCAAATAAATACATTACATAACTCTCAAACGTATTCAAAGTGCAGCCTAACAGATCTTGAGTAATGTAACATGATTGTTAGAATTCAGTGTTAATAGTTTACATGATGTATTGTTCCTTCAGGTCCTGTCTTGCCGAAGCGAAAAGGAACGCCAGGAGTGGCTGGCAGCGGCGTCCAGCGAGACGTCGATGTGCATAGAGTATAAGACATGGAACCGGCCGAAGGTGTCGACGGTGCTTCCCTTCACAGCCGTAGAGGCCAACCAACTCTCCCTCCTACCCGGGGACGAGGTTCGGGTTGTCAAGAGGATGGACGATGGTAGGAGCTGTATAATATTATTGTGCCGATCATCTTGGGGGGCGTTTGCGTGATTGTAGAAATGTTGACTTTACAGGTGCTTTTTCTAAGTGATCCATTCATACACTTCGTGTATTTGAATTGACCGATTTCACCATCCATCCATGCACGCATGTATTCACCATCTATTAATACATACATGTACCATCCAGCCATCAAAACTTACATGCTTGCGCCGTCCAAATCACAATCCATCCATGCATACATCCATGCACCATCCATTCATCCCCCCACAGATAACAGAGTACACTACGTGTGTACTCTATTATCTGTGCCCCCACAGGTGTACTCTATTATCTGTGATCCCCCCATCCATCCATCCATCCATCCATCCATCCACCCATCCATCCATCCATCCATCCATCCATCCATCCATCCATCCATCCATCCATCCATCCATCCATCCATCCATCCATCCATCCATCCATCCATCCATCCGTCCGTCCGTCCGTCCGTCCGTCCGTCCGTCCGTCCGTCCGTCCGTCCGTCCGTCCGTCCGTCCATCCATCCATCCATCCATCCATCCATCCATCCATCCATCCATCCATCCATGTCACGTTTGGACACGGAACAGACACGCAAACATTCACAAAAGGTTTTTATAACATTTCTCATTATTTAAAGACTACTTTTTGAACAAAATGACATTTTCGGAATATATTCTTCAAATTTATTCAGATTTCATGTTTTTCGAGGTTCCAAAACAAGGTTCTGCCTTTCTTTTAAATATTAGGTTTGATATTTTCACATTATTCCATAGAATTGTAGTATACCCGACGAATACTTGGTTATATTATTATCTACGTTTGCAACAAATCAAACACATCCTGCCCAGATAAAATTCTCGCTTTGACTGTTTTCCACTATCATAAATCGATCTTACTGCCAGGGTCCCCATTTCCTGTAGCATTCAATGCCTGATTGGTAGGACAGTAAAGAAAAACCGAGAACTATTATTCTCTTGAACAGGTAATATGAAATCGCTGATGATCTATTACGTAAGGCATATAATATAAAGTTATAGGTATCGCTTGATAGGTTTATCAGATATTATCAGTTTAATACGTCGCTTGATTTAAACTAGACAGACGTCATTGCATTGTGTTAATAATCTTAATACTATCACATATCACAATTAAAAATAAATCAGTTGTTATAGTTGCCTTGCATTTTATCCATGGTCATGATCTAATCTTGTTTTGTGATTTTAAATACATCGGGGACATTTATTTTATGTAACAAATCACACCGTTACGCCTAAGCTACAGGGTATATGTCCCTTGTCCACGTAAACATTGATGATCTCAACTCGATTGACCGTGTGGCTCGAGTCCCTGGTTCCAAAAGAGAAATACCCGGGTTTGATTCCTGCTTAAGGAAGAAGTTTTTTAACTTCTGATGTAGACTTTATTCCATCCATATGATCCAAGGCTATAGTGTCTTTATGTAAACAGTGACTTTGGAGCTGTCTTATCAACGGATCAGGCGTCGCACGTGGTTTGAATCATGGCCAACCAGTGAGCTTCAATTTCAATCGATTGCTGGTTGGGCATTATTTGCGCGTAAATGACGTCGGTGCCAACAGTGTTAACACTGAAAATCAGTTCTATAACTGAGTGGGCAAATCTTAAATATTTTTTTCTTTTCATTATCCGTTTGATAGAGTGAACCTTCATCATTGCAGTATTCCAAAGATGTTGGAATAGTATATAGAATACTTCCATTGCTCTTCAAAATGCGATATAGAGATATAATTAACAGCAGTGCACACAACGTTGTTCTATCATATTCGTGAATATTCGTGAAGATAGTGGAATGGTTTGCTAAAAATATACTTAAATTACTGTAAGTAAGTCAGCTTGCATGTTAATTACAAGTTCTACTAAAAAGAGGAGAGCTATATTCAAAGAAAACCCTGAGAGAGTTATGATAGACAATCAAGTATTACAATTCCAGATCACTGTTAAGTATCTTGGTGTTATGATCGATGCCATTTTATCTTTTAATGAACATGTATCATATATTTGTAACAAAATCTCAAAAAAGGTTGGACTGCAATTCAGAATAAGTAAATTTTTATCACATTGGGCAAGACTTTTACTTTTTTAGACTATAATAGCTCCGCATTTTGAATACTGTGCTTCACTTCTACTGTATACCAACAAAAGCAATATTGACAAGTTGCAAAAAGTTCAATCGAAGGCAATGAGATGTATTCTGGGTTGTAATAAAAGAACACATAGAAAGGATAATATGTTGAATGCGTTAGGTTTCCATTCCGTAGAACAGAGAATTATGTTTAAAAGTATGTTGTTTTTACATAAAATAGTATGTGACACAGGTGATAACTATTTAGGTGAATTTCTAATGAAAAACTGTGAAAACCATAATCTTAACACTAGGAACGCCAACCAGTTTCTTTATTAAAACCATGACAAATTGTTGTTCAGAAAGGTCTCTTTTTACTAGTGGCATTAGAATGTACAATAAAATTCCTGATAATGTGAAGGGTCAATCCATGTATTTGTTTAAAAAGCAGTTGAGTGAGTTTGTGAAAAAGGAGTGTCCATTCGGTAACTAAGTGGTGATAAGGATGTCGTCTGCGGGCATTGGGTAGGGAGTTTTAAAACAAATTTAAGTTTACATTTTAAATAATTTTAATATTTTGTTAAATTTAAGGTTGCTTTTATTGTCTTTTAGTTTGTAGACCTACTTGACTGTCCTGTATTGGATGTAAGAAATGAGTGTAATGTATACTAGTTCTGCTGAACTAAATGAAATTAAGAACATACATACATACATACATCACCATGTTGATACTACACAGAAATGCGTCAAGTGTTTTGTAGATACGAACTTGATTCTATAGACATCGTTTTCACAACATATAATGTAGAGGAATGGGAAACCCTGGGTAAAACTTCTATTACGTGTTACTGTTAGTCTATAAATCAATCTATTCACCCGTATTCATTCAATTAATACATGTAAAACGTTTTAAAATGAGTTTTAACTTTGAATGAAATAAGTTAACAGCGATTGTTTAAAAAGATAAATTTCGGCCTACTTCAAATTTCAGTTTTTTTATAGTCGCAATTAAATCCCTTTCTTATTTTTTGTTTTTCATTTTAATTCGTGGGATTTTATATTTTTAATTTGCTATTCGAATATGTAACCAGAAAATGTTGTTGTATACACGTAGTTGTAATAAGTAGGCCTATAGATTGTTCCAAAAATTGACTAACTACAATTTATTATTTTTCTGCATATTTTATGTAATTAGTTAGATTTAAATGTCCTACTTTGAAAATCACTTTTTATAACTGAATAGGGTAAATCTGTACAAGTTAATTAAGCAATTTTTTTTTTAAAGTTTTATCTTAATGCGTAAATATTTAATAAAAGGCTGACGTGTATAAATGTGTATCTGTGTGGTGTGTGATTTAGTTGCACATTTGCTTGCAGATTGGTACGAGGGCATCAGGGTGAGCGATGGGTCACGCGGTGTATTTCCCGGCAGCCACACGACCATCGTGTCGGTTGCTCAAGCGCAGGCGCAGACGCTCAAGAAACTCTACCTACTGCTAAACAAAGAAGATACAGACTAGAACAGAACAGCTCTCACTTCATTTTAATTGTTCGAACGATTATCGCATTAAAATTATTTACGTTTTTAATTTAGTAAACATAATTTAGTCTCCCTTAGTTTGGCTTTCTTCGATCCCACTCCTAACCGTATTAATCATTATTGTGCAACATCTCATTAACAATAAAAATAAAATTCACACCACCATGAAATGGCAATTTTGAAATGTGAGTGTGTACTCTGATAATCTCATATATATTGGCCTGGCATTGATAATTATTTACAAATAAAGATGTAAATTTCATTGACTTCTCTTTTCCCTAATATTAGGAAACCCGACCAGGTACAACTTACTCTGTTCATGCAGGCAGCTTCATATAAAATATAATGATAGTGACTTGTGGGATTTTGTTTTAAGCTCAATCCTAGCATTCATAAACCATGAATGAACCTTGTAATGTAATAACTCTTCTCTTGGTTGCTAGTCTCGAAACGGCGTCCCTCTTGGTTTAATTGCGAGAAATTTGAGCTAGTTTCCAGCATACAATAGTAGAAAGAATGTTCCGAGAATGAATGTTGGCTGATCCAGTCACCTCGGTTGGATTCCTAAAAAATACTCGAACGTTCACTGAACGATGAACGATGAAATTATAAAACGAAAAATATTTTTCGAACAGTTTTCGTGGGACTTATCTCACAATGAGATGAGCTACTATAGAAAATTGTTTAGCAGTTGCAAAATTACAGATTTGGCCATTGATATTTTTGTGTTGGTTAAAGTTACATAGTTACATTTTCAGTGTACCACATCCTAAAGCTTTTATCATTTTATCTAAACTGTCATAAATTCTTGTCCTCTTTCCCTTAGAAATATCATATCAACACACATTTTCAACTCAAGCGCGGGTACTGGAGTACTCAAAAAAGGGAGCAAAGCTACATAAGCAAATTGTTGAAAAATATTACAAACGTGAAATGATAGTACGTCCCTTTCAAATGTTTAATGTCGTTGTTGGTGTAGGTGTCGAGTATAAAGAATTATTGGATGAGCGTAGCGAGTGAAGCGAAGACTTCAATTTCACTGACCCCCAAAAAATTTAGCTCGGGTGTTTTTTTTTTTTGTTTGTTTGTTTGTTTTGTTTGTTTGTTTGTTTGTTTGTTTTTTTTTGTTTTTGTTTTTTTGTTTTTTGTTTTGACTTTAGCGTTTTCCTAGTAGTTTTTAAGTTCACATCACGTTTCATGACGGCTGGATGACACCTCGAAATCACCCCAACTCTGCTTGCTGTATAAGGTGCTTGAGTGCGTAGCGCACCGCGGCTTGGCTGCGGCGCCCTAACGGGCACCTAGATCCTTAAAGTGATTTTGAGCATGTTTTTAGCCATTTTTTCACCATGCTCGTACCCCAACCAAATTTGGCATGTGTTGTCAGGTACCTAAATACCCTTTGTTTTTGTATTTTTTGAATTCAGATCACTTTTCATGACGGCTGGGTATAACCCTCGAAATCCCCCCCACTCTGCTTGCGTAAAGGTGCCTAGGGTAGGGTGCTAGGGCTTGGCTGCGGCCCCAAAGGGGCACCTAGATAAAAACGGATCACTTATTTTAACGCTTTTTTTTTTAAAAAAAAAAATTTCTTGACTTATAACCCTACATGCTTTATTCGTTTTGAAATTGTTTTTCACAGAAATTAATTTTATAAATTAAATTTTTTCGTGTGAAATTTGACGCAATCAAAAATTATTTCCATGAAAATAAATTTTTACCTTTACTTAAAAATTACGCTCACCAACCCCCAAAAAGCGTTTGCGAAGCTTCTAGTTAGAAAATAAAAAAAAAATAAAATAAAGTTTGGTGTGACGATACCATTTAAATTGGGCTAATAGTACTATCCCCCCCGTGCATCACTGTGGCAAGTGTAGCGCGTTTGGGGCTATGCAAAGGTAAAGGGGTTTCAAATCAACATTTGATCGTTTTTTACCATTCTATTTAGGCCCATGTTTTTATGATTTCATTACATACAAGTGTGAAAAGTGCTATATTATGAATTAATCTCAAGGTTCACCCTTTGCCACCAACGACCGCGTCGATTGCTGGGTGCATAACTGTAACTGAGGATTGATTTGGAACGTAACATAAAATTAAATAAACACACAAAACGGAAAGACGGTCCATGTGTAATGTTGGCCCAGCCGTAGGTCTTTGTTCACCCTTCGGGGCCCTTCCTAGGTTTTTGTCACACTTCATAAAACATAAAAACACAAATGGCGTTTCATTTTATTCGATTAAAATTTTTTGTCAAAGCTTTTTTTCTAGAGTCTACTAGAAGCAACTGATCATAAACACATTCATACAGACAGCTGGCCAACAACCTGTCACATCTCTGTTACAGGCCTATCACTTTTATCAGTGACCGTAGGCCTACGTCTCTATTATTACGGCACGCCTAGAGCCAATCAAATCTTTGACAGTGAATATCCACGGCTTGCTTTGAAAATCCAGTAATGGTGTGTGGATTGGAAGCTAATGCACTTGTTTGTAGGCAAATCACCAGCACTTTCAACTTACCTTGAAAACGTTCCATGATCCCGCGCGTTACTAAATTTAATATAACCTCGCCTTCTTTTCTATTTCTAGTCGATTCAGATCCTTCTTCGTACGTAAAAATATCTATAAAACTCAATATAAAGTTTGACGTTTCTCCACTTACTACCCTTGTATTTACTTCACTTGTACCCTTTGCTGCGGCCATGTTGGAAAATTACGTCACCGGCGTTTATCCTTGAGACCGCTAATAACGATGGAAATGTTGTCCTTGGCAGGATTCATAGAAAAATAAAACTCAGTATCGACTAACAAATTTACCGGAAATTGTTTCTGATTACTTACAGAGATAGAAAGGTTGTAAAAGAAAGGCAACTATCTCTAATGGGCATTTTTCTAATCTTTGTATATCTTATTGCCTATATATTTGTCACAGCTTCTATTAGTGGTATACGAGGTGGAACAATCTTCTCATCTGGCTTCCTGTTATGCAATGCTAAACAGTTTATTGAAGTCCTTCATGAATGTCACAAATTGTGTATAAGTGAGATACAATTGATCTCATATTCATAGATAAACGACATATTAAAAAAATAAGATTTTATTACTAAACCATCTGTGGACAGAATATATTAAATTAAAATACGAATTTCAATATACCAGTACTGAGCAGAACTCGGCAAGCGAACTACAATAATATGATGCGGCTAATTATTGTTGTGTTAGTAGCTACATGTTACCCTTGGGTAAGTAAAATGTTTGCAATAATTTTATTGTGTTGGAACAAAATTTATATTAAACACGATAGATGTCATTATTGTATATTATCTTAAATAAATAATAAAATGTTATAAACGTACAATATAACTATATAATCTAAAAACATTTTTATGTTTTAAACTAGGAAAATGCCATTGTTAGACGAGTAAGCGAGCGCCTGCGGTATCCAACATTGGTATTTCCTCCCTAGACTATTATAGACTAGAATGGAGCATTTTGGATTTACAGTTGACGCGCTCTTTTACCAACTAAACTCAAAACATTAGAGACGAGTGAGCGCAGCGAACGTAGTCTACAACGAAAGTCGAACGAACGGGCCTTCGTCGTGATTAATTTGCCTGTTTGTTAAATGTTGGTAAAATGTCTGTCTGTTTTACGGTTCCATACGGCCGAACGGCCAAATAGATTGTGCTGAAATTTTAAACAGACGTCCGTGACCAGGTAACTGAAATGCTAAAAAAAGGAAAAATCCGTTTTTTTAAACCTACAGAAGAAATAAATTAAAAAAATAAAAAAATGTTTTTTTTTTGAGAAGTCTTTTTATCGAATTTTTGCATGCTGTGTTGTATGTTTGACCAAGGTACAAATCTTGCACGCTAAAATTTCCCCCAAAATTTCCCGCTGGGAGATTGAGAAAACCTTTGCAATCTTTACTCGTATTTCTACTGGCTAGTTTTCTATAGTATTGTATCTTTTAAAAACTTTTTTAAAATTTTTAAATCTCCAAAATAAAAAAATCTTTCCCGAGGGGGTTTGAACCTAGGTTTTTCCCAAAATTTCGGGGCATAAGGGCGCCTTAGTAAATTAAAAATAGGAAAACCCCAAAAATTTCGTTACACAGTAGCGAGTCTTTTGTTGAGTAGGGGAACTTTCATTTAATTTTGAAAATAATTAAAATGTAAAATTTAATGGGGTTTTGGTTTTTTTGGTATGGACGCGTAAAAATGAAAGGCCCTAATGCGCCACACTAGCCTATGTCTATAGATGGGCTAGAGGGGCCCAGGGGCCTTAGGTAGGGGGAAGAAAGGGAATGTTACAGGGTACACTCAACACATGGCTCACTCATTCGTCTAACAACGACTTTGGCGTTTTCCTAGTATAAAAGGAAATTAAAGTTTCGTTTTTTTTTTTAAAGAAATGGTTACTCCTTTGTTCCAAACTATGGTAGTAATGAAACCATTATCTCATTGACACCTGGGAAAAGATGGTGATACCGGGTACGTCGTCTGCCATATTGTAAAAGTTAGTGACTGCCAGACCCCCCAGCTCCCGAAAAAGAACTAAAAATCCCCCCCTAAAATTAACACGACTGCGTAAAACAAATGTGTCTTTAGTGTCGTTTACCTTCCTACGAAAGTGAAGCGTCACTCTAAACCATAGATATTAAATGGTCTCCGTCTAAACAGTACTTGGGTCCCCAAAAACCCAAACACGTTGCCTTGGCGGCTGCTCAGTACCGCACACCTCGTTGACGACTACCATCAGTTGTCGACGCTAGGTCGCGCCCGTACGGTAAGCTGCATGTGAAGGGCGGGCAGCCCGCCGTCACCAACTGCACACAAGAAAATTCGTCTCTCCAGACGAAAGTATGAGCATTAAAAAAAAATTTTTAACGAGAGAAACAACAATGCTTGTCATTTATGCCAGGCTCAAAAGTATCTTCTGCAGGTTTCGAGTTGGAGACACTTTTGTAGATGGAGGTGCGTTGGGCATAGCCGTTATTTAAGGTTCTCTTGCTTGTACCATCATCCAGAAGCAGGTCTACGCAAAATCAGCTACGTATATCTTCTCTGAATGTATATGTAGTAGCCTAACCATAGTAGAAAAAGTGATGTGTACATTTGAATAGCAAAATTAGCCCCCCCCCCCCAAGCCCTCCATCGCGATGTTTTAGAATTGACATCTGGCAACCAATTCTAAAACATAGAGACAGTAGGCGGGTAACCTCGGGTTGTGTTTTTCACTTTTTCTACCCTGATTATAATAATTTCAATCTACATTCAGAAAATCAACAAGTGTCTAATTGCTTTGCTCATCGTAGACTTGCTAATGTATAATTAGACGAGGGAGTGAAGTGACCCGAGGATTTTCCATTCACGAAAAATGGCACTTCCGTGATTCTGTGTATCCGATCACACGAGTTATGTCTGAACCAGCACCTCCACCACGCAGTCACGTGAACTTGTATCCAAATACACGAGTAATGTTAAGTCTGGACCGGCACCTCCACCATCCAATATTTTATTACAACGCTTATATTAGCTTCATGTATTTGTCTGTCTGTCTGACTTTCTGTCTGTCTAGACAAAATCTTAAAAATCAATATTTCATAACAACGCTCATATTAGCTTTTTGTGCTTGTTGTCGTCTGCCCTTTTGTTGTCTGTCTTCGTTGGCGGAACTTATAATCGATATTTCACCCACTTCTCAATGTCCAATCGAGCTGAAATTTTTTCACACATACTATTCTTGTCAATAGATAATCATTAACAGTTAAATAATTAATTAAAAAATCTTAATTAAAATTAATTTTTTATGGGAATCGTATTTACCCCTTCTCAATGATCAATCAAGCTAAAAATTTTTCACGCATACGTATACTTGATGACAAAGATGAATCAATAAACGATTCCAAATTTAAATAAATTTAAATTTAAATTTAACTAAAAATTAAAGTTTTATATATATCGTATTTCCCCCATTCCCAATGTCCGACGAGCTGAAATTTTTTTCACACAGACGTATATTCTTGATGACAATAAAAAAAATTAAACAGATTCATTAAAAACATTAATTCATCGTAATTAAAATTAAAACTTTTTAAATTGGGAATTGATATTTACCACTTCCCGAAGTACAATAAAATTTAAAAAAATAAAAAAAATAAATCATTGTCTTTAAGACTAAAAAGTATAAAAAAATATTTCAAAAAAAAAATTTTTTTTAAAACAACGCTTATTTTTAAAATTTAACTAAAAGTAAAAAAAAAAATTTTTCGTCCAAAAATTTTTTGCCTTTTGGGAAAATTAAAAGCATTGGGCCTTACGGTTTGACATGTTTACAAATTTTGTTGTTCAGGAAGGAAACGCCCAACGCTTTTAATTTCCAGTAAGGCAAAATTTTTTGGGGCAAAAAATTTATTTTTTACTTTTTAAAAAATTTTAAAATATAACGTTTTTTTTTTTTTAAAAAATATTTTTTTCATGAAATATTTTTAAATAAAAAAAACGGTACCTTTTAAATTTTTTGGGGTCGACTACCAATACCAGAAAAGCACAAAAATTCTGATTTCCAACACCACTATTAAATACAAAAATAATATGTAAATGTAAAAAGCTTCTTCACATACACATTTTAAAACGATTATAAAAGGTTTTCTTGAAGAGTTTGTATTGAACTTTATATTAGGATACTCAGCTGGGTGGGGTTGCGTGAAACTGTTAGTAAGTACTTCAATTTTATTTCATTTAAATATTGTTTGAAATTGGTGGTTTTTTAGTCACAGATTTTAGTTTGATGTTGGAACCCAAAAGGGACTGTTTGTTCAAAGAATTTTGAAAAAACAAACTACTCATTTCTTTGTGGGGCTTAAAACAAAAAAATAGTAAACGTCATTCATTATTTTAATTATGGTTGTCCCCAAATTTTAAAAGGAATAAAAATGCCCCCCCCCCCCCCGCATCCCTATTAATAAATGCATTGGATTTATATGACAAGTCTCTCAAAAACCTGATCTTCACATGTAAGTACTTTGATTAACAAATCTCCCCAAAACTAGGCCTACCATGAAATTGTGGTGTATTGCCCCAAATGGCTTTAAAAAAAGGAGGGTTAAAAGAAAAAAAAAAAATGAATGGATGAGAAGATCTTCGGAGAGAGTTGACCAATATAGGTGTTTGTTCATTGGGAAAAAAAAAAGATCTAAAAGAAAGACTTAAAAAGTTCTGTACGTGAAAATATAGTCTGGAAGAAAAATTCAGATTTCAGGGGAAAATGAATGGGGTTTTACTAACTCCACAGTTGGGCCTGGGTTGAAAAATTTTTGAAAACTTTGCTTAAGAGAAAAATAAACGACTAATGATTCAGAAAATGATCAGGTTTAATAGAAATAAAAAAAAAAGTGAAGTGCACAAACTTTAAAATTTTGGAGAGTGCTTCAATTGAGCAAAGGACTTTGTCTACTAATGTACCACCGTCTGTCTGCTATGTCTCCGACTCTTTTGTGGGTGCAGTAAGCGTACAACATCGGGTCTTTAATAATGCCAAAGAAGCAAACTTCTGATCAACTAAACAAAGTATTAAAGATAAAAAAAAACCGTCAAAAAAGGGACTGGAAAAAAGAACGTTTTGTCTATAAAAATGGATGTGTCCGATAGGTTACAAAAAAAACGAAGTTGACTTTTAAAAAAAAGGTTGAAAAAGAAATGAGTGATGAATACCGGTCAAACATCCAAAAAAAAAAAACCAAATTGGTTATTGCAAAATGGTGAAAAAGATGATGCTAACGATAATCGGGTTTAAAATCCTTGTTGAGCAAAAACAATTAGACGCAAAGTTGTCGACAATGCAGGTACAAAAATTATTCCAAGAAGATTTTAAAAAACAGATAAAAAAGAATGATTTTTTAAGTTGATCCGGGCAAAAGAAAAACTTTTCAAGGAGAGAGAGTCAAAATGAACTGGAAAATTTACGAGATAAAAAACTCATCTATGTTTTACGTGCTACAAGTGCCAGGATATGGGCTTTAAACGTGACTGTAGGAACCAATGCTGTGCAAAGGGGGCCCTACAATCACTCGTACAAAGAGTGTGACTCAACTGAAAGAATATGCATCAACTGCGAGAGGGCTAATGTAAGATACTCTTAATCAGACCCTACTCTGCTTATGATAATAATTTTCGTGTGTTAGAGAAAAGTTGTACAAGCGCAAGAAAAAAATCAAATTAAGCTGTAGCCCTCATTGTCGTATAAAGATCAAGAAACTTTAAAGAAATATATGGTTTAAAAATTTTTTGGGGTTAGTCACAAAAAAAGGCCCATAGAAATTTTTCTAAAAAGGGTATTTGACCTTCAATAAAATTTTCCTTACTGAAAACCCCTTACCTGATAATGTATATAAAATGGAAAATGAAAAAAAGGGATATAAACCGTATCATTACATTGAGAGTAGACTACAGAGGATGTTTTGATATACTTTTTGGGGAAAACTTAAAAAAATTTACAAAAATTTTAATTCCATCTGGGAAGAAATGTTGGTTGTCGGAATCAGAATTGTGTCCAAGAGTGTTCCACTTTACATCTATTTTTTATACCATTCGCCTAAATTTTTCCAAAGCTTTATTTCTAAATTTTTTTGAAGAATGGTTAGGGGTGGTGATGTCAGGGGGAAAACTCATATCCTTGGGGATTTAATAAAGCTGAATAAAGATGACACTTATTCCCAAAAAGTTAAGAAATAAACAAAAATGCAGGTGTTAAAAAAAATAGTGAATAAACCCCACTATTGCAACAAAAAGAAACTTTGATTGATTTGGTCATAACAAATTTTAAATAAATTAAAAATGAAAAATAACGATAAACAAAAAATTTTAATCACGAAAAAACTTTAAATTTGGGAAACTTTTCTCCCAGGAAAAAAACAAATAAAAAGTGCCTCGTGAAAAGCCCAAAAATTATGTTTTTAAAAAATGTGATTTTTGAAAAAAAGAATGAATATTATGTGCGTGGGGTGGCCGGAAATTTTTAAATTTTTGTAGAACCTTGCAAGTAAAATGCAAAAACCCTCAAGGGGGGGTTTAAACAAGCAAAAGAGTTCAAACGAGGGGAAAGATCAAAAAATAAAACCCTGGTTTAGGGAAAAATGACAGGCTTTAAAAGGGGCTATGAAGATAAAAGTGAATATGAAGAAAAATAAACTACAAAGCATGAAGTCAAAAAACACATATCGTTTTGCTAGAAATATTTTTGTCAAGGAAAATTTTCGAAAGGGAAAGTGTAAGTTCTATGAAATAATTTACAAGTCAAAAAAAGATGTAAATTAATGTGGTCACCCAAAAAAACTTTTCAATTGAAGGGGGGCCTAAAATGCAAAGAAAAATTTAATGGGGTTATTTTTAAAAAAATGAAACAGGGGCTCGCCGAGGGGAAAAATTTTTAAAAATTTTTTTGTGGACGTATTAATAAAATTTCAAAACAAATCCCCAAAAATGATTCTATGTCTGTGATTTTGGGGGGTACAACAACCCACAGTGAGGAATTTTAAAACCTTTAAATTTTATAGGATTTGTGAAAAATTAAAAAAAATAATTTTTAGTTTAAAAAAAAAAATTAGTTCAACTGATGGTATCACAGGCGAAAATTTTAAAGAAAACATTTGTGTCCCTTGGAGCACAGCTGTTGAAAATTGTAAATGAATCTCTAAAATGGGCAAATTCCATCCAGTTGGAAAATTTTCAAAATTATTCCTGTTCCAAAAGTAGCAAACCCAAAATGCCACAAGATTTTGCCTATTATATGCTGCCAGTTTTGAAAAAAAATTAGAAATTGTAGTTCAAACCGCTGTTTGATTTTTTGAAAGTAAAAACCTTTTTATAAAAAATCAATAGGGTTTAAAGGAAATGTCACTGAAACTGCATTGCAAATTTTTTTTCCAAAAGGAAAAATATTCTAATAGTGAAACAAAAAAGTTGCTGTTATATAGATTTAAAAAGGGGTTTTGAAAATATTGATAGGGAAAAAATTTTTTAAAAATTTTAAATATGGAAAAAATGGAAAAGTGATTGAATGGATAAAGGTTATCTTGAAATAGAACTCAAAACAAGAAAATAGGAAAAAAATCTAAACAATTAAAACTAACATTTTTTCCCCAGGGGGTTTTTCTTGGACCCCTGTTTTTATTGTTTCATAAATACTTCCTGAATCTCTTTTAAAAACATTTTTAAACCCTTTTCCCGATGCACACTCTTTTGGTAGCAGGGAAAGATTTAAAAAAGTGTGTATATAATAAATAGGGATCTTAAATTTTTATTGATTGGTTTTTTAGGAAAAAGTTGAAGCTTAATGTAACCAAAACTCAAAGTATTCTTATTTCAAATTCATTGTTAAAATCAATAAACACTACGCATTTAAACCAATTTTTTAAAATTGTACTGGAAGGGTCTGAACTAATTTCAAAGTAATGTAAAAATATTTGGGGGTTTTATAGACCATTTTAATTTTCATGATTATGTTTAATATATATCAAAAAAGATTAGCAAAAAAATTGGTTATTGTACGAAATTTGCAAAAAACTTAAATCAATGGTCAGATGATGATAATAAAACAATAATCAGACCCCTTTTGAATCTGCACTTCTTTACTCTGGAAATCTGGGACTGATAAAATAAAAAGTTCAAATATTGAAAAAAAAAGGAATAGAAAATATTGAGGGTTAACAAAAAAAAACTGTTAGAGATTGTTGGAGTTCTTGAATGGATGCGGTTGAGCAAGATTGGGCCTGAAGGTATAATTTTCATCCCCAATGTTGTGGATGGAAAAATTCAAAAAGACAACTTTGATGATTCTTTAAAAAAATAATGAATTATGATCTCAAACAGGCAGGCCAAACAATTTCTTTAAAAATACAAAAATGACTGTTTTTCCAAAATCAATTTTTATTAAAGGAAAACAAATTTAAAAATGTCTACCCAAAAGGTATCAAAAAAAGTAGATTCAAATATAAAAAAAATGTATTATTTTTAAAATTGAATTTCCATTGAAGGAATGTGACTTAAATTGTTGGGAAAAGTTTTATTTTGTATTATGTATAGATTCTGTTTTTTACTTATGTGAAGGCATAATTGTTAAATTATGTTATATTATTTTTATTTTGTAAAATTTTTTTTTGTATGTTATATTGTAAAAAGTAACGAACTAGGAAAAACAAAAAAATAAATCATACACTAACCTCTCTATCAGCTAACAGTGGGGATCGCTAGACTAGAGTTGTGTTGTAATTGAAAATATAGACATGTAGAATCTAGCCAGTGAGTATATGCACTTGTATGTTCTTAGTTTCCAGGGTCTGCAGTAAATGCTGCTGCAGTTGCACCTGCCGGCGGGACAATGAAGCTGGCGGGGCGATCTGACGCATCTCTATCTGCGAAACAAACCATCCAGGTTCGATGCCAATAGTCTAAAGTTCAGTTGTTTCTTTAATTCCTTTGCATCCAGACATTCCTATTCTGGCAGACGTTAATCTCTTCCTCGACCACCATACTCTTTAAAACTCATTTAACAAAAACTATTACGTATTTTAAATTACATTTGAATCTTCTTAAATTGTTCGCCATCGAACTTTTTGAACTCAAGATATCTATGTATATATTTTGATAATTGCTTTGCACATATTCTGAATAATTTTGTTTTAATGCAACATACGAATAAATGCATATATATTCATATATTTGTATCCATTCACTCAGTCACAACACGTATTAATCGTCAATTAGGTATTAAATTAATTTTGCACCTTCTTAAATGTACCAAAGTCAACATTACTCATGAAGATGCTGTTATATCGTCGCTCGAGGCAAGAATATGCCAATATACCTAACGATGCGCGCGTGACGCTCGACTTTAATTCTGGTGTTCGTAGATTTGATCTTGGCATTACTGAATTATTGTTTTTGTCAAAAATTAACGTATTATAAGTTAAGGGGACGTTGTACTTACTAAGAAAGACATTTCGTAACGAGTTATGGTTGTGTTATTTGTTCCATGGTTTTACAATGTGGTATTCAGTTTTACAAATTAAAGTCTTGTTCGCGATATGGTTCACCATAAATTCAATATAATTTTTGGTAACTGAAAGAAAAAAAATATATCAAATAAATTAATCTTAATAAGTTTTGATAACATATAGTCACTTCCTCAGACAGATAGCGGAGTTTTTTAATGGTGATACCGGTAACATCAAAAGAAATTATATTTCGGTACAGTCAGCGCCAGAGTTGGTGTTCATTGTATGAGATGAGTCTTTATAATATATTTATCTAGTTTTGTCTGTGCTGTTTATATAGAAAATAGATGCAGCTGTTATTGGATGCAACCCACTGAAATCCTCGATGGTGCAAATCAACTGCACCAAAACAGACAAGAAAGGGATAATTGAACGAATGGACTGCAAGAAAAAGGTTCCACTGGGGACGAAGGCGGCGTTCAAATGTAAAAGGGGTTTTGTGTCGTCAGACAAGCACAAGGGGGCAATCTGCCTCTGGGGCAAGAAGTGGAATAAACCCATCATCAGTTGTAAACGAGCAGGTAACGAACTTGTGTCCTACTGTGTAGCAGGCCACATATGTAGGTAATTCAATCACTCTCATATTTGTGAGAACTTGACTTTGAGATCAACAATTTATTATTGTATTGTTTATTACTTGCTAACTACTGGTAACACTTAGCACACATTTAACTGCATTTCCTTCAAGCTACCGTCTGCAGTATGCATATATGTCTTGTACGTGTAGTTTTTACCATCACCGCTACACTGATCTTCCTGTTCCACCCTGAACTACTGTGTTTCACTACTACTGTTTTTTGTCTCCAGCGACAACCAAGTCTACTACTGAGTTGACAACTGAGACGGTTTCAGAGACGATAGCAAACGAGACAACAACCAACAAGTTAACCGAGAGCTTGGCAACTAAGTCTACAACGAAGACATATGCAGCAAATCCAATAACCACAAATTATTCTACTTTGAATACAACCGCACCAATCTCTATGGTTACTACAAGCACAACGTCGAATACATCAACTACTATGGTTATGGTTTCGCCAAACACAACTACCAACTCAATAGAAACAACTACGATCTCCTTTACACTCAATAATGCGACAACTACCAACACAACAGCAACAACTGAAACTTCACCAAGTACAGTGTCTCCCGCAACAACAACAACATTGTTTGCTGCACCTACAATGAATGTTACAACTACAACTACACCTGCTGCTATGAGCACAATGGCTTCAGCTAGTGGTATATTTACAACCACTACAACTACTACAACAGATTTACTCACATCTACTGCTGCTCCTGCCACTACACCTTCTGCAACTGGTACAGCACCTACAACCACTTTAGATGCTGCGCTCACTACATCTTCTTCAACTACTACAACTGTTGCTATACCTACAACTGCTGCTAGTACAAGTTATGTTTTGAATACAACTGCAACAACTACTACAACTGCCCTTACCACTTTAAGTGCTGCATTAACTTCAACTGCACCTACTACCATGATTGATGCAAGCACTCCAATGACCACAACTATTGCAGCCACCACAAATACCCCAAATACTACAACTGCTTCTGTGGTTACTATTGCCCCAACCACCTTAACTGCTGCATTGACTACAACATCAAGCACTTCAACATCAACTGCTGCATCCACTACAACTGTTGCAACTACCTCAACTGCTTCACCTATTACAACTGCAATAACTTCTACAACTGCATCAACTACTTCAACTGACGTTACGACTACAACTGCTGCAACTACTACAACTCCGGAAACAACTACAACTCTTGCAACTACTACAACTGCTGCAACTACTACAACTCCTTCAACTACAACAACTACCACAACTGATGCAACCACCACAACTGCTGCAACTACTACAACTCCTGCAACCACTACAACAGCTGCAACCACTACAGTTGCCCGTAAGTAAATCGTAGCCTATACTAAACTTATGATTTATGATACAAGCAAGAAGTCAGAATAATTTATTGCGATTATTGTGTTCGTGTAGCTTTATCTATCAAAAACCAACTGTCACATTATTTTTATTCAAAACTTTATCATACAATCTAATATCACAACATTATTTTTCCTTTCTCTCTCAAATGGTTGATAGCAATAATTGGATGAGCGTAGCGAGCGAAGCGTAGATTCCATTCTCCTACACTGGAGAAAAAAATCCGGAATGTTTTTTTTCTGTTTGTATTTTTGTGTGTCTGTTAACACGATTCCGGCTAAACCGACACTCCAATTGCGATGAAATTTTCTGGAAGCCTTCGAAATCTCTGAACTTAGAACTTCCACGTTTTTGAGCGCAATCGAAAAATTATTTCTCATGAAAATCGCAATTTTACGATTTTTTTTTACGATTTTTAACAAATTTCTTCGAATTATAACACCTAAATGCTTTATCCGATTGTAATGATTTTTCCAAAGAACCTTAACTTTATAAATTAATATATTTGTGTGAAATGAGCGCAATCGAAAAATTATTTCTCATAAAAATAGCAATTTTACGCTTTTTTTTCATTTTTTAAAACATTTCTTCGACTTATAACACCGACATGTTTTATTCGACTGTAATTATTTTTTCACAGAACATTAATTTTATGAATTAATATATTCGTGTAACACCTAAATTTGACTTATAGCAACAATACTTTTGGCGGCCATTTTAGCACTTCAAAATGTAAATAATTGTGAAAACAGGCGAAAATGGTGACAATGCTTGAAAAGATTTTGTTTTTTGGGGCTAGTTTCACAGTACACAAATTAACCAGGAGATGCATATCCATGCGCCTTGTAAATCCATGCTTAGACCATGGCAAACAATGGAAACACGTGGATGATATTTTATTTTATTTTATGAACATTAAGCTTTGTGTTTATTTACGAGAAGCAGATATCAGAAGATTTAAACTTTGTGTTTATTTACGAGAAGCAGATATCAGAAGATTTACTTAAATTATTTAAGCGCTTCTTTGCACCGACACTCGACACACTTGACACTCGAGCGTCTCGGGAGGTCTCGGGTTCAAATCCCGAGACCGGAAATCCTGACTCAAGGTTTTTTCCGAGGTTTTCCTCAGTCGATAATACGAATGCAAGGGATTGAGTCCTCTTAAACAGCTTTCGGCCATCCCGTCTCAATAATTGTCCTACCCGCAACATACCTAGTATGACACCTAAAGAGGAGTGTGAATTGCACCCTGGGCAGGCTTCCCACAAAAATTATTATTATATTATTATCAACGTTTGTGTTAGTGTTTCTACTAACTAGAATATGATAGGAGACGACAATATCGATATAATTTGCTCATTGCATTTTCAGTTCCAGTTGGCTACAGCGTTGTTGCAAACGTCGGCAAAGTAAATACCCCCTATGCTATAGCGACTTTTCTCAATGCGCAAGCCGCTTGCGCAAAGGATGGTGCACTGCTTTTCGTCATAACCTCTCAAGCCAAGAAGGACTTCGTGAACGCGTATACATCTAAGTATCTGCTGGTCGATCCGACTATCTATCCGAATCTTTGGATGGGAGTAAAGAGAGTATCAGGAATTTTCAAGACATTCACAGGTATGTCCCAATATACATAAATACTAAATAATACTGCTTTGCCTTCGAGGTACCCTACACGTGGTTCTTCTGTGTGACAATACACAGCGCCACAATGGTTCAGTAATGCCAATGCAGAAAACCTAAAAATGTTATCATGCATGGCCGCCTGATTTTGGAGCACTGGAAGTACTTTGACAGCTGAATTATTATTAGGTCATATTATAGGCGTTGTTGTTCAAATTAAAGTGGTCTTTTAGATGTCTACACCTACTTCATAAGTATAAAGTAATTTAGAAAGAGAAGTTGATAAGATTTCTAGGATGAAGGGCCTACCTGAAGCAGTAACTCTTAGGCCTAGGCCCAGGGTCCACTAGATACCCTAAGTATCTAGTGGACCCTGGCCTAGGCCTATCCAGTGACAGCTGAATGAAAAACTTTTTGTAGATGACAAGTGTAGAGTTTTTCTTTGCAAGAATGGTATTGAAGCGAGCTCTCATTGGTCCCTTATATTTTAACAATGTTGACAACTGCTAAAGCAATTGTTGATGTAACAATTGTTTATGTTTATTTTGTTTTATTTCAAATTAATGTGTATATCCTAATAAAATAACTTGAAAATTATAATTTTTGCCTTGGAGATTATTAAGCATCATTTAAATGTCATTTATTAGATAAGAATGTTTTCAATTAAGCCATCAATTTTTTGTGTGTGGTCCACATGCAAAATGGCCGTCGAGAAGTGTCAAAAGGTCTGTTCAAATTGTGTGAACTCAACTCTACTCTTAGAACCATCCCTTCGTGATTTGAAGAGTAGAGAAATGACAGAAGAGACATCGCGCAAAATCATTGGTTGAGGTGGCTCTGCTCTATATCATCAGCCGCAGCCGAAACTCTACTTAATGGACCCAGCTCTGCTTATGTTTCTCTAGATGGCGTTTGAATTCAAAAGTTTGGGCTCCATAGTTCGTTTGAATTTCAGTCCACTGCCTCCTACATATTTCATCTTGTTTTTATCAAGAAGGCAGTGGTTCAGACATCGGGTGTGACATTGAGGCGGGGGGGGGGGGGGGGGGTTATACTAGTATCTATGCATTGAGATATCTATCGTGTCGCTGTCTGTCTATGGGTGTGAACATCTTGGGGCAACTGAGTCAAGTGACAGAGTCATCCGTCAGCCGGGTCAAGCACTGTGCGCCGACTGCTGTTCAACTTGGTTAAACCATGGTCTTAGTAGTAACTAGTAATAGTAACTGGGTTAAACGGGCCAGTTATCGCACAGTGCGCACAGTTCAGAGTCTTCTAGGTTTGAACTACCTTTTGGCATTTCTCGGCAGCCATTACCCATGAGAACCACATGAGAAAGAATTGGAGGCAACATTGAAAGCTTTCTTCTAATCATTATAATGAATGCCATATTATGATGCTTTAACCTCCAAGGCAAAAATGATTAGTTTGAAAGTGATTTTATTAACGTTCATTTGAATTTAAACTAATAAATACAAACATGTTTAACGTGAACAATCGCTTAACAGTTTGCAACATTGTTTCAATTTAAAGGACCAATGAGAGCTCACGACAATACCTTTCTTGCAAAATAGACGACACAGACTGACTTGTACTTATCGTTTAAGATCCAGCTGTCACTTGATAGGCCTAGGCCAATGAGCTTTTCAATTTTTTCAACAACGTTGGTAATGTGACTAAATAATTCAGCTGTCAAAGTACTTCCAGTGTTTCAAAATCAGGCGGCCATTGCATGATAGCATTTTTAGTTTTTCTGCGTTGGTTTCAAGATCATTCAAACCACCGCCGTCTGGATGTATGTAATCTTACATACATCCAGACGGCGGTGATTCAAACAAAGCTGTCACTGACTCCACACAAAATTCGTATTTATAGTATGCCTTTATCCTAGGGGCTCCCCTTGTTCTTATGCAATCGTTTTAATGCATATGATTTTCTAATTCCCATATAAAAACAAAGCCTTAACTACAAGGAGCGCCCGCCACCTTGACCACGATTGTGAATAGGAGCTCGAATGTATCATGGAATACAAAGTATTGAACCCTAATTACGTCATATGAAAGTACTATATACTCAGAACTGTCGCAAGAGCTCCATTTACTCTTGATTCTTGTGCGTTCGATATGTTTCAGGTGTTCTGCTAAGCAGCATCACGGTTCTGAATTCGGCTAACCTCTACACCGATGTCACTTACGACGTCTGCACCTTCAGGAAAACTGACCAAATCCTTGGCTCAATGATTTCAACGGACACAGTATATAAACGTCCATATCTCTGCGAGATACCTTAAAAAACGCGCAGCCAGCTTAAATTACACTATCTTTATTATTTAATTGTGTTCTTCACCTTTTACAGTTGAATTTGTCTTATGTAACTATACACCTAAAAAAAAACACCCAAAACGATCAAGATGTTCTACTATCTTGAATTATGTTCGAAGAACTCATCAGTGTGTGCACAAGGTTATTGTGGTACATCAACCCTATGATCTTATTGGTTTGATAGCTGTACCCTGACTGTACAGTCAGTTTGAATTTAAAAATCATTTTCTCCTGGACACCAGGATAGAGAGTCAAGCATACAATGTATTATTTCAATTTCAATAAAGTACTATAACGCATTATGTTGTCCGAAAATGTTTCATGAAGAAATATATTCACGATATCCATCCAAACAACACTTCTCTTCCGGTCCTATCACCTCATACTAGGATATTGAGCCCACTTGAGTTATGTTCCCCAGAGATTTAGTTTGAAATCAAGAATATAATGAATAACAAACCTAGGCCCTTGGTCTACGAATTTTAAAACTAGAGTGCAGCAATTTTGCAATTGTGTAATTTGTGTAAGTAAATTTCTGTATTTTCTTCTATAATAGTTCACTCATACTTATCACAAACTAGAACGAACCAAGTATATAATCAACTAGTAAGGTTTTATGCGAAATTCTTTACTAGAGGGTTTTGCCAAGTTTGAAAAGAATGCTCGAACCGATAGCTATAAAACAGTCCTTAGTTATAGCACAGACATTTGCTACCTTCTGTCCTCAAAGTCACGCCACATAACTTACCTATATCTAGTGATTTGGTGATGGGAAAGATCCCCCGATAAGATTTTCTGTGAAAGTGAAACAATGACTTAAATGTTTTCAAATTCAATGTGACATGGCCTCGAGGAAGAAAGACTCCACAGATTCACAATCATGGTTGTAATGGTTGACAAAAACAATTTTGAAATCACCAACATCTCTTGTGGTTGAAATACATCCAGTCAAGTGTAACTTCCGGTCACTAATAATTAGGTTGAGGGTGTGAAAATAATTGAAATGAAATGTAACAATGCTGTTTTATTGAACCAAGTCCACGGAAGCCTTGGGGAAAACCTTCAACCAGGCTTCCGGTGGCTGGTATTGAACTTACAATCCCTCTCGCTTCCATCAGGGAAATACAACTTCCTTGTTTACAATTCCAGATGGATAGGGTGAAAGTCCCGACACGGTTTGTTACATTTAAAAGTTGCCATTTAAAATTTAATGTATGGTTGGTTGGTACATGATTGATCATAAACTGATTATAAAAATCGGGGACTATTGAATATCAAGCAGCATTTTCAATATAACGAGCTCAAGACAAATGGTCTGAAATAAAATTGAGTCAATGGCGTTAATCTAGAACAGAGCCACGATTTTTTTAATAAACAAGAACACACGGTAGACTTCTAACAATTAATATCCTTTAACTAATGGACAACCGAAAACGATACATAAATGTACAAAACTCCATTATTGTAATACATATTGAGTGTCACCCTTTTCCCAACACCCTCTCGGCTGACAAACTTATTCTGTGATCATTTGCAACAGTTCCCCATAAAATCATCACCACAATAATGTAACTTTGTAACCAAACTATTGGTTCGAACTTGCAATTTTATTAGTTTGCAGGTAAGAGAGCGAATACGCATATGCTCCGGCATGACTTTCGGCTTGTCTTATTCTCACTATTCTACCACAGTATTCTTCACCGCAAGCAAAGTTCTACATAGGTTATCAAATTAGACCCGTCCTCAGCAGACTTGTGCGAGGTGCATGCAGACAACTAAATTCAGAATTTAGAAACAGTATTCATTTTAATGTGATTAACTCCCACGATTATATTGTTTACGACCTGGTGGGCTTTCGTCGAGTATTCCTTGAAAAGTCTTCAATAGTCTTTGATTGAGCTTTCAACAATTGTTTGCCGAGTTTAAATAATAACGGGGATTGGAACCGGAACCGGAACCCGGAACCGTTTAAAACCGTTTCATGTTGTAGAACCGGAACCAGAACCGGAACCGTTTGTGCAGGTGGTCTATGAAACCGGAACCGGAACCGAACCGTTATAGTACACAAGGTTCTTAAAGGTTCCAAAATATCAGCTTTTAATTTTCAACAAAATTAAAATGTCAACTTTTCGAATGATATTCAAATGAAAACGCTTAAAATCCGTTCTCGAATTTTTGAAAAAAATCTTGTTTATTCAGTTTTTTTGTAAGACATTTTTTAAATATGACAGCGAGCAACAGCTCTAATAAGTGCAATGTAGAAACGTGTTCTACAGAAATCAAGGTAAGGAATAAGAATGAAATTTTTATTATATTGGATAGATTTTTGTTTTCCCCTTTCGTTGAGACTTGGGATCGCCATCAGATCCCCCATAAAAAATATTGGAAGTTGGAACGTAAGAGGAAAGTAGTTACGTGTGGTTTGTTACGTATGCAATTGCTTATTTTGATATTGTAATTATTTTATTTTTATGACTTAAATTAAATTTTTAACCTTTTATGTCCAAAAGTAAAAATTTGTACATTTACAACTTCCCACGACTTTTCACAAAATATTATTTTAAAGAACCGGAACCAGAACCGTTAAGAACCGTTAAGAACCGGTTCTTACGGAACCTTTATATATTAGGAACCGGAACCGGAACCGTTATAAAATTTGGAAGTGGAACCAGAACCGGAACCGGAACCGTTATGAATAAAGGTTCCAATCCCTGATAATAACGAACAATATCAATACCTTTTAAAAGAAGAGTACAAGATAAATAAAAACCTGTTTATCTAAAGTCTTGGGCCACTTACCAGTGACGTAATTCACTCGGCGTCTGTCTTAACTAGGTACATTAATTAAAGGGGCTATTACCCCAAAAAATAATTTTTTACCACATAATCTATATTTTTTTAATATTTTATTATACTTGCAAATAATATGTAGTTACACGTTTTCAAGTACCTTAAATTAACATTTGACAATTGTATCAAAAGTATCAAGAACACTCATTTTTCTTAATTTCTCAATTTACATCTAAATCACTATCATCAAATCAACATCAAATATCAATCAAATCAAATCTATACATCAGATCCAAATCCATATCCTCCAAAACACCTTCTTTACCCTTTTACCTAGGATTCCTCTACAGCTGCAGCTGGCAATTGATTCCATTCCACAATTGCTCTATTTAAAAAAAGACCACTTCCCAACATCCTTCTTGTTGGACGAGCGAATCGAAGACTTCAATTTCACTGACCGCCAAAAAATTTAGCTCGGGTGTTTTTTTATTTGTTTGTTTTTCTGTCTGTTTGTTAGCTCTCTACCAGGCCAACGGCATATCCGATCTTGGTGAAAATTAAAGAAGACCTTCGAAATCTCTAAACTTAGAGGTGTATTTTTTTGGATACAATCGAAGAAATATTTCTCATGCTTAAAGTGCGTGCCATATTTTTTTTTCTATTTTTAGTGCGAAATTTGCGTGCCATTTGGGCCGATTCTGACCAAACGGGTGGGGCTACAACGTTCATATTATACAAGGACATTAAGGTTATGGTGATGTAGTACCTTTTGAAAGAAAAAGTTGAAAAGATTCGCCAGAATCCATAGAAATAGAGCTTTTAATATAAGTTTTTTACGGTAAATAATACCAATTAACAAGTAACAATAGAAACTTGACAACAATCACCTACATTGCGTAGGCAGAAAAGCAAAGCACTTGCAAAAGTAAAGATATCCCACGCAAACTAAAAACTTAAAATAAGCTCATCCATCAACGCGACTTAAAAAAAGCGTTTGGGAAGCTTCCTAGTTTAGTTTACATTTCAACTTCAGGTCGTGGTCTTTCCTCCCTTTGTATAATCCTTTCCCAATTGTATTGCTTATCTCATTCCATCCATGCATTCCTTTCATAGCACGAAACAGGTTGCTCAATGCTCAGCCTGTTTCTCTCTCTCCGTAATTGGATGAGCGAAGCGAAGACTCCAATTTCACTGACCTCCAAAAGATTTAGCTCGGGTGTTTTTTTTTGTTTGTTTTTCTGTCTGTTTTTTTACTCTCTACCAGGCAAATGGCATATCCGATCTTGATGAAAATTGAACGGGACCTTCGAAATCTCTGAACTTAGAGGTGTATTGTTTTTGGGTACAATCGAAGAAATATTTCTCATAAATATCGTACTTTTACGATTTTTTTCGATTTTTAGTGCGATATTTTCGTGACATTTGGGCCGATTCTGACCAAACGGGTGGGGCTACAACGTTCAAATTTTTTTCATGGACATTAAGGTAATGGTTATGTATTGCTTTCTGAAAGAAAAAGGTGAAAAAGTTAGCCAGAATCCATAGGATAAAGGTTTTAATATGAGTTTTTTGAGGTTTATAATAACAATTAACAAGTAACAATAGAAACTTGACAACAATCACCTACAATGCGTTCAAAAAGCACTTGCAAAGGAAAAGTGGTCCAACGCAAACTAAAAACTTACAAAAAAGCTCACCCATCAACGCGGCGGGACTTAAGCGTTTTCCTAGTAGATAGACGGAGACCTACACACAAAAGTATGAATTGTAGAAGAGCGTGAACGCCCACCCACTGAATGAGTGCTGAGCAAGGAACTCCATTTCCTTAGAGGAAGATGAAGTGTTTTGTCGAGATAGGGGTAAAGAGAAGATTAGTTCATAATCTCCGAAGAAAAAAGCTCATCCATCGACGCGGCGGGACTTAAGCGTTTTCCTAGTTTTAAAGAATCCCATCCTAAACCTTCTATCATTTCATTTACACTGCCATAAGTTCTTATCCTCCTTCCCTTGGAATCAGTTACCCATCTCCACCTTTTGACCTTCCCATTTACTCTCCTTGCTGCTAATCTCTGTACTTTGTTTAGGGCTTTGACATGACCATCCTTGTAAGGTTCCCATATAGCACTTGCGTATTCCAACATTGGTCTTATAAAATATTTATATGCTTTATCCTTATTTTTGTATGAACCCCTTGTAGCAGTCTCATTACAAAATTTAGAGCTTGTATTGACTTTTCACTTACATATTCCATATGATGCCCCCAATCCAAATTGTTATCTATGAACACTCCCAAGTATTTGTACTTGATGACAATATCTAGTGTTTTACCACACAAATTGTTTATTTCCGCTTTTTTCTTAGATCTGTTAAATGAAATAACCTTGCATTTACCCACATTTAAACCCAATTTATTTATATCTACCCACTTTTCAATTACTGTTAAACCTTCTTTAATTATAACGAACATTTTCATCTTTCTTTATTTCCCTATAACACACCATCATCTTCAAAAAGTCGTTTTTTTAATTTTATTCCTACTTGTATGTCATCTATAAAATTAATATAAAAAAACAAATTTTTGTCCTAACACACTGCCTTGAGGTACTCTTGAAGTGACTTCATTTAGCATAACTAGGAAGCTTCGCAAACGCTTTTTTTAGTCGCGTTGATGAATGAGCTTTTTTTTTTGCATGAGATATCTTTACTTTTGCAAGTGCTTTGTTTTTCTGCCTACGCATTGTAGGGGATTGTTGCCAAGTTTCTATTGTTACTTGTTGTTATTATTTACCGTAAAAAACTTATATTAAAAGCTTTATTTCTATGGATTCTGGCTAACTTTTTCCACTTTTTCTTTCAAAAGGTACTTCATCACCATAACTTTAATGTCTACGTATAATATGAACGTTGTAGCCCCACCCGTTTGGTCAGAATCGGCCCAAATGTCACGACAATATCGCACTAAAAATCGAAAAAAATCGTAAAAGTACGATATTCATGAGAAATATTTCTTCGATTGTACCCAAAAACAAAACACCTCTAAGTTTAGAGATTTCGAAGGTCACCTCCAATTTTCATCAAGATCGGATATGCCGTTTGCCTGGTAGAGAGTTAACAAACAGACAGAAAAAAAAACAAACAAACAAAAAAAACACCCGAGCTAAATTTTTTGGGGGTCAGTGAAATTGAAGTCTTCGCTTCGCTCATCCAATAATATACTAAAACTAGGAAAACGCTAAAGTCCCGCCGCGTTGATGGATGAGCTTTTTAAAGTTTTAGTTTGCGTGGGATATCTTTACTTTTGCAAGTGCTTTGTTTTGTTGCCTACGCATTGTAGGTGATTGTTGTCAAGTTTCTATTGTTTCTAGTTAATTGGTATTATTTACCGTAAAAAACTTATATTAAAAACTTTATTTCTATGGATTCTGGCTAACTTTTTCAACTTTTTCTTTCACAAGGTACTACATCAACATAACCTTAATGTCCATGTATAATACTTTAGAACGGTGAGAGCCAGCCCACCCGTTTGGTCAGAATTGGCCCAAATGTCGCGAAAATACCAAACAAAAAATCGAAAAACATCGTAAAAGTACGATATTCACGAGAAATATTTCTTCGGTTGTACCCAAAAACGTGGCAAGTCTAAGTTCAGAGATTTCGAAGGTCCTGTCAAATTTTCATCAAGATCGCATATGCCGTTTGCCCGGTAGAGAGCAAACAAACAGACAAAAAAAAAAAAAAAAACACCCGAGCTAAATTTTTGGGGGGGTCAGTGAAATTGACGTCTTCGCTTCGCTCATCCAATGAACGTTTCTAAAATTATATCTTGTAACTGTGATTTAAACACAATCTTTTCATTTTTTTGATACAGAAATTTGCGAAAATTGGCGTTTTGGAAAATTTCTTGTATCGGCTTTAATCTGCTTCTTTTTTCCACATAGATACTAGTAGAGCATCATACCAATCTAAAATGGCATTTATAACATCGTGTCTTGAAACTGTGCCCAAATATACTCTCAAACACAAAAATATGCATTCGAAAATCACACCTCTTCTTTGTAATCAGCATATTTTGACCGAACTACTTGCCCAAAATTACAAAACAAAAAATAAAGGATTTACAGAAAAGGCTATCGAGTACGTCTATAATGACCTGTATTTTTTCGGAACAAAATCCTCCAAGGTCACGGGGCATAAAGAACGTCCCTATGTTATTTCTTATGGGAGATTTTTGCCGATGGGACTTAGCTCGAAAAATACCAAGTTCGACATTTTGTTCCGGGTCAAGGTGGACCCAATAATTTTTCAGTTGATTTCTAAATTCATAACTAGTTTTTATTGTTAAGCGGGTGAATAAACGATTGGTAATTAAGCGACCATAAAATATGGCATTGTGGCATGTACGCGAGAAATCACCTATTTAGGAAAACGCTTAAGTCCCGCCGCGTTGATGGATGAGCTTTTTAAAGTTTTTAGTTTGCGTGGGATATCTTTACTTTTGCAAGTGCTTTGATTTGCTGCCTACGCATTGTAGGTGATTGTTGTCAAGTTTCTATTGTTACTTGTCAATTGGTATTATTTACCTTAAAAAACTTATATTAAAAGCTTTATTTCTATGGATGGCTAACTTTTTCAACTTCTTCTTTCAAAAGGTACTGCATCACCATAACCTTAATGTCCATGTATAATATGAACGTTGTAGCCCCACCCGTTTGGTCAGAATTAGCCCAAATGGCACGAAAATATCGCACAAAAAATCAAAAAACATATTAAAAGCTTTATTTCTATAGATTCTGGCTAACTTTTTCCATTTTTTCTTTCAAAATGTACACATCACCATAACCTTAATGTCCATGTTTAATATGAACGTTGTAGCCCCACCCGTTTGATCAGAATTGGTCCAAATGGCACGAAAATATCGCACAAAAAATCGAAAAAAATCGTAAAAGTACGATATTCATGAGAAATATTTCTTCGTTTGTACCCAAAAACAATACAGCTCTAAGTTCAGAGATTTCTAAGGTCCCGTCAAATTTTCATCAAGATCGGATATGCCGTTTGCCCGGTAGAGATCGAACAAACAGACAAAAAAAAAACACCCGAGCTAAATTTTTTGGGGATCAGTAAAATTGAAGTCTTCGCTTCGCTCATCCAATTATATAAACCCTGATTAGTCCTCCCCAACACACTCTCATAATCAAATCTTCCTATTCCACCAGCTCTCCACACTTCAACGCCCCACACTCGCCATCAAATCATCCAGCAACCAATCTTCCACACACATTCCTCCTGCCACAAGTCCTCCACACACTTACTCCCCATTCACACGATCAAAAAAAATGTTCCCTCCACCCACCACTCCTCCTCCAAACTTTATTTGAAAGTCTATTTTAAGCGTTTGTAGACAATTTCATGGTAAATAATTTACGCGTTGCATTTCACTCGTCCAGACATTTCGTATGTACAAACTAGACAGACTCTTACTCTCACAGACATTTTCTTAGATAGCAACGAACTCAGCTAAGATCTTTCAGGGCGTTTATTTTGTTAATGTGGACTTTTCCTCGAAGGTCATGAATAATTGATTTTACCAGGAAATCATATGAGGGAACATCCTTGATCATTTCCTGGCATGGTAACGAGATGATAACATTCTTTGTCGTTGGCGTGAATACATTCCACATAATAGTATGTAAGATTGAAAACGGAAGGACCTTTTTTGAAAATATACGTTTGTCTATCACACTGGTCGTTTAGAGGAAGATTTCTATGATCGGTTTATGAGATAAAACACTTTACACGAAACATGGAACTCTTATCTTCATGACGCCTAGATTACCATAGTTTGATTCGTGCACGTGATAAACGTTGCTATACTGTGTCCTAATAGCAAACCGTGGTCGTTTCAACCACAGTAGCTCACGAATTCAACTTCCTGGCTTTAGAATATTGCTAGGTGTGCGATAAAATCCCTCTTTCAATACGATGAAAGCTATCTCTTTCGGTGCTAGCAGTGACGTTTATTAACGATTAGATAACTAAATGAATACAACACCTATTTGAATGAAGGTTTCTAGTCAGCAGTATAATGAATGTAATAATTTTATTTCATTACATCTGGCGCTGTTACGTGTAAAGTGAACACTTTGGTAAGGAATAGATGCGAAAACAGTCACCATGTTGGGGCACCTGTTCGTTACGGTCACTGCCTTCATTTTGGTAAGAAGAGCTTAAATATAATAATTTCAATTTTATTTACAGATTGCTATGTAGTTACCAGTGAATGATATCACTTGGAGAAGAAAAAGGGACTTGGGGCATTCATCTGATAGGTTTCTCCACCTCAAATCTAATACAATGGTTATTATTGCTACCAAATACGTACTTAGATGTATTAATTAAGTAAATTTCTATGCATTTGATTGGTTTATTTTGCTGTTTTGATACATGAGTCAAATGCTCTACTTGGATCAATGGATATTTCTTTATTTTACATACTTACATCAATAAATGACAAGGCATTGTGTCAATTGATTGTAAATTGATTACCCCGCTCATGCACAGAGACTTGAGGAGAAGATCTATGGAAACTAATTGTATGCACTAGGAAAACGCTAAAGTCCCGACGCGTTGATGGATGAGCTTTTTAAAGTTTTTAGTTGCGTGGGATATCTTTACTTTTGCAAGTGCTTTGTTTTGCTGCCTACGCATTGTAGGTGAATGTTGTCAAGTTTCTTTTGTTTCTTGTCAATTGGTATTATTTACCGTAAAAACTTATATTAAAAGCTTTATTTCTATAGATTCTGGCTAACTTTTTCAACTTTTTCTTTCAAAATGTACTAAATCACCGTAACCTTAAAGTCCATGTATAATATGAACGTTTCAGCTCCACCCGTTTGGTCAGAATTGGCCCAAATGGCACGAAAATATCGCACAAAAAATCGAAAAAAATCGTAAAAGTACGATATTCATGAGAAATATTTCTTCGATTTTACCCAAAAACGTGGCAAGTCTAAGTTCAGAGATTTCGAAGGTCCTGTCAAATTTTCATCCAGATCGCATATGCCGTTTGCACGGTAGAGAGCGAACAAACAGACAAAAAAAAAAAAAAAAAAAAAAAACACCCGAGCTAAATTTTTTTGGGGGTCGGTGAAATTGAAGTCTTCGCTTCGCTCATCCAATAACTCGTCCCAAATGACATGAATAAATTATCTAGGTGCCCTGTAGGGTGCCGCAGCCAAGCCGCGGTGCGCTACACATTCAAGCACCTTAGCAAGCAGAGTTAGGGTGATTTCGAGGTGTTACCCAGCCGTCATGAAACGTGATGTGAACTTAAATACTAGGAAAACGCTTAAGTCCCGCCGCGTTGTTGGATGAGCGTAATTGGTGCATTGAGCTGCCATGTGTAACGCGGATTTTCTGTTGTTCTGTGAAAAAATTATTGCTTAGTCGAAGATTTTTTTAAATTATAAATTAATAAAAAATTTACTTATTTTTTTAATAAATCGTAATTTAAAAAAAAAATCGTAAAATTGCAATTTTCATAAGAAATAATTATTCGATTGCGCTCAAATTTAACACGAGTATATAAATTGATGAAATTAAGGTTCTGTGAAAAAATCATTACAATAGGATAAAGCATGTAGGTGTTATAAGTCAAAGAATTGTTTTAAAAAAGAAAAAACCCGTAAAATTTCGATTTTCATGAGAAAATAATTTTTCGATTACGCTCAAATTTCACACGAATATCTTAATTCATAAAATTAAGGTTCTGTGAAAAAATCATTACAATCGGATATGTTATAAGTCGAAGAAATTTTTAAAAAATCGAAAAAAATCGTAAAATTGCGTTTTTTATAAGAAAAAAAATTCCCGATTGCGCTCAAAAACGTGGCAGTTCTAAGTTCAGAGATTTCGAAGGCCTCCATAAAATTTCATTGCAATTGGAGTATCGGTTTAGCCGGAATCGTGTTAACAAACACACAAAAATACAAAAAAAAAAAGAAAGAAAGAAAAAAACATTCCGGATTTTTTTCTCCAGTGTAGTGAAATGGAATCTTCGCTTCGCTCGCTACGCTCGCTACGCTCATCCAAAAACTATCAAAATCAAGGGGATTTAAGTACCTGACAACACATGCCAAATTTGGTCCTTCTTGGTGAAAGAATGGCTTGAAACATGATCAAAATCACTTATGGATGTTAGCTATACTGCTATAGCTACTGCTACTACTACGGTCTAATTCGTCAGTTTCAATCGGCCCGCGATTCTGACCAAACTGGTGGGGCTACAATGTTCATATTTGACATGGACATTAAGGTAATAGTGATATAGGGTCTTTTGAAAGAAAAAGTTGAAAAAGTTTGCTGTAAGGCTTCCAAATAAAGGTTACAATATAAGCCTTATACAAGAATATAATCAACAAGTAACTATAGTTACTTGACAAAGATCGACTACATTGTTTACAAAAAGCAAGTCTTTGGACCACTAGATATTTTACATCCTATTGTTAATTGGTAATACCATAGAAATTAAATCAACTTTTATAAAATTATTATATTCCAACAAATAGTTTTGCAATGGTACTTGAAAAAGTAATGAGATCACACACGTAACAAAAACTTGTAAAAATACAGCCAAACCTTACACACTCAAAAGAAATGAGATCTAAAAACGAGCCAAGCTCATCTACCCTTCCACATTTGCGCATTCTTAATTCATAAACGTACACTCGTACAGTGTCCCGTAACAGTATCCTTGAAAAGCTTGGCAAAATAGAATTTGCATGATATTACGTTTAAATTAATTAGAAAAAAAGAACTTGGATGAACTATTACGTTTAAATTAATAATTGCAAATTCTATTTTGCCAAGCTTTTCAAGGATGCTGTTACGGGACACTGTACGTTTATGAATTAAGAATGCGCAAATGTGGAAGGGTAGATGAGCTTGGCCCTTTTTAAGATCTCATTTCTTTTGAGTGTGTAAGGTTTGGCTGTATTTTTACAAGTTTTGTTATGTGTGTGTTCTATTCTCTCTGCTTTTAAACTTTTATTAAATATTTACTCTGATCAACCTGCAACAGCTATTTACGAAGTAGTAAAAAATTAGAAAAATTAACTGCTCACTTTGGAGTAGTGGATAACGAGTCAAAAAATCTATGCGAACGGTCGTGAGTTCAAGACAAGCTTGACTTTTGGAAACGTTTTTACAATGTTGTACTCAATTTTGCACGTTTCTCGCGTGCCTTACTGTATGTTAGTAAAATGTTTTTAGTTAAATTCGGCATATTTATTTTCCGGTGCACATTTGCGTCACGTCCAGAGGAGCCGCAACCTAACGACACATCTAACGCTTTGCGAACGCAAGTCTTCAAACATAAGCTTCTTTGTACATGCCGAGTTTATAGGCCTGTGGTTGAACATGTGAATATGCTCAATTCTGCCACTTTAACGAGACGCAACTTTGCGCCGGTAAATCTCTGGGCATGAGGATGAAGGTGTTGTCGACTATTGTTTTGGTGTTTTCTAGGATGTATGTATACTGAAAATAATTGAACTTTAAAATGTGGCAGTTGAAATAGGTTGCAGATATCTATTCCTTTAGTTGGCAGATCTCCAATTCGTCGGAGCCAATAGTGGTGGGAAAGTAAATGCATCCAAACAAGAAACATCAATCTCAGGAGTGCGCAAAACGATTTACGTAAGTCTTCATTGAACTGTGCGTAATATTAACCCGTGAGATGTGTGTATATCTTATTGTGCATCTTGAGAGATATGAGTCCCGTGTCACACGTCAGTCGCCATACCATATGACGTGTGGCACGAGACAAGGAATAGATAATTTTGAAATTCGTCTGTGGTTTGAGAATATGGCAAAGATACAACCTTGTCGGGATGTAGACAAATACTAGGAAAACGCTTAAGTCCCGCCGCGTTGATGGATGAGCGTAATTTTTTTTAAACGAAAAAAGCGTAAAATTGCGATTTTTTTAATAGATAATTTTTCGATAACGCTCAAATTTCACACGAATATATTCATTCATAAAATTAAAGTTCTGTGAAAAAATCATTACAATCGGATAAAGCATGTAGGTTTTATTCGTCGAAGAAATGTTAAAAATTGAAAAAAATCGTAAAATTGCGATTATCATGAGAAATGATTTTTCGATTGCGCTCAAATTTCACACGAATATATTAATTCATAAAATTATGGTTCTGTGAAAAAATCATTACAATGGGATAAAGCATGTAGGTGTTATAAGTCAAAGAATTTTTTTAAAAATCGAAAAAATCGTAAAATTGCGATTTTCATGAGAAATAATTTTTTGATCGATTTTTCCCTCCGTGCAGTTCTTCGTTCAGAGATTTCATAGACCTCCATAAAATTTCATCGCAATTGGAGTATTGGTTTAGCCGGAATCGTGTTCACAGACACACAAAAATACAAAAAAAAAAAAAAGAAAAAAAAAACATTCCGGATTTTTTTGTCCAGTGTAGTGAAATGGAATCTTCGCTACGCTCATCCAATGATGCTAGGGCTTGCGGAACGAAACGTTTATATAATGTTTGAGTAACTAGGAAAACGCTTAAGTCCCGCCGCGTTGTTGGATGAGCGTAATTGGTGCATTGAGCTGCCATGTGTTATGCGGATTTTCTGTTGTTCTGTGAAAAAATCATAACGAAGTTGAAGATTTAAAAAATAAAAAAATAAATAAAAAATAAACTTTTATTTTTAATTTTTTTAATTAATCGTAATTGAAAAAAAGAAAAAAATCGTAAAATTGCGATTTTCATAAGAAATAATTATTCGATTGCGCTCAAATTTCACACGAATATATTAATTCATAAAATTATGGTTCTGTGAGACATCACAAGATAAACACAGGATAAAGCATGTAGGTGTTATAAGTCAAAGAATTGTTTAAAAAAAGAAAAAACCGTAAAATTTCGATTTCACGAGAAATAATTTATCGAATGCGCTCAAATTTCACACGAATATCTAAATTCATAAAATTATGGTTCTGTGAAAAATAATTAAAATCAGATAAATCATGTAGGTGTTATAAGTCGAAGAAATTTTTAAAAAATCGAAAAAAATCGTAAAATTGCGATTTTCATGAGAGATAATTTTTCGATTGCGCTAAAAAACGTGGCAGTAAGAAGTCAATCAATCAGTCAGTACTATGGAAGTTCAGAGATTTCGAAGGTCTCCAGAAAATTTCATCGCAATTGGAGTATCGGTTTAGCCTGAATCGTGTTAACAAACAGCCAAAAATACAAAAAAAAGAAAAAATGAAAAAAAATATTCCGGATTTTTTTCTCCAGTGTAGTGAAATGGAATCTTCGCTTCGCTCGCTACGCTCATCCAATTACAATGTAAGTGATGCAACAGTAAGGAGTAAGGAATGTTAGTTGTGGGGCAAGAAAGGTATGACTCAAGGTTGCGTAGTGTTTCCCATGCTGTTGAATCTGTTATGTGACTATTACACAATGATGGCCGAGTCAACGTTGCAGGTTATACGTTTCAAGATTAACTGTAATATCGAAGTAGAACCAAGAACGGAAAGTACCTTAACTTTTAATTGTAACATTTGTTTGTTAATATAATGTTACTTAATAGCTTGAATTTATTCATAATTCAATGAATTTTACTAATTCATCTAACATAAACCTCATTGGGTATTATTAAATATTGTTTCTATTTTTAATATTTATACTGTTTCATTAAGTTGAAAATATAATCGACTGATAAATTGGAAAAGCCCTGGAGAAAACTTTCAGGCAGAATAACCGTTGTCCGGAACCAATCAGCCGACCGCCCGATTTAATCTCACTTGCAACCGTTTCAGGAACCTCTATAGAAGATAAAACATGGAGCATTTTTTCTAATAAAATTTAAACCAGCTTCCCCCCCCCCCTCACTATAGTTGCTTATTACATAGAAAAATCATTCAAACCACGAAGTGAAAAGTATTGGCTGAACGTTAATTATAAATTAGCATTCACATTGCTTTGCTTTTTACGATTGTACAGAAGGTCGATGCTGCTATTGTTGGATGTGCCCCATTGAAATCCTCCTCGGTGCAAATAAATTGCACCAAAACTGACAGAAAAGGACACATTTTCCCCACTGACTGCAAGAAGAAGGTTCCACTGGGGACGAAGGCGACGTTCAAATGTAAACGTGGTTTCGTGACGTCAGACAAGCACAAGGGGGCAATCTGCCTCTGGGGCAAGAAGTGGAATAAACCAATCATCAGTTGCAAACGAGCAGGTAACATAAATAATAATCCATTTGAATTTTTGGACATAAACGGATGAACCCTACCTGTTGCTTTACCTGTACCGAACTTGTATCAACTATAGGAAAATGTCAAAATCGTTGTTAGACGAGTGAGCGAGTCATGGGTTGAGTACCTGGGAAACATTTGCATTTAAGTTGATTGATATTAAGTAAGGTATTGATTGATAGGGTTTTTAGTTTAATTGATATTAGGGCGCGTCAACTGCAGGCCATAATGCGCCATTCTAGCCTATGATAGGCTAGGGAGAAAAGACCCATGCTGGATCCAGCCTTAGGTAGGGGGAGAAAATGTAATATGTTACCGGGTACTCAACATATGACTCGCATTCGTATAACAACGACTTTTGCGTTTTCCTAGTGAAACATGTTTTGAAATGTATAATTTACAGTACTATGGAAAACACAGCCAGTACTAAATACGTGTAAAGATTGTAAGGTTTACTAATTTCCCAGCGGAATTTTGGAAACCTTGAGCGTGTAAGATTCGATACACCTTGGTCACCGTCATGCATTCACAGCCTAAAAATATGTTTCGATAAAAATGATTTCTTCAATTACAAAGCCGTTGTCGTTAAATTTAATCCTACACATTTCCAGACTATTTTTCAATTTATTATTTCTTGTAGGTTTCAATCGCAACGGATTTTGCTCTTTCTGTTAGCAGTTCTCAGTACACTGGTCACGGATGTCTGTTTAAAATTTCAGCTCAATCTGTTTGGCTGTTCGGCCATTTGGCATCTTACAAACAAACACACATTTCAGAAACATTCACACAGCGAGTCCCGTTAATTCCGTTCGACTAGCAATGTAAGACTCAGTCGCTGTGCTCCCTCGTCTAACAAACCTGATTTAGTCATCATAATTATCATCGCCTTTGCAAGTAGCTTGATTAATTCTCTTTGTTCTTGCAGTTACAACCAAGATGCCTAAGATGAATGATACAACAACTGAGGAGGTAACTGAAACGACAACCGAGGTCTCAACGGAAGCGTCAACGGAAGAGACGACAACCGATACATCTTCAACGGATAATACAACAACCCAGGCGACGTATCCAGATGCGTCCACGGCCGCGACGACTCCCTCAACAACAGCCCAGACTACAACTACAACTCAGTCAACCACTGCGACAATTACTACCAACACAACCACCCCAACCACGACACTTTCAACTCTTTCCACCAATACGACTTCTACAACGGCTACAATCAATACTACTACTCCAATCAATACGACTACTGCAATCAATACTACCACACCATTCACTACTACCACGCCAATCACTACCACCACTTTAATCACTACAACCAATCCAATCACCACTACAACTATTCCGAACCTAACAACTACCGAACTCACCACTACAACAACTCCACTTACCACGACGATTTCAGTAACTACAACTACTCCGAACCTAACAACTACTGAACTCACCACTACAACTACCCCTAGCACTACAACTGAGGTAGTAACCAATGCAACTACCGTACTCGTCCCCACCACCACTACAGTGGTTGAAACTACTACGGCAACTACAGTAACTACTGCTTTGACAAATACCACTATTCGTAAGTCAAGTATCATGTAAACCGCTTATTTTTCGTTGTGTGAACCACTCCCCAACTTAGTAATAAGGATGTACCCTACTGCTAGTTGAAAAGAAATGTCCATGAACTATAAGTAGGACTCAATCCACACATATGCCTACTACTAAGCCAAATATTGTGAATGGAACCGTCCCTGCGTTAAAACGACGTCCGACATACTCTGTTGTTTAAATTTTGAGAACGTAATAAGACCATTTCAACTTGTTTTTTTATTTGTTCTTAAGAGGATATAGGACATGCGTTTTAAACAAATTCCTGTTCGCTCGGTCGACTGACACCAAAGATGTATTAATTTTGGGTAATTGTCACGGAAGTGGAATTATATGGCTCTAAAATAACACTTTTCCAAAAAACTATTTTAAAATAATTTTTCAAAAAATTAATTGATTTTCAGGATTTTGGTTTTTGTTAAAATCCCAAAATGTACCATATTCGTGAATTGATTCTGTCTGATTGAAAAAAATATATAAATAATCTATTACTGTAGGACTGTACATTTGTATGCTTTATTGACAACTATGTAAAGTTTCATATACGTCGGATTCTTCCTGGCCAAGCGATTAGCTATGTGCCAACTGCCAAATGTATGCTTATCCCTATTAATTTGAATTTATTTCATTTGTTGTTCACAATAATATTAGTTCAAAACTAAAAAAAACAAAACAAAATATGCAGGAAATTTTTAGAACAGCAACTTGCTTAGAACTTGTCCTATTCTCCTTAAAATCTGTCTTAAAATTATTCACCTCCTGCCATGGGCTAAAAGGCACTTTGGAAGTGGGTGTCCAATGTGTACAATATATAATATGTGTACCCTTGCAGCGCCTGGCTATGCGGTCGTGCCTGGTATCGGAGTGGTGAAGGCCCCGTTTACCGGGACAACCTGGACGTTAGCCCAGGCCGATTGCCAGAAGGACGGGGCTAACCTCTTGTTCCCTGAAACTCCCGCCAAGATGAACTATCTGAACCAATACGGCCTCGACTGTTACAACACGCCAGCGCTTGTTAATTTCACGGCGAATCCCTTCATCGGTGTGACGAGCGTCAACGGTGTTTGGCAGTCACTCACGGGTTCGTCCGAGCTCATTCTCATTCTCTCTCACTTCCTCACCACACTAAGTCAGTCACTAACATTTTTAAAACATGTACATGAATTGCAAAACATTAATTGAACTCTGGTGTTTCTTGTGGAAGTAAAATATTTAATTAATATGTAATCTAAAACAGAAGAGTTAATATAGCTCATCTCCACTTGATTTTGTACCATTCCTTGACCGAGTGGTGCAAATTCAAGGCAGAATGGAGTGGTTACTACTTGTTGTAAATGTTATGATGACGCATAAATATTAGCAGAAGCATACTTTTTACACAAATTCTCATGGCCACTGGCCAGACACTTCTTTTCTTGTGCACAAAGAGTTTATTAATATCGGCTTGACGTCGTGTCTCTTCTCCTTCTATAATATGATCTCTATTTTCACTTCTTCTTTCTTTCATCTATACCCTTCCAGTTGACACCATTTCCTCCTGTGCTCCTAAAGTCTTCCTGCTTCTACATCTTCCCAACACTCATCTCTCTCATCTACACAATTTCCTATTTGGTCCTCAACCCTTATTCTACTGGTCGGTCTTCTGATACTCATGTCTCCTCTTTCAAAATCTTCCCTTTGATATTCTTTGCTTCAATGTTATTTAAAATATTAATACAAAGTTTTTAAGCATAAGCCCGCTTTGAGAGTTATTGAATGATAACAAAAAGTAAAAAAAAGGTTCTGGGTTCAGTCGGGGCAAACTTTACGACAATATTATTACATATGTATGTGCATTGTAAAGTTTGGAATTTATATTATTGGATGAGCGAGCGAGCGTAGCGAGCGGAAGCGAAGACTTCAATTTCACTGACCCCCAAAAAATTTAGCTCGGGTGTTTTTTTTTTTTTTTTTTTTTTTTTTTTTCCCTCTGTTTTGTTCGCTCGATTCCGGGCAAACGGCATACGCGATCTTGATGAAAATTTGACCGGACCTTCGTTTTCTCTGAACTTAGAGGTGTATTGTTTTTGGGTACAATCGAAGAAATATTTCTCATAAATATCGTACTTTTACGATTTTTTTCGATTTTTTAGTGCGATATTTTCGTGACATTTGGGCCGATTCTGACCAAAACGGGTGGGCTTAGAACGTTCATATTCACATGGACATTAAGATTATGGTGATGTAGTACCTTTTGAAAGAAAAAGTTGAAAAAGTTAGCTAGAATCCATAGAAATAAAGGTTTTAATATTAGTTTTTTCAATTTTAGTGCGATATTTTCGTCACATTTGGGCCGATTCTGACCAAACGGGTAGGGCTACAACGTTCAGATTTCACATGGACATTAAGGTTATGGTGATGTAGTACCTTTTGAAAGAAAAAGTTGAAAAAAATAGTCAGAATCTACAGAAATAAAGGTTTTAATATGAGTTTTTGAAGTTTATAATACCAATTAACAAATAACAATAGAAACTTGACAACAATCACTTCCACAATGCATTCAAAAAGCACTTGCAAAGGAAAAGTGCAAATAAACGCACAAAACGCAAAAAAAAAACTTACAAAAAAAACGCTCATCCATCAACGCGGCGGGACTTTAGCGTTTTCCTAGTTATTATAAATAACTTGGGTATTAAATAATATTTAAATTCTGGGAAACGTCAAAAAGAGAAATAGTTTCAAGTTTGATTTACACCAATTCACGAAATAAAAGCATCATCGGACAAAAAAGCTAACAGACTCATGCACATCTAGGATTATACTATGCATTTTGTAACTAGTGTATCATTCATTTACTTAACGGATTGATCCAGGCGGGTATGGCACTTAAACACAGATGTATTTTATAGCACGGTGTTTATTGTCAGAAATATTTGCTAAATGTGAGACCCAAACGCCGAGGTCCCAACTAGCATTGCTTGTATCTATATGTTTATCTTTCAGGGATTCTGTTGTCCGCCGCGCCACATCTTCTTTGGGATTCGAAGCCTGCCGCCACCAGCTTATGTGCCACTTTTCTCAACAGCTCTCGGAAATTGAACGGTATTCTGTGCACTTATGCTGCGACAAAACGTCCATACCTGTGTGAAAAGTTATAGTTTATTCACATTTAAATGCACTTTTAGCCTTATAAGCATATCTTCTAAGATGGTAATAATAATGCACATTGGTGTGTTGTGTTAAAACAAATGTAAACATTTGATCTAATAAACGTTATTGTGTCTGAATTATTATTTTTTTTTTTGGGGGGGGGGGCGGGTCGAAGCTCCTCTCACTTTTCTGTCCGTCCCTCATTCCGTGCTTGTGCCACACGTCCCACGATAATAAACGAACATGACCTCCGATTGACACGCGTTTTATTGTTGATATTTCCCTCCAACAAGGATGATACATGATGTGTTTGGTTTCAAGGGGGGCGGGGCTATAGCCTCAATCAGAAAAGTCATAATTTTGAACGCGACACTGTTATCGAAAGAGATCAACTCTGGTCGAAATTGTATTTGTGTATTCTTCTTTGACAACCTGTAGATTATGTAGCTTCTCACCATATTTTGAGTATAAGATCGTACGTATGCGTGTTTCACATTTCTAAGACCTAATGCCATAAATAACAAACACTATAAACATATTAATTCAAAGCTCGCCTTAAAGTGAGTATTGTTATGAATGTTGTAAACTGATTACAAAATTTCAATTTTTTTTACAACAGTACATAAAATATATTGTACGTACTTGTTTTATATTTCTACTTTCATTGAATAAAATGTCAATAAGTAGTCAACTCTTTAGTATAGTTGTCAAGGGTCAACTTTTGTGTATTTTGTAGTAAATATTTTTCTGATGTGAATGTAGGTGGAATCGGTCGGTCTACAAGACTCATGCGTCTTCAGGGAACAGTTCACTTAATTTTGTTGAATTTTTAGGATGTTGTTGTAGAAGTTGTTTCATTGAATAGTAATTTAATATTTTAAATAGTTTTTAGAAATTCGTAATTGTTGCAATCCGACAACATGTTTCGAACATATAAGGAAGCAAAGCTTTCGTTCAATCTTTTTGTTAGTGTGTGTCTTGTGTCACTCGTGTCGTGTCACCCCCGTCCTTTCGGATGGGACGAATTAAGCCGTTGGTCCCCTTGGTACTTTTCGAAAGGAGTAGGCTACGTGCCGTTACCGGGTTTCCCCTCCTCCCTTCTGTTCATACTTCATCCCATTTATTACCACTCATCGTCTCGATAAGCCAAAGTGCATAAATATGAGACGTTAAGCAATATCCAATCAGTCAATCAAGACTAAGGGTAAACCAGGCCTAGGGCTCATATACCCCCCGAGATCAATATAAAAGGAAATGACACAGCGAGTAAACCAACCCTTACGGGGATATTCGTGCCAGGGCTGGTTTACCCGCAGGTTTATCGTACCCTAGAGTTGATTTACCGAGGGATAAACGAGACCGGGGGATAAAGCGATCCCTGGTACACCGGCTGTTACACGTACTATGTAACACGGAATGATGTCAACGTTTGAAACCGTACAGAACAACGTGTCATTCTCTCCCGGGCGGTTGCGGTTGATGCAAGGTCATCTAACGCCGGAAGCTCGTATACGAAAAGCAATCTTTTTAAAGTACTTATTAGCCTATAATGTTTTACGAATTTAAAAAGATAACACTAAAACTTAGAACTTCTTGATTGTTTACATACTTTATTGTTCTCTTTGCTGGAACCCTTACAAGTAGAACGTTTCCTTCTTACGGTGTCAGAGTTATAGGATGTGTTTAGGGTGTTGGTTGGGTTGGGAGTAAATATCCCGAGGTAGGCAAACACATTTTGTAAAAATTGATGACTGAAAAAGAGTATACACACCATAATCAAACCTGGCATTTATCTTTGGACTAAAGAATTTGTTGAAACAAACTATTCAGAATTGCTGGTGGCTAGCATCAAACCGCTGACCTCCCGTTTTCGAGTCTTTAGTGCAACCAATGATCTCTATACACGCTTTGAGTAGATGGAGGAGGCATACCTGCCAGCTGCCAGATGCTCAAAAGTGAAGTCGCACTAATTTAGGGGGTTTTCTTACTGTAAAACTAAATAAACAACACGATTACTAATCCGTGAAAAGATTTTTCGCTCGTTTTGTGCACTTAAACGCAACGCACATAGGCATGTTTGCCGTAAATATGTACGTTTTGACCACCAACATGGCCGCCGTTAAGATCTCCAACATTGCCACCTCATATGAAATAATCTTAGTCAGGCCCATGATGGCCTATGCTTCGTCCTAGTCGCCTTCAAGGTTACAGTATAGCGTGCGCAACCCACGTATAAGAGATCGGTGAGTGCGACGCGTGGGCTACGTTTATCTGTTGTAGAACTCTGTTACGGGCAAGGATCACCACCAATATTAAAACCACGCGAAATAACCTTATTTTAGTAATTTCTCTCAATCCTTAACTTAAAATCAAAAAAGGGGTACAAGATCTCACGTTATTTCGTTAGAACTACACCCTGCATGAAAATCATTTAAATATTGTAATCATTAGCGTTTTTAATTTCGGAATACATTAATTTAATTTAAACCTTGATTAAAATAATTACTGGTTACAATATTTGTAAACGGTTTTATGCCAGTTATAATTCTAACTAAACAACATGGGACTTAGTATCCACTTTTTCGTTTTTGTGTAGCGTTATATGAGTTAACTAAAATAAGGTTATTTCGCGAGGTTTTAAATATTGGCGGTAGTCCTTTCTCTTAACAGGTTTTACAGAAGACTTTCTGATTTCTATTAACATTTCAGTAGATTCTACGACAGAAACTATTTCTTAGTTATATATACATCCAATGATTTCGTCGGAGTATTTGATTTTGATTTTTGCATTTATATCATACCAGCAGTGACAGCTACTTTTTCAGGGCTCTGAATACTAAAAAGGCTAGATTTTGGATGAGCATTGCGAGCGTAGCGATGGAAGCGAACACTTTATTTGACCGCCAGTTACTATTTATTGTAAGTTAATGTTTTGAGAATCCCTGCAGAAAACTAAAGTGATACTCTGTGTATTTTCTTTATTTGCTCTCAAACAGATAAAGAAACTTCGATTGCAATTTTTAGGTTCCCCTCTAATCTAATCTTCACAAACCTTATACACCTTACAAATGGAGACCTGTTACTCTTTTGTTCGCATTTATTTTTAATTATTAGCAACTGTTGACATCTTTCAATGCAATAAATTATTGAATTTAAATTTACGTTAAAAAAAGAATCCTAACGTTAACGAAGCCCAATACGAAAAGTGCAACTGAAAGTTAGGTAACCACCACTAAAAGCATAGAGGAATGAACAGTGTTTGTGAGAAAGCTCATGTGCAGCTGCCCCTTGCCCACATGATAGTTACGCGGTACCCCCATATTTTTACCTTCTTTATATTTAACATTCTAGGATTGAACTACTTCAAAATATTCATTTGAGATGTATTTTGTTATTTCTGGATTGATTTTTATAGTGTATAAATAAGTCTTTTAAAAACATCGTCTTCCAGTTATTTAGCCCCCGTGGCAGGTAATTCTCATATTTTTGATACCAGTATTTAACACTCGCGATTCCCATCACACGTCACCAATGCCATACGTGAACGTTCTCACACAGCCCTGGTGGACCATTCTCCCGGTCATCCGCCGTATTTGTCACGTACACGTTCCACCATGACCGGATGTCCATTTACCGGTCATCTCTTTTTATTACTATTGATAACTCTGCATGCATGATCGTGCGACATCTAGCAGCTTTCCCTGGGAAAGGTCATATTGGCCAACAAAGACTGTTCAAAATGATTTTAAACGATAAGTTTATTATTTATACGCTACATTAACGTGAGAACAATTACCCACATAGGACTCTATGATCTACCTGCCTAAACAGACCTCATTACTACCACCATGAAGGCTTTAGTCGGTTTCGTGGTAATCCTACTCGTGTTTGTAAGTATAACTCAATATTCTTGATTACCATTGCTTAAAAAGTAGGATCATTCTATATGTGTCCCTTATGCGAACCTTGTCTTGCTTTATTCCTTATCAAAATTGTGATCTAAATTGTTGTGACTTCGAAAAGGCCGTATTTCTTTCACAATATACACCATTTGCCTGTGGACAGCAGAGATCCCGGGTTCATTACCCGGAGAAGCACGTTTTTTAATGTCTGTCTTAAATACCATACTAAAAAAGGTTGGCAAATACATCTGAGGTTTTCGAGGTGTCCTATTGGCTTATAATGACACACATTTAATAAATGTGTTAACATGATAGGTTAGACACGATCTTTTCGGCACTGCTCCAGCATCAGCATATTTTGCATCTCTATAATTTGATGATTTCTATTCGTGTTATGACCAACCGTATTGTTAAAAGTCTCTCGCCCCACTTTTGACTTAGTTCCTGAAGCAGACGTCAGTGGAGGCTTGCGAAGAACAATTTACTTCCGACCAATCAGAGAAGAGCCTTGAAAGCGGGTTTAGGTGTTTTTTGTTTGTTTTGACGCCGTCGTTTTTTAAAGTGAGCTTAAAATCGGACAAACAGCCTTCGTCGTCACAAACCACATCCTAAATTTGGAAATGACCCCTTGATCTTATGCATTAGATACAAAAATTACTCCACAGTAAAAACAAACCAAATTGTTTTTAAAACTTTTTGTGATAGTTATTTTTCGCTCGTTTAGGTCAACCCTTTTTGTGATGTGATAAAACACACTTCACGCTCACGCTTCTCATGACTGTATTTGTGTTAGTTCCCAGATTGCACCCTAGCTGGCGCTAGTGGTCGGGTGAAACTGATGGCAAGTCAACACGAGTCAGCATTTTCTCCTCGTCAAGCTATGCAGGTAGGTCTGATTTGTGCATGGTAATACTTATATTATTGTGCATCTTAGATTCGTAAATAATATATTGCATTTTAATAATTATTCACCGTGCTCTAACACTGGTAGTACTAACATAGTTTATTTCCAGACATTTATTTTATCTTATGGTTTACATTTAAAACCGTGGGCTTCAAACCAATTTCATTTTATGTCGATGTGTCGTCGAATTTACCAAAATCGGGCAAGTGAGGGCTCTGGCACTGGTGTCCAATAATAAAAAATTGCTTTAGAACAAAAATGTGTCAACAATCAACATCAGTCATTTGTTGCATCACACAAATCACAAGTGTCATTTATGTTTCGGCCACAGTTGTAGAGCGCAACCTTGAAAAAGAAATGGAATACAGTTTAGAGGCAACAATGGGTCATTGCAGATTGCGTCACAAGTATTGTTTTACTTCAGACTCTCACGGCCGCCCTGACGGGATGCCCTCCCCTGGTGGCCTCCGCTAACGTGGACATCACCTGCACCAAGGTGACGAACAAGGTGGCCGAGGTGATGGACTGTACCAAGAAGGTGATCCAGAGCACCAAGGCCACCTTCAAGTGTAAGCCAGGCTTCGTGTCCACGGACAAATATAAGGTCGCCACTTGCAGCTCGACGCGCAAGTGGAGCAAGCCCGTCATCACGTGCAAAGTGGAAGGTACGACGCCCATGTTTGTTTCATACATATTCACCTTTGCAATCTCCGAATCTGTGGTCAGGAAACTGTTGTCAATATTGCATTGTGGCGACCGCGGCGAAATCGGCAACGTATAAGAGCTAGCATCTAAAACAATTAGGACTGTGCGGTACATTCGGCTCAGGTTCGGGTACCACCACCAACTACCAAACGTCTTAGGGTTGTCGCGTCAGGTAGGGAAACCGGCTTAATACTGCATGTACAAATGGATATTTAATATTACCTGTTGAAGAATCTCACATGTTTCCTCAGAATTTATATTTTTTGTTTGTGTTTTTAAATAAATAAATTGGATTTAGAGTCTACCCACTCAGTTATATAACTGATTTTCAGTGGGGGAAGTAAATCAAAGCCCAAGCCAACCCTTAGGCCCCGAGCAATCGAGGTGAGCGATAACCAACCAAAGATCGATATTTTTAATAGGAAATATAGCAATCAGTGGTATGGACAGTGCGAACACCCACGGATCAACGCCAGAATCAACAAGGCCGATTCAGAACAACTTTGAATTTATTATGTGCTTCGTTGCTAGGACGGCTCCAAAGTCACCGTTTACAAACTCCTAAGACAAGAACTGATGGACTTAAATCCAAATCAGAAGTTAAAAAACTTCTGACTTTGGCGGGAATCGAACCCTGGACCTTCTGCATTGGAAGCAGATACGCTAACAACAAGACCAACGAGCCACACAACAAGACCAACGATTGCATTTGGTGTATAAGCTATAAATAAAAAAATTGTCTGGACCGGCATCTCCACAAATAAGGTATGTAAATCCGGAACCGGCACCTCCACCATTCTCTTAAATTTTTTTACCCTAAAATCGTGTAGGTCCCCAAATACGCTACACACCCGAACACGACTCGAAATGTCGGTTACCCGTACACCATCTTCAATGCCAGACCCGTTGAAAAATTCATAGCTACACGACAAGTTTTTTTCGTGAACCAACAAAATACGTCTATCTCCAACGGAACTGTCGGCCTCAACAGACGGAAAGTTTCTGATTGGTTCACGAGACTTCCGGTCAGGAAAATAAACGTGTCGCTCTGATGCTATCAATGCGACTTTACTCTGCATAGAAGGGACCTCCCTTTACCCATTGTAAAGTTTAACTTTTTTTGCTCAACAATGATGCTCTAAACTTGCAATAAAAAACCCTTGTTAGACATAGCACATGGTTTCGTATTTTGTCTAAAACATCCCTTTCCAGTAAACTTTAAAAAATTAATTCGAATATGAATAATCTTTTCATTGTGTGAGTCAAGTAATGATTCACATAATAGGGAATTTGCATAAGTTCCAGATATCGGTGAAAGTATCTGCAATAAATAGATATTCTTCTAAAAATGATATAAACGTTAATTTAAGGGTTTAAAAGTTAATCGTTCAATATCTACTGAGGGTCAAAGTTTGACATTTTAAATTTCCCGCACATTTATTTTGAAACGGCTGCCTACGTCACCGGCCCTTATGACGAACACGGCCGCCTAGATAAACAACGAAATTCTCTCCTTTTACTAAAGTCTTTGGTTCTTTCAACAATGGCCAACAATGAACAACAGTTGATGTTCTTTTCCAAGTTTTATAATCAACATTGTGTTTTTACTTATTATCAAGAAAATGTGGTTAAAACTTACGTTGTGATATTACTAAATGTAAAAAATAAAATGTAAAGCATATTAGAACAGACTAGATGTCAAATTGAGCTTGTACAGCCAAGATAATCTCCGAAAGCGAGTAACTTGATATATCGTTACGTGATTGGTTGATTGGTATCATGAAGGCTGGTGACGTATGAGGCGGTATGACCTGTTTTTTCTCGCCAAAATATGTAGGAAACTTTCATCTTTATTTTATAAATGAAAATATTCTCAAAATCAAGAAAACAAGGTATTTTTGTGTAAAGGAAGGTGGCCTTAACCCAGTAGAACCATAAAATAATGTTATGCAAATTCCCCTATTATTTGAAGTATAGAAATAGGATCAACTGCATCTTGCGTCCGCCTTCTTGACTATCTGGCAATTAATATTCAATACACTTATCTTATATCAGTTTATTATTGCAACCTAGGATCGTTTAACAAAGGTACAGCTGTTGTAATCCTAGGTATATAGTTGTATTCCCGGTATATTTGTAACCTCGGTGTAGTTGTAACCTAGGTACTCTGCTTCTTCCAGAGACAACGACGGCCGAAGCGACAACTGCTTCCGAGGCAGTTACCGAGGAAGCAACATCATCGGATGCCGCAACTACCGAGACAACAGCGGCAGCCGCCGCAGTCTCTGGTAACTAACATCTCACCATCAACATCAATGTTGTTCATCGTTGTAACTTTCAATATTCAAAACTTGTTTATCTGTGTTATGTGTGTGTGACAAAATATAGCAGCCTGTTATAATATGCTTTACAGCATCATAGTCTTTAATAAATATATAGTAAGCGTCCAGTAAATATCTAACAATGCTTGCAGAACTTACTAACCTGAATAAAATTATATAATTCTGACTCATACCTTACAAGTTATTCCAGCTTCTTCTTCAGATTCTCTCGATTAACGCGTAAAGATTTTTTCATATAGAATAATTCGATTACAATCGGAATTGAATACAAAGTTAGTTAGTTAGGACTGAAATTAAACAAACAATGAATAATTATGTGTTCTGATCTTGGAGTTGATGGAAAATCACTCGCAGCCAATTCTCGCAGTGCATTGCCTACACTCTACAGCATATTTCTCGTTGGAAGCCTGCCCGTGCCCAGTGCCCAGGGGCAGATTTTCTTCATCAGAATGACTACCTTTAATATAGGAAGGGCTGAAGAATTGCTTAGAAGGAATGTCGAGGACAAGTGTTGTGTAGGTCTTAATTCACATATTCGTCTTTTGACTGAGAAAAACCCATGGGATTGCGGGTATTGCGTATCTAGTCTAACGCAAAACGAGTGAGCTACTTTTATCAGTGTCACAATGTATTGCTGATGTTTTCCGGAAGACCCCATTTTTTCCCCCAAGACTATGGAATGATTTATTATCCATTACTATACTATACGACATTATATTTGGATCATCACCGCGTTTAGCTAAAAACTCCTTGATTCCATTTTACTAAGTGAACATCGAGACCCATCAGCACACCAACGTCTTCTGAAACTCTTTAAAAATTAAACACGTGATTATACTATCACATTATCTAAACTATTTTCTCTCAACCATGTTTTGAACTTCTTTCTTTCTTTCTTTTGTTTATTTCGTATCAACTAGGGTGTCTGCACTAGAAAAACTTGCTAAGGCTATTGGAATATTTGTTGCAGGTGGTTCTTCAAATGATCGCGCTACATAAGAGAAACTATTATTTGTTACCGTTATGTGTCAGGAAAGTGAACTTAAATCAATTAATAATAAATATTTTTAACAGATTTGTATACATGAAATATCCAATAAATGTTGAATTTAGAAGGCATCCTCAACAGTTAATAATGCGAATACAGTAGCGAATGAAGTTACCGTATTATAATCCTCAAGAATGAAATGTGTGGATATTAGACCTAAAATTGAAACATTCGAAATAGCTAATAAAATTATTTTTGACTTCAATTAATCAGCTAAGCCTAAATGTTGTACAGTATGATTTCATTAAAATGTTACTTTGAAATTACATTTTTTATTTCATTTGTCAAATTGTTGTTATCATCATACCATGGTGAACTTCCGAGCCCCGCGGGGCAACAGAGCGTTCGTTTTAAGTTTACAAAATTGTCTAAACTGATGGTAGACTAACAACAATAAGAAGAACCTTTGAATAGTTATACTCCGACAAATATGAATATAGTCATATTTTGTCGCTAATAGACGGTACCACACAATGTTGTACGGATGCAATATAAAAATAAACTATTCCAGACATGCCATCTACAACACAATCGTTTAACCTCCAACCACTAGTTGTTCATTCAAGGCTAGCGAAGGCCCTTGACGATATCCATACAAATGCAACATTATGTTATATTATCTACGAAAGAATAATATATTCTAATTTCTAATACAAGAACATAATGTTACCATTTTTAGATGTCGTTACAAAGTACCAATATTTCCCAAAAGGCCATGTTAACCTTAAATAAACGAAAAAATAATTTAAAATGTATCTAAAATATATTATATGAATGTTTTCCTGAAATGTTTGAAAATTTGGTTTATAAATCATATTATTGCAAACTGACAGCTTTCAGCTTTCTATTACCAAAGATTTCTTTGACCCGCGCCTGCACTCGAACTTCCATTAAGCTCAGAACTAATCATAGCAATATAAACTTAATTTGCATGCTAATAACACATATTTTTAATATAAAATACACTTAGGTCGTATAAAACATTTTCAGAAATCAATTATGCCCGATCTCGCACAAATTCTACTCCATATGAGATACCCACACTTGTACGTATCCGCCCCCTCTCCGCAACCTATACACCCGCTTTGCACCAGCGCCATGAAGTAAGCTTAAAACAAGTATCAGCAGCATTCAGCGTAATATTCGTGCGAAGGGTGCGAGACTGACTCGGGAGGTCGCGGGTGCGAATCTCGCCACCGGCAACTACCTGAAAGTTTTCCCCGAGGTTCAAGGGATCGAGTCCTCGATAAAACAGCGCTGGGTATTTCCTTCACTATTACCTGACACCCTCATCCGACAAGAGTCACAACAGGTATGAACTCTACACATCGTCATTGGGCATCGCAACGGTAGCTTTTTTTAACCATACCCAGAAACCAAACAGAGGAAGAGCCATTGAAAATGATTAATTAAAAGTTTCACGAACAAAGTTACGTTGTTTAATTTTTTTAGAAGACAAGCTTTGTATATTGATTGTGTTTAAATTGATTGAAAACACTAATGTTATAATTTGATTTTTGTATGTCCTTCTCCTACAGTAGCTGACGTAAGCAGCGTCTCGTCGATGTCTGCAATTTCGACTGGAGAGAGCGAGAAACGTAAGGATGGTGATAAAGACAAGGACAAAAACAAGGAAAAGGAGAAGATCAAGGAAAACGAGAAGGACGAAAACAGGACCAGGGAGAAGGACTAAGGGCGGAGTCCATCCTAGAACGGTGTTATATGTCAACCGAACATTTCTCATGATAGGCTTCTTACTTACCTTGGACCTAAATAGGGGACCTCTGTGTGTCGAACGTTTTGTGCAATGTCAAAAATTATCTATACAAAAATAAACACGTTTTACTTACAATATTCATACTTGAACTTCTAAAAACTTGTCGCAGTAAAATGTGTTGTTTAATATTAAAGTTTTTTCTTGTTGTTGTTGCTGCTGGAATTTTATTTAATAAAATATCAAGTTTGTATTCAAAGTATTGTACTCTCACATTGTACCATAATAATATATTGCATCCTTCCAGTAGTGATAAGACATTCCAAACACATCAATGGCAAACGAATAGATCACGATAGACCCACACGTTGTTTCTATGTATGATTCTTAGTTTACTGTTTCAACTTTGTATTTAGAATTTAGAATTTATGATTTATTTTCAGGACACAGTAATACATACAAGTAAAACAAAGACTATCAGAAAAGATTGTGTAGCCTAATGAATACATGTCAATAATACAATAGATAGTATAACAACAATACAATACATTGTATACAAAATACAAGATTAACAAAATATAATTATGCACATAAATAAACAAAACAATCCATTCTACACACATAAATGGATACTAGATGTGATGTGCTAAAAAATTAAAATAATAAAACAATAAATAAAAATAAATCTTAATTGAAAATTAAATTAACTTAAACATGAAGTGTTTAAAGTACTCAACCTTGGGCAGTTCCAGGCCCCTAATAACCCACTTTATCATTCATTTAAGATCCTAATCTTGCAGGAACTCCTCTATGGAGTAGTAGGCTTTATAAGTTTATACTAAATTGTACTAAATTGTTATCAAGATTTGAACACAAGAATGAAGATTCGCGTTCGGTGGTTTCTTCCGCGAAAGTTTATTTCTCCCTGATTTGCTGTTCTTGATTTTTGGCAAACCTCATATTCGTTTGAGTGGGATCGTCTAATAAATCAGTTCTTTCTTTTCGTTTTTCTTTTTCAATGTTTTTTTCTCTTCCTTTCTTTCTTTCTTTTCTTTTTTCTTTTCTTTTCTTTTCTTTTCTTTTCTTTTCTTTTCTTTTCTTTTTTTTTTTTTTTTTTTTTTTTTTTTTTTTTCCACCCCTTTTTATATTTGCTTTATTAATTAATTGCATTTATTATCCTTTTTACTTGTTATCAAAAATTGTTGTGTTTTTATGCATTGTTGTTGTAATTTTCCTATTTTCAAATATTTACTTAACTGTAGGTCATTGTTGTGTCTGCATCTATGAAATAAGATTTATTTAGTTGTCCTCCTTTGTAAATCAGTTTTATAACTGAACAGGATAGACGTTAAATAAATAAAAAATAAAATAACGTTTATTTCGGAATGTGCATTTAGCATTGAACATCTCGTTTGGCAATTTATTAAAAAGTTTATAATTCATATACATAGCATTCTTTTGTGTCGAGTGAGGCTAATTGTCTATCGTTGTTTTGGATAGACATTTTTCCCTTTCTCGGATCTCGATAGATGAAAATATCATTCGCTGTAATTCTACATTATTAGATCGTACTAGGGACTGAAAGGACATCCACGTTTAATCTTGGACGAAATAAATTTATGATTTAGAACTTAATTGCTTTGATACAAGAACTCGCAGGCTGTCTTCATGTAGTTTCATTTTGTTTGCAATAAACTTGCGCAAGCAAAACTGAGGGTTGGTGATTGCAAAATAGAATCTCTCTTCAAACAACGAAGGTCAGTTTCCAAAATGCTGCAGTTTTAATCGTGTGTGGCTTAAAGATACCAATGCAGCGTTGAACTAAATTGCTTTGCCCATACGATTTGTGGATTTGTGGCGCGAAAGAGGGCTGCTATGTATGAAAATGAGGTGAAGTGGGTGCTTTGTGTCGGCAAGAATCTTGTGGGCTTGTTGAGAATATAAAATGGTTTATAATTCAATAACTTTCCCTACATTCAAATCTAATATTCTACCCAGTCCATATTCACCAAGCGAAGAAATTTTCCTCTTATTCGGTATTTTCTGGCTTAACTGGATGTTTCTCAACCGCGGGAAATGAAAAGCAAATTATTCCAACCTCGCCCACATCAGAAGCCACCTTTGATATTTCCATAGGGGCTAATGTTTCGCGCGAGAAATCCGTTTCGTCGCCAAGCGCGAGTGTAAGAGAGTCGGATTACCTTTGATTTCTTTCACCGCGAAACGTTGAGAATTATTCCTAGTTAATATGAGAAAGACTTTTTTCCGGCCGCGTTTGAATATTTATCCCTTCCGGAAATAATAAAAAACCTGCAAAAAGTTGTCTTTTTATCTTGTTAGACTTTCATCCACAAAACAAACTTCTTGCCAGATTGCCAATTATTGTGTAAGCCTTGACTTTACTCGGCCTACTGCAAGACACGGCCTAGAGGTGGATGTTGCTTTTACACTCGTCTAGCCTGTAACCCTACCGACCTCACCCACAGTAACTACACTTCTCTCAATGTGAATAAAACATTATAGTGCATGTTTGCTAGTATTTGTATTGATCACTATAAGAAATTTCACATGGTCCTTCACATAGTTTAATGTGTATTTTATTGTTTTTGGGGATATCACACACGATTATAATATGCTCGTACGTAATGATGTGAACATCTTAACATCTTGAAGCTAATGATTATAATTATGTACCATATCATTAAATTAATTAAACAATATATTTTTTAAAAAAATCGCGTAGACGGCTGCATAAAATATTTGGCAAGAGATATGTGTACGTTCAGTCTAATTTCTTAGTCCTCCCAAGATGACTAAAAACTATAAATAGGCCCTAACGCTAATTTAATCGAGAAAGAGGTGGTGGAGAAAATACCTCACAATGAGTTTTTTATTAAAACTAGGAAAACGCTCAAGTCCCGCCGCGTTGTTGGATGAGCGTAATTGGTGCATTGAGTTGCCAAGTGTTAGGCCAATTTTCTGTTGTACTGTGAAAAAATCATTAATTAGTTGAAGATTTTTTTAAATTAATTTAAATTAAATAAAAAATAAACTTTTATTTTGAATTTTTTTAATTAATCGTAATTTAAAAAAAGAAAAAATCGCAAAATTTCGATTTTCATTAGAAATAATTATTCGATTGTGCTCAAATTTCACACGAATATATTAATTCATAAAATTAAGGTTCTGTGAAAAAATCATTACGATCGGATAAAGCATGTAGGTGCTATAAGCCAAAGAAATTTAAAAAATCGAAAAAAGTCGAAAAATTGCGATTTTTTAAAGAAATTTATCTTTCGATAACGCTCAAATTCCACCCGAATATATCAATTCATAAAATTAAGGTTCTGTGAAAAAATTATCACAATCGGACAAAGCATGTAGGTGTTATGAATCGAAGAATTTTGTTAAAAATCGAAAAAAAATCGTAAAATTGCGTTTTTTACGAGAAAAATTTTCCCGATTGCGCTCAAAAACGTGGCAGTTCTAAGTTCAGAGATTTCGAAGGCCTCCATAAAATTTCATCGCAATCTGAGTATCGGTTTAGCCGGAATCGTGTGGACAAACAGACAAAAATACAGAAAGAAAGAAAGAAAGAAAGAAAGAAAAAAAAAAACATTCCGGATTTTTTTCTCCAGTGTAGTGAAATGGAATCTTCGCTTCGCTCGCTTCGCTCGCTACGCTCATCCAATTATTTCACTTGGCGTGATGCGCGACTTTTTGGTAAAACGGTTCCAAATTACAGTTATTTATTTACAAATTAATTTATCACCAGCGTCGAAACAAATCGAGTTACGAAAATTATAACAGAACATCGTTTCCTGTCATGTTCAGGTTGTAGATTATGGTAGTATCACTGGAGTGTTCACTGGTCAACTTTTAATTTTGCTCATGGATTGCTGTGGCAAAAATTTTAATAATGGCTCATTGTGAGTTCCACATAAAAAGTCAAGTCTAAGTCTAATAATTATAAGTTTGGGAAAAAATAGGCAGAGCTTCAAAGTGATCCAGAATAACTCTGCATTTTGAATTGAAATTCGGCTTCGAAATTCGGCTTATTTATTTATGTATTTATTTATTTATTTATTTATTATTAAAACTGATTTACAAACGAGAACAATAAATAAAACTAAGATCACAAGAATAAAATGAACTGTGTACTTTGAAATGATAATATTACAATCTATTATATTAATACAACACATTCTGATACTATTATAATAATGGGCCATCAAATTCCAACTCGCAACCTTCTCGTGGTTTGGCCCGTGAGTAGGGGAGTTTCACTCCCTGAAACTAATGGCGAGCTCTGGGTCGTCGTCGGGGAACTTTCCCCTTCCCTTTGACTACTTCCCCGACGGCGACGACAATGACAACACGGACGGATGATAACACAGACGAAGACGACCACGACGTGGGGGAACCCCTGCCCTCCCCATATGCTTGTGGCTGGTTCTGACCAGCACAGGCCTGTCCACCCCTTGTCTCCCCGCGTCTCCCCTTACGTTCCTCCCCTGGGAAAGAAGTAAACATGGTGGAAGCTCACACTTATAGAAATTGTTTTATCTTGGAGGCGTAGATAATATTAGTTATCTTAGTTATCTTATCTTAGTTATCTTAGCCCTAAAACTACTAATACTAATACTGATAAAATATTTATATTTTAAAATTAATTAATTAGTTAATATAATCGAATCTAATAGAAGAAAAAACATGAAAAAAAGAGAAAACGTTAAAAAATCAATCAATATCGAGCACTATTTCCAACTAAGTCGGGTAGAGGGTGGGAGGTTCTCACCACATTCTCGGCTCCCCGGGCTTATCGAAGCCGACGTCTGACGTCTGACGCTTCTCCCACATAAAAATAATAATTAAAACAAAAATGTTTGTTAAACCATGACTGAACGATCTCACTCAAACGAACGTGGTTTGATGAAAAAAAAACAGAAACAGCAAATCATGGAATAATCCAAGTTTCGCGGGAGAAGAGTCTTCATTCTTCTGTTCAACGCTTGAAAACCGCATCCCACAAATAATTTTGACGTTTAGAAGTCAAACTGCACAATAGTAAAAATCTGGACTCATATCGTTCTAAAATAAAATACTAAAAATAACACTGAATATATTTTGGTAAACATTAAAGTAAACACTGAGCAGATTAGATTCCAACATGCGATGGTCTTTGTAACATTGACCTTTCTCAATTAAATGCGCTCCTCAAGTGGGAGGCAACCAGACAATCTTGGCTGAAAATAGCATAGAGAAATACTTAAAAAAAAGAAACAGATGGTGATAGCAGAGTCAAATATAAAGAAAGAAAGGAGAGGAATCAACATTCCCGTGTAGGAGACTTTACTGTTTACATTATTCAGAGTTATAAGCTTTTCTTTTAGAACAGAATGCGACATTGCGAGACTCAAGTGGAGCTAGATATTATAATATTGGTATTTGTTATACGAGTTTTGAGTGTTTATTTGATTCCGCAGAAAAAACATTCTGCATTTTCTTTATTAATAACCTTACAAATTAATTCTCATAATTCCCATCGGTATGCGTAACATAACCCACCACACTGTGGTATGTTCGTAAGTTATTGAAAACTTGCGCAAAGATATTTCGGCACTCAATATTGCCGTAAAATATCCATCCAGCCGATGGGGGAGCCAGCACGGGTAGTAATAGCCATGGTAAAATTCCAAAGTCAGCACACTCGGAACGTAATAAATTATTTCGAGAAAGGACGTTCGTTGTAGGACTGAATAAAAAATGCTTATTCGCCAAAAATTATATTTGCTTGTGGATGGGAAATATATGTGCAGACGTGAGTCGCAAAAGAGTAGTCTTTAAACGAAATTGAAATAGGTGTTTACTTTCATTTGAGATTCAGGGAATTTAGATTAAATTTTTCTGGAAGTTCATATTGTCAAACGAGTTTTATTTCCAATTCGATAACAAGAGTTCTCCATTCTCCCATAATGACATTTGAAAGAAGTAAAAAAAAAAAACACAAAAAAACACAGGAATGATTGGAAGTTTCGGTAATAAATTATGCAGGGATAAAAAATACGTGAACACAAAAATGAAACTTTAAACATGTTGATGATTTATTTCTATTATTGCCAAAGGCATTGCGCTTTCGACGAGGACAATATTGGTTTTGGTTTTCCTATGTTTTATATTCTGATATGCAAAAGCAATATAGATTATTACCTATAGCACAAACTGGCTTAGTCAAATATAAACAGTATTTTTGTTGGTTTGTATCTGCAAAAGCGAATATTCTTGAGTGAACTCAAGCAGGTATTTTCTAGACCACTTGATTTTTACCTAGTCGTGGCTCTGCACTATGCCATTTTAATATTGGGTGCCATCGCCGACTTCGAATATGTTTATGTTTTGGCGTTTGTTTAATAATTAAAACTAATTGGATGAGCGAAGCGAAGACTTCAATTTCACTGAACCCCAAAAAATTTAGCTCGGGTGTTTTTTTTTTTTTTTTTTTTTTTCTGTCTGTTTGTTAACTCTCTACCAGGCAAACGGCATATCCGATTTTGATGAAAATTGAAGGGGACCTTCGAAATCTCTGAACTTAGAGGTGTATTGTTTTTGGGTACAATCGAAGAAATATTTCTCATAAATATCGTACTTTTATGATTTTTTTCGATTTTTAGTGCGATATTTTCGTGACATTTGGGCCGATTATGACCAAACGGGTGGGGCTACAACGTTCATATTTTACATGGACATTGAGGTAATGGTGATGTATTGCTTTCTGAAAGAAAAAGTTAAAAAGTTAGCCAGAATCCATAGAATAAAGGTTTAAATATGAGTTTTTTTAGGTTTATAATATCAATTAACAAGTAACAATAGAAACTTGACAACAATCACCTACAATGCATTCAGAAAGCACTTGAAAAGGAAAAGTGGTCCTACGCAAACTAAAAACTTACAAAAAAGCTCATCCATCAACGCGGCGGGACTTAAGCGTTTTTGGATGAGCGTAGCGAGCGTAGCGAGCGAAGCGAAGATTCCATTCTACTACACTGGAGAAAAAAATCCGGAATGTTTTTTTTTTTTTCTTTTTTTTTTTTTTTTTTTTTTTCTTTTTGTATTTTTGTCTGTTTGTCCGCACGATTCCGGCTAAACCGAGACTCCGATTGAGATGAAATTTTATGGAGGCCTTCGAAATCTCTGAACTTAGAACTGCCACGTTTTTGAGCGCAATCGGAAAATTATTTCTCATGAAAATTGCAATTTTACGATTTTTTTCGATTTTTTAAAAATTTCTTTGACATATAACACCTACATGCTTTATCCGATTTTAATGATTTTTGCACAGAACCTTTATTTTATGAATATAAATATTCTTGTGAAATTTGAGCGCAATTGAAAAAATATTTATCATAAAAATCAAAATTTTACGGGTTTTTTCTTTTTTAAACAATTCTTTGACTTATAACACCTACATGCTTTATCCGATTGTAATGATTTTTTTGCAGAACCTTAATTTTATGAATTTATATATTAGTGTTAAATTTGAGCGCAATCGAGAAATTATTTCTTTAAAAAATCGCAATTTTACGATTTTTTTTTAACAATTTCGATTAATAAATTAAAAATTTCAAGTTAATTTTTAATTTAATTTAATTTAATTTAATCAAATTTAAAAAAATTCAACTTAGAAATGATTTTTCCACAGAACAACAGAAAATTCACATAACACATGGCAGCTCAATGCACCAATTACGCTCATCCAACAACGCGGCGGGACTTAAGCGTTTTCCTAGTCCTAGTAATTGGATGAGCGAAGCGAAGACTTCAATTTCACTGACCCCCAAAAAATTTAGCTCGGGTGTTTTTTTTTTTTTTTGTTTGTTTGTTTTTCTGTCTGTTTGTTAACACTCTACCAGGCAAACGGCATATCCGATCTTGATGAAAATTGAAAGGGACCTTCGAAATCTCTGAACTTAAGAGGTGTATTGTTTTTGGGTACAATCGAAGAAATATTTCTTGTGAATATCGTACTTTTACGATTTTTTTCGATTTTTAGTGCGATATTTTCGTGTTATTTGAGCCGATTCTGATCAAACTGGTGGGGCTACAACGTTCATATTTCACCTTGGGCATAAGAGTTATGGTGATGTAGTACCTTTTGAAAGAAAAAGTTGAAAAAATTAGCCAGAATCCATAGAAATAGAGCTTTTAATATAAGTTTTTTGATTTTTTGTGCGATATTTTCGTGCTATTTGGGCCAATTCTGACCAAACGGGTGGGGCTTCAACGTTCATATTATACATGGGCATTGAGGTTATATGGTGATAAAGTACCTTTTGAAAAAAAAAGTAGGAAAAGTTAGCCAGAATCCATAGAAATAAAGCTTTTAATATAAGATTTTTACGGTAAATAATAACAAATTAACAAGAAACAATAGAAACTTGACAACAATCACCTACAATGCGTAGGCAGCAAAACAAAGCACTTGCAAAAGTAAAGATATCTCACGCAAACTAAAAACTTAAAAAAGCTCATCCATCAACGCGGCGGGACTTTAGCGTTTTCCTAGTAATAATAAAATTAATGTACTGTGATAATAGTGTTGGCTAGAATTGCGAGTATAAATGTGATTAAATATTCCCAGTATAATTGTTTCAATATTCTGACATAACACCGAGTTGCAATTAAAATACTACAGTTTTACAATGGTAACTGGAGCCTTGTAAATTCTTAATAACACACTATCACACACCCGTAACAATGCCACACAAGTTTACTTTATAATAATATATTTTTAAAAGGATGAAGGTACTTTGTTTGTGTTTGAGATGGGCTGTACCTGAGATTGAGGTACTAGGTTTAGGAGTGTTCTCGTCACTGTTATATACTGTCAAAGTTAGACTTAATAGGCTGAAGAAGGACTCGAACATTCTGTTCAAACATTTGTCTACATCTGGCTATGTTGACACTGTTCAAGCGAATAAATGTTGATCCAGTGTGCACACTAATTGTCTACTCGACTTATTGACAACGCAACATTTACCTCAAAACAAGGGTTTCACGCAAACACCAAACTCTAGATCCGCATGATACCTTCACCAAATTTCAGGCGCATACATACAATCCACAATATTATAGGGACGTTTAATTACGTACCATTGAGTTAATTGCAATATTTGGATGAGCGAAGCGAAGACTTCAATTTCACTGACCCCTCAAAAATTTAGCTCCAATGTTCTTTTTTTCCTGTCTGTTCGCGCTCTACCGGGAAAACGGCATATGCGATCTTGATGAAAATTAGAGAGGACTTTCGAAATCTCTGAACTTAGACTTGCCACGTTTATGGGTACAATCGAAGAAATCTCTCTCATGAATATCGTACTTTTACAAGTTTTTTCGATTTTTAGCGCGATATTTTCGTGACATTTGGGCCGATTCTGACCAAACGGTTGGGGCTACAACATTCATATTTTACATGGGCATTAAGGTTTTGGTGATGTAGTACCTTTTGAAAAAAAAAGTTGAAAAAATAGCCAGAATGTATTAGAATAAAGGTTTTAATATGAGTTTTTTGAGGTGCATAATAACAATTAACAAGTAACAATAGAAACTTGACAACAATCACCTACAATGCGTTCAAAAAGCACTTGCAAAAGCAAAGAGATCCCACGCAAACTAAAAACTTACAAAAAGGCTCATCCATCAACGCGACTAAAAAAAGCGTTCGCGAAGCGGCCTAGTATAAAGTAACGGCAGTTGTGTTGCTATCATGCCATTACGTCGACAGTGGTAGCACACTTTAATAAACTCGCGAGACTCTGATGTGCATGGCAGATAGATAGGAACTAATCTACAAATACAATTACAATTGTGATAAAGAACTTACAAAATATCAACTGCAAACTATAATACGAATATACAAATTATTTTATGGGTAAATCTGATTTGTACCCTACAGTGGGCATTCCTTATGGTATGGAGAAATACTACCAGCGCCACTAGCAATAAGCTACTACCACCATTAGCAGACATAATGATAATATTCCGAAGGAAACCTGCGCAGGGTCAACATTTGGTCCCTCTTTAGGGGACTATGTGTGGAGTGGAGATAGTATGTGCAGGTAGGCTATATCCAAAAGGGCTATATTGTTGACTTCATTTCCAGAATACGTCTTTGTGACTGAAATTAGATTTGGACAAAACTTTTAAGTCAGGTTTATAAATGATTCAATAAAATAGTAACATTCGTATTTAGAAGTCTCCCCAATCGTCACACAACTGATTTTCAGTGGAAGGCATTAAATTTAAAGCAGTCCAAGTCAACCGTGTAGGCGCCGACACCATCGACGAGTGAACAGTTTGTTAGTGTATCGAATAGGCGGTCCCCAGCGCGTAGCGTACGAGCTACCTAAACTGCTGACTTCGGACAAGTTTCCTTGCTAAATCTACTAGGAAAACGCTTAAGTCCCGCCGCGGTTGTGGATGAGCGTAATTGGTGAATTGAGCTGCGGATGTGTTTTGCGGATTTCTGTTGTTCTGTTAAAAAATCAGAACTTGTTGAATTTTTTTTAAATTAAATCAAATTAAATAAAAAATTGACTTTTTTTTAATTAATCGTATTTTAAAAAAGGAAAAATCGTAATATTGAAATTTTCATAAGAAATAATTATTCGATTACGCACAAATTTTACACGAATATATTAATTCTTAAAATTAAGGTTCTGTGAAAAAATCATTATAATCGGATAAAGCATGTAGGTGTTATAAGTCGAAGAAATTTTTTAAAAATCGAAAAAATCGTAAAATTGCGATTTTCATGAGAAATAATTTTTTCGATTGCGCTCAAAAACGTGGCAGTTCTTAGTTCAGAGATTTCGAAGGCCTCCATAAAATTTCATCGCAATCGGAGTATCGGTTTAGCCGGAATCGTGTTAACAGACAGACAAAAATACAGAAAGAAAGAAAGAAAGAAAGAAAAAAAAAAAAAAAAAAAAAAAAAAACAATCCGGATTTTTTTCTCCAGTGTAGTGAAATGGAATCTTCGCTTCGCTCGCTACGCTCGCTACGCTCATCCAATTACTAATTATTATGTTGTCTAATTGTTTCCACCACACAAACGGCTAGATTCCTAGTATTAGTCTGTATTTGGAAGGTAAAGTGCGCCAACAACAGAGGCAGATAATTAATATCGACTGTTTATTGTGGTTGAGTAAACCAATGCTATCTTGATCTACCTCCAAGCCGGCTAATTAATATGTTGTTTGTCGTTGCTTCCAGCAGGCGTTGATTACCAAATACCAATTAGTCGCATCGGCTTTGTAACTCGTGAGTTCGGCCTTGGCGGCTGGTTGTGGCGAGAACGGCGATTATTGTTGCCTACCCAGGCGTAGGAACCGACAGTGTCTTCACTCTGATTCGGGAGGTCTCGGGTTCGAATCCTGTAGTGACTAGCAATCCTGACAGAAGGTTTTTCCCCCCAAGTTTTCCTCAGTCGTTAATAATGCGAATGCACGGGATTGAGTCCTCTTAAACAGCCCTCGGACATCCCTTAACATTATTGACCTATTTACAAAATACCTCGACTGGAAATGCGGAGAAATTGGATCAAGAAAAGAAAGTCATATACGAGGCAACCGTCCATATTTTCTAACCAAATACGACATAAAGGAAATTGAGGTGATTGGGCTCTTAATATGGGCAAGAGGAACGATACCGGATTTTGTTGTTAAATTTTGCAAACGTTATAAACTAAATGCAAGTTTTATTTATAACTTGGTGCTCAATTGCCTGAAAGGGACCCATTTTGATTTTTAGAAATCACCTTTACGGCCAAAGTAAGAAGTAACAAGCATCATTTTTAGGGCGCGAATGCGGCCTTATAGGTTTGCAACAAGTTTATAGATGTATGTATGTATCCGTGTACATTAGGGGCGCGTCAAGATCTATGCATTTATTTGAGGTAGAAGATATTAACCAATGTAAACGAAACTTTACAGGCATGATTCCAAAAGAACACTGCATCACTCCTTAAAATTTCATACTTTTTTGAGGGGCGTAAGTGTTCCTAAACGCAAGTTTAGTCAGCCGTAAAATTTTGACATTTTACACATTGCGATAGTTTTTCATCAAAAGTCCGTTATCAATTTTGCGTTATCACAACGAAACTCACATACGCATTGCCTCGATTGTTTGGTAATAGAATACTACCAAATAAATTTTCCTGACGTTATTAGTTGCGAATCCACGTGTTCTAGAAAATATTCAGATTACGAAATCAAAATTATTTGTGTATAGGTTTTGTCAAACTTTACGATGATTTTGCCAAATTATTCCAAAATGCAGGGTGTATGCAATTAATCATGTCTAAACAGTTGTGTATCGTGCCAAAAAAACAATTAATTTCATTCAATAGTTTATCAGGGGTGTCCAATCAAATTATGTTTTGGAGTACGTTTTGATTTTGTCGAGATTTTCTTTTTTTTAACATGTAGAAGATTGAAACATACGTCAACGTCCTTTTGCATGGTGGATTTTACTATTATAAAGTAGAAGTATGTAAATTTGCAATGAAATCTGTTCATACGAAAGGCCAAAATGTTGCTTAAGATAATCGTAAATGTATCATTATCTGATCGCCCCAATAGTTTATGAGTCATTGTTTGCTAGCAATTTTGAGTTAGCACAATGTTACTTACACAAATTTATACCTTGATCCTTTGTCTATAAATTATTCGCCTGGTGTTTGTATTTGGGACAATACGAATTTTAATAAAATATTTGGAGTATGATTTTTGAGGCGCAATGTTTGAGCGTGACACGATCAATTTACTTATTTTAGATAGAAAATAGTCACCTATATCATTTATAATTCGCAAGGAGGTTATCACTTGTGTGGTGGAATAGCCTGTAAAGTTGCAATAATATTGTACGTCTTGTACGGTAGTTATGAACTACACAAGAGCGTTGTGCCAAGTTGCAATTTAAATTAATGTGCGTCTTGAATGGTGGTAATGGACTACACTGCAAATTGGTTGATCTAAGTGATGCCAGAAAGTGAGGAATGCGTGGTGCTTCCTCGCACATCAGTTATCGGCACCCAGCTGGAGCTCGCGCGAGGCACTGCCAGTACCTTGTCTTGCGTAATCACTACTCCAGCAACTGGCCATGTGTTTAGTGTCGGTTCGCTCATAAATTTTACTATAATCGTCTATATTGAGCATACCGCTTAACCCAAAAATAAATTTAAAAAATGTTTTGTCAATGTCTAGATGATTATAAATGATAAAACTATGTATGTTGTTTTTATAAACTATTATTTAGGAAAAATTTCATTGTGCCGATAGATTCAGCTTAATGCCTTGCCTGTGTCCTTATAGGACGTTGTGCGAGGTTCACCCTTGGAATTGAATAAATGATGACTGATAAGGTTTTGGGCCCAAAAATTTCATTTAAATTTGACTTTAATTTTTGGAAATTTTTGTGAAGGCAAAATTTTTATTCTACCATTTTTCGTGCGCTAATATCCCCCGGGGCAAACTCGGGGCATTGCATTTCATAAGAGGCTCCCGGTTTCCCTATCGATGTTTATTTTTTGTTGTGGTTTTTTGGCTTCTGTTGTTTTAAATCTTTAACTTAAAGAAATTTATACAAAAAAATAACTTTTTATTCACATGGTTTAACCCGGGTAATTTAGCAATCCAAAAAAAAAGAAACAAATATTTTTTTTGCTTCACAAGTCCTAGACAAGACATTAAAAAAAAAAATTTTTTTTCGCAACTTTTTAAGAACTGAAAAGATTATGTTTAATGCCAGTAAAATTTCCAATTTTATTCTCATCTAATACAATAAGTATGCCTTTGCAATTGATCGCACCTTACAGTAAATGGCAGGAGGCCATTTACAGAGAAAAATCACAACCCAAGGATGCATGTATTGTAATTAATAAATAAACTTATGTTTCAATCAATTAACTTAATATGTTTTATTTGGATAATCGTATCAGCTAGCATCCCATTTTTTTTAAGTAAAGAGTTCCTGCAAAAAGTTTTTAAACCCCTGTTTTGAGCAAATTAAACAAATTTAAATTTTAAAAAATAAAGTTAATTTTCGCTTTTTTGGTTCAACAACGCAGTAAGTCTTTTTTCAATTGAAAAATGCGGGGAAATGACTGGGGGGGAAGCCAGCAAAAGTCGCGCCCGCGACCTCTGTTTTTATAATTTAAAATCATACTTTACACTTAATTTTTTAAATTTATTTATTTTTCATAATCTGTAACCCAAATTTTTTTATTGATAAAGTTTTTGTATTATGAAAAATTTTTTTTAATTTTTTTAAATTTTGGTCCCAAAGGCAACCTTAATATAAAGACATAACTTTGTTTGAAATAAAATAAATTTGTACTTCCTCTTTTTATTCGACCTTCCACAAACTGCGCATGCGGCTTATCTGTGGAATTATGTTTCTTAAAGATAAGGATTATTTACTATCATTTAATAATTTTTTTTTTTTTACAAAGAAATTGTTGAAATTATTGAATGTGAGTCTAAACAATAATGTGATCGTTATTCTGGTTGGATGAGCGTAGCGAGCGAAGCGAAGATTCCATTTCACTACACTGGAGAAAAAAATCCGCGATGTTTTTTTTTTTTTTCTTTTTTTTCTTTTTTTTTCTGTTTGTATTATTGTGTGTTTGTTAAAACCATTTCCGGCTAAACCGATACTCCAATTGCGATGAAATTTTATGGAGACCTTCGAAATCTCTGAACTTAGAACTGCCACGTTTTTGAGCGCAATCGTAAAATTATTTCTTATGAAAATCGCCATTTTACGAATTTTTTCGATTTTTAAAATATTTCTTCGACTTATAACACCTACATGCTTAATTCGATTTTAATGTTTTTTTCACAGAACCTTAATTTTATGAATTAAGATATTCGTGTGAAATTTGAACGCAATCGAAAAATTATTTCACATGAAAATCGAAATTTTACAGGTTTTTTCTCTTTTTAAACAAGTCTTTGACTTATAACACCTACATGCTTTATCCTATTGTAATGAATTTTTCACAGAACCTTAATTTTATGAATTAATATATTTTTGTAAAATTTGAGCGCAATCGAATAATTATTTCTTATGAAAATCGCAATTTTTCGATTTTTTTCTTTTTTTAAAATTACGATTCATAAAAAAAATTAAAAAATAATGTTAATTTTGTATTTTTTTAAATTTAATTTAAAAAAATTATTCGACTTTGAAATAATTTTGTCACAGAATAACAGAAAATCCTCATAACACAATCATGGCAGCTCAATGCACCAATTACGCTCATCCAACAACGCGGCGGGACTTAAGCGTTTTCCTAGTAGATATAATGAATAAACTAATGAATGCCCATTCGAAAAGTAAGATAAAGTGTTGTGAAGTGAAGGGAATGTCCAAGAGCTGTCTAAGAGGACTGTAACAATCGCATTCATCTTACGGGCTCAAGAAAACCTTTGACAAACTTTCCGATGTCCGGTGGCGGGAATCGAACAAGCGACAATCAGACGGGGGAATCAGACAGTCTCGTACCTCTGTCGGAAGTTGTTTGCTGTTTCTACTAGCGGTAGCAAACACCACTACTGATTGTTTTGATACATTGCTCCTCCGATGACCAAGCTTACATTACAATTGGTACATATTTATATATGCATTATTTCGATGTATTTATATCCAATGCAGTGAGCTTGCTGTAATTAAACATGGTTTAGACTCTAAAATACACAAACAAACTTGTTTCCAAATGTATTAAGGTCAGGACTCAGGACAATCATGTAACCTAATTATCTATACTTAGTAGGATAAAAGGAGAAAACAAAACCCAGTAATTAAATACTACTAATATAATAACTCCCATATTCGCATAAATTATTATTCATCTGTTCGTTTTGTGGATAAATGGGACTTGAAAAAGTCTCGATCTAATATAATTAAATCCATAAGGGGGCGTTCTTTACCAATTATTTTTTCTTTCGACTTCTTAATGTTTCGTAAAAATCTATAATAATATTTATTACTTTTACATTTATTTTATAGCAAAGATCTGTTTGCTGGTTATTACTTGCCTCTACTCGAATTTACTTTCAACTCGAACTCGAGTAAGCTATAGAGAACCAAAGATATAACAATCAAGATCTAAACTAAACTAATATGTCGAATTGACAAATTATATTACTTATTTATATAGGCTACGTTGACACTGACAGTACTAGTTTAGTTTTGCCTTGAGTCTTGAGACAAACCCCGCGTGTCAGCGCTGTGCCACAGACACAGCTACAAGGAAATGTGGCTACCATCTGAGTCACCAAGCGCAAGCAGTGTCCGCAAGGAGAAGGGATTGCTCAGCTCTTTGGTACTAGTCACAACTTCACAAGACACGGCACGGCTGGAGGTGTGCACAGTGCACTTGACTCAACAACTTCACTGAGCGTCACTCGTATCTAGTCAGTACTTACAGAGTGACAACGATGACAGTGTGCGAGTTGCCCGGGCTCGGACGTAACCGTGCGAGCGTAAGTGACAGTGACCCGGTGCCCGGTGAGCGCAGTCAGACAGTGAGCGCGTGTGGTGAGACAGTGCCGGTGCCCGGGGAGCGCAGTGAGACAGTGAGCGCGTGGTGAGACAGTGCCGGTGCCCGGGGAGCGCAGTGAGACAGTGAGCCGTGGTGAGAAGTGCCGGTGCCCAGTGAGACAGTGCCGAGGAGCGTATAGTGAGACAGTGCCGGTGCCTGGGGAGCGTAGTGAGACAATGAGCGCGTGGTGAGACAGTGCCGGGGAGCGTATAGTGAGACAGTGCCGGTGCCTGGGGAGCGTAGTGAGCATAGAAAGAACAGTGAAAGCGGGGGAAACGATTGACAGCAAAGTGAAAGCATAGACAATAGCAGTGTAAGCTTTGACTACATCAACGAAGGCTTATAGTGGCTGCAAGGGTAAGTGAAAAAGTTTGTTGTTATAAGTTTAAGAATAGTTAATCGTGTTTTTTTTTCTGTTCGATTATTTAAGACGGTTGTTTGAGCTCGGGCAACTTTTTTCACAATATTAAACGTCCTTTAAAATTTTTTTTGACAATCCAGGTAATATTTCACATACATTCTGGACCACTTTTCGACGTCCAATAATGACCGAAAATGTTACTTGGTTTTTTTTTCTTGTAAAGGATGAGATTACAATTATACCGTTTGGTGTTTGGTGGCATATGTACTGTGTTACTGAAAACATTGACCACTATAAGGAAAATGTGCTCTGATCGCGCAATTCACACATTATTTAACATTTTGATGCAAATCACAACCAGACCAGATAGGGCAAACGATGGAGCCACTAAGTGATCCAGACTATCTTTTCCTCTGCATTCTGCGTTGAAGCCTAGATTGCTATGTTTGCATACATCCATGAAGCTGGACTTTGAACAAATTGAGTGCAATGTCTATCTGATCATCCTTGGACCGCGCTGGCTTTACCACCGCAAGAGACCCTTCCTCCCTTCATCTTCTCTTGCATCAACTAAAACGCGCAGTGCAACACATTCGACTGCCAGATTAGCAGTACTCTGTGCTCATTCATAATATACCTCAGTGTAATTGCGGGTGTGCAATGCCATGTCCCTCTTTTACCGGTACAGTACTGACTAGAGCATGCAGCATCACTTGTCGGAGGGACTCACATTGGCCTCGCTTTTTACTCTTTGCAGATTCAATTCATTATTGGTGAAGCCTAATGTTTTGTGAATTCAGCATTTGTAAATTTTGTACTTGTGGCTACATTGTACGGATTTGTACCATTGTGTTCATGTACCAAGTCGAATGGTAGAACGTAGTTTAACAGATAAATTAATTTACCTTTGTTGTTTCCAAAAGTTATCAAACAAGTAACACGTTATGTCCGTTAAAATCTTCTTAACATTAGTCGCGAGCTGGAGTTGGATGACCTAGCACAATGTAACTGTATTAATGAAACATAATGAATTTTTTGTTTCGGAGATTGTGAACATAATCTTCTCTTTACCCCTATCTCGACAAAACACTTCATCTTCCTCTGAGGAAGTGGAGTTCCTTGCTCAGCACTCATTCAGTGGGTGGGCGTTCACGCTCTTCTACAATTCATACTTTTGTGTATAGGTCTATCTATTACTAATTTATTTTGCTGTCGTGTGTACATTTATTTATTTACTTATTGTTTGTTTCTGAACACATTCATTAATTAAATGTGTCTCGAGGATGGAAGAAAAGAGAATATATGTAATAATGTAAGTCTAACCAACAAAAATTAGGCCGGTTTTAATAAACTAAAAAAAAGCAATGTTTCAATTCCTTAACAGAAGTCTTTGTCAAACAACATAGCAATTAAAACACGCATTTACAAGACAACAACATTTAACAGAGAATATGGCTGTGATCAGATGGCTTACCAAGAGAAAGTTAACAAAACCCGACCAATTTCAGTGGCATGTTATAAAACTATTGATCTGGTAATGATATTTTTTGGTTAATAGTTCGGTTGGTCTACTGATACACAACCAGTGTAGTTGTGAAAGTTACTTTTGTAAAGTAATTCAATTACAATTACAGTTAGTTGCTTGTGAAAGTAATTCAATTACACTTACATTTACATTTTAACCAAAGTAATAACAGTTATAGTTAACTTTATGAAGTATCTGAATTAATTTCGAGTTACTTCATTAAATTTCTTGAAAATGCAAAATTACTGATAGCATGACGAACATATTTTTTTAGTTAAAATAATGACACATGCATTTGTTTGTTGTTAATTGTTATCACCAACAAAATTTTCTTGTTTCCTTTTTTGACATTGTCCTATTATACTCGACCTACCACTATCAAACGTAATAATTTCAATTTCATCCAATTTTTTACTAGGCCAAGGCTACTAACGATATACCTAGGTGAGATGTTTTCGCAAGTTTGACGCACTCGTTGATGTGGAAAGAATCTTAACTTCGGTGCGCACAACAGACACTTATCAGAGGGTTCGCTGAGGCTGAGAATTCATTTATGACATCCAGTACGCGTATTCCCAAATTAATTCATTGATATTGAATAAAATTCGTGGAATCTCCGTAATTTACTAAATTTTGGTCAACTTCGGGAATTTATTCAAAGTGTACAGACTTTTTAAACGCAATTTTTCATACCTGGATGTCAACATTTTAATCATTGTAAACGCTCAGGTTTATTTGGTAAATCGTAGGATAAGCGGTTCGAAGGGAATTTTCTGAATTGAAATCCATGTTTGGATATCCCATTTTTGCAAGCAAGTACGGATATCAATAGAAAAGTACTCTGTTGACATTCATACGAAATTTGGTTATGATATTACCAACCGTTGAGCAGAAATCAACAACTGAGTGCGCGCGCATGAGTTGGGCCAAGCTCAGCGGGGCTACCTAAAAGATTTTGGCATCTTTATTTCGAACCGGTATAAAAATATATTTTTGGTTTGATAGCCATGGATATTGAACAATTTTCTCACCACTGGTTGAGCTCGCGGGCTCAAAGTAAGTGTATTACGGGACCGAGCGGTGTCAGCGGAAAAATATCGTTCCATCATTACACACTTTGAAAAAGTTTTTTATTTGTTTTTATTGTTTGTGTTTGAGACATTGTGATTACTTTATGAGAATGGTTGAGAAAAATAACTGTAAAAAGTAATTGAAAACTTAATATAATTATACTTACAAAAGTAATTCAGTTAATTAAATTTAAATAACCGTAATTTCAGTAGTAACTCAATTACTTCCACTCAATTTCTTTTTTTTACTCAGTCACTTTACAACACTGTACACTACCATATATCTTAGAAATGTTTTGGTATAGTCTGTTGTGTTTTTGTAATAATTTGTGATATTGTTTGATAATGACGGCTGTAAAACCGTTGTTCTAATACTTTTTTTAAGTTGAATCAAATATGTTTTTGAATATCCTTGGATTTGTATTTAAACTTGATAAAAGTTTGTTAAATGGTTACATTCCTCGTTACTCTCACTCATTTTAATACTTTATTTATTTTCAACCATCAAATGATAACTCTCAATTTTGCCAAATACCCTTCCTGTGCATCGTCAATATCCGCCAAGCATTCCAATAGAAGAGCGCCTCTGTTGTTAGCAGTTTGCACTAAAGGCTTTTTGTTTGTTCGACTTTCTAAACAGCGCTGGCTTAATATTCTGCTAGGTGCTTCCCAAACCAGCTCGCTTCCCGGATAACATCCTTGTGTTTTAGTCGCACAAATTATGAGCGCCACTTTCCTTGCATTCAAATATTTCGTTTATTCAAAAGCTATTTGATATTCAACGTGTGTTGGATTCGGACTTACGAATCACCAAACTTTTATTTGTAGTTAACAAGTACTACACTGTACACACTGAACGTTTAAGTATGTTATTTCATTGTTGGCTGATAACAACACGTAGTTGTTACCCGACTCATCATATATTGTTATTATATATTGTGTGGCTCGTTGGTCTTCTGGTTAGCGTATCTGCTTCCAATGCAGAAGGTCCAGGTTTCGATTCCCGTCAAAGTCAGAAGTTTTTTAACTTCTGATTTGGACTGGTCCATCAGTTCTTGTCTAAGGAGTTTGTAAACGGTGACTTTGGAGCCGTCCTAGCAACGAAGAACATAATAAATGCAGAGTTGTTCTGAATCGGCCTTGTTGATTCTGGCGTTGATCCGCGGGTGTTCGCTCTGTCCATACCACTGATTGCAATATTTCCTATTAAAAATATCGATCTTTGGTTGGTTATCGCTCACTCGTCGATTGCGTCGGGGCCTACAGGGTTGGCTTGGTCGCTTTGATTTATTGTCCCCCACTGAAAATCAGTTGTGTGACTGAGTGGGTATACTCTTAATACAATTTATGTATTTATTTATTTTTATACACTATGGTGACAGTAGCCCTACACAACTCCTAGAATAATAACCGACAGTGTTGGTCGTGACTCTGATTTGGGAGGTCCCGGGTTCGAATCCCGTCGAGACCGGCAATCCTGACTGAAGGTTTTCCTCAGTCGTAAATGCGAATGCAAGGGATTGAGTCATCTTCAAAAGCCCTCGGACATCCCTTCACAATTGTCCTATCCGCATTATACCTAGTTAGACACCTGAAGAGGGTTAAATCTGATGTGTACACTTTTTTTCTTGAATAATGAAAATATTTCTCTAAATTTATTTCTGAAAAACGCTGACTGAAAGTAAACCTTGGTCTCTACAGCCCATGCTGTTGCCTCAATACGCAGAATATCATTCAATGTTATAACTACCGCACATAAAGTAATTACATTTTATCTGTAAGTCCAGTTTCATAATAGAAGTTCGAAAAAGTAACATTGCATTGTGTTAAAGGGGTATTTAACCGCTAAACTAAAAAAAAAATATTTCAATCAGGCTAACTAGTAATGAATTTAGTAATTAACAGAAAAATTATTGGGGCCACCATGACATTTTTCGAGCTAGGTCCCATCGGCAAAAATCTCCCATAAGAAATAACACGGGGACGATCTTTATGCCTCGTGACCTTGAGGATTTTGATCCAAAAAAATATTGGCCATTATTGGCGTACTCTACAGCCTTTTCTGTAAATTCTCTATATTTTGTTTTGTAATTTGGGCAAGTAGTCCGGTCAAAATAGACTGACTACCAAGATGGGGTGTAATTTGGAATGCATATTTTTGCGTGTTTTGAGGGTATTTTAGGGCAAAGTTTCAAGACACGATGTAAAAAATGGGCATTTTAGATTGGTACTATGCTCTAGTATCTATGTGGACCAAAAAAGAAGCAGGTTAAAGCCGATTTAAGAAATTTCCCAAAACACCATTTTTCGCAAATTTCTGGATCAAAAAATTGAAAAATTGGTTTTAAATCACAGTTACAAGATATAATTTTTTAAACTGTCATTTTAGTGTAGTATTGTGCTATAGATCATGTGGTAAAAAATATTTTTTGAGTTAATAGTCCCTTTAAGAAGCAGGAAGCCCTAGAAAAGTTTAATTCAAAATTCTCTACACAAATTTTGATTCCCTGTTGAAAAGCTTATGCTGCATTGCAGTGTTGATTGGTAATCCTTGTTTTATATCACCACGCCACTTATGCTCAAATAAAGTCACGATTTGAGTAAGCACACTGCACAAACAAGTTAGCGCCAAGTTTATGTGAAGGCAATAACAGCCTTCCCTATGGTGTAATAAACTTCTTCATCCCCACGTTGTAACTTTTAATCCGCGTCTAAGTTGATCGTTCAAGTCCCTTGAATCTAGTCAAAACAAACAAAATTTGTAAGTGCTGTTTTAAAAAGTATATGTCCTTCTGGCCAAGATAGACATTAAGGGGAATCCCTAGACCCAAATATGATTTCTAAAGAATGCAGTAAATAGAATGTAAGAGGGGCTTATTAAAAGAGCGGATAATTTTTTTGAAATTTTTTTGACGGGACATAACCTCAGAATCAACAATTGTATTCAAATTACTGGAATCAGTTGTTCAAGTTCAAAATTGAATTTTTAGCAGCGGTTTTTGTATATTATTTCTACACTCCTTTATCTACAACCTAAATATAAGTATTCTTGGTTTTATATGGTTTCTGGCGTTGCACGATTTTTTCCGTTAAACGGTACAAAATTTGAAATTGTACCGGCAGGCGAAAAAAATTGTGCAACGCAACAAACCATATAAATCCAAAAATCCTTTTATTAACGTTGTAGATAAAGGAGTGTAGAAATAATATATAAAAAACCGCTGCTAAAAATTCAATTTTGAACTTGAGCAACTGATTCCAGTAGGCTAATTTGAATACAATTGTTGATTCTGAGGTTATGTCCCGTCAAAAAAATTCAAAAAAATAATCCGCTCATTTATTAAGCCCCTCTTACTTTCTACTTACTTTTCAGACGTCTTTACTGCATTCTTAAGAAATCATATTTGGGTCTAGGGATTCCCCTTAAAGTAGTAGATTTGCACATACTGCTTACCAAAAAACGGTGCTGTGATTGGATTACAATATTAAGCTAAATTATAATTCGCCTTTAAAAGAAACGACACGCGCCAAGCGGAGAAACGGCGAAACGCTCAGATGAGGTCGCTCCGGAGGTGGGTGTGGCGCTTGCGTTTAAAACTACACGGCGCGGCGAAGTTTTCGTCCAAGATGATGTCGAATAGTGAACGATATTGTTGTGTTCTGAGTTGCATATAAGGTTAAGCCACTAAGCCAACCATTAAAGACGGCACAATTATACCAAAGAAGATGACATAGCAATAAATAAAGTAAGATCTAGGTTCTCAGTTTTGTGAGAATACAGGCCTGATTCTAAGTAAATTCCGAAGATGGGTATTTACTTTATATTATTTTTTTCTAGCTGACGGTGTAATAATAGTGGTTTAGGCCTCAAGGTTTATAAACAAACAGTATTTCGATTTTAGAACACGAAACAATAATATTGAAGGTATGGATTTAATCAGAATAACAATAATAATTGTACTTTTTCAGTATAGAATATATACTATATGTATAGCTAGTCTGCTTTATTCCACGGATGATAAAACTATAAAAACTCAGTAACTCGCTGAAAGATGTATTCAATTGTTTGTTAAAGGGTTCAGTAATTTGCAATATCGATAGTGGTAGTTCAAACATCCCATTGCCGTTCACGTGAGACACATATTTGAAAGGTCGACGAGTTGATTCCCACGATCAGAACTCTTCACTGAACGTTTTACCTAAGGTTTACCCAGTAAAAAGTGAATGCTGGATCAGTCACATTTGAATATCCTTTGTATACATTTCCAAATATACTCACACGACCATGTATAGGGCCTACGTAGTTAGACAACAGAAGACAGACAAGTTTGTCCCTTGGCAGTTGGGACATTTTAATTCCTACGAAACGAAATATAGGCCTAAGATGTTTTACAATTGACGTGTAGCAAACCTGCTTATTTGGTTACAATACAAAATAAAATTCAGAGAAAGATACTTATTAAAAATTGCTAACGATTAGGCCCAAGTGTAGTAGAAAACAATTTTTATGATCTACCTTCGAATTTTATTTTCATTGTTTCCAAACAACTATAAACTTGGCAATTTAGTATGAAGTTCTTAGTACTCCCAATGAATGAATCACAAATAGGCTCAATGGTGTTTAATTAATGGTTAATTACCATTATTTTGGAGCGATGTCTGGCATAATAATAATTTTTATTATGTCACGTTTTGTTTGGAAATATATGTGCACTTCATTTATTTCCATTTATACTCGGTAATTATTTATTTATAAGCGTTTATTTGTGTATTTGATTATTACTTGGGTTTAAATGTAGTATTTCATATCCACTTGTAGGGCCCTACTGTCTATTTCAGTTCGTATATTCATACTTTGTTATTGAAAAATATATTATTTTACGTATTATTTATTGTTCAAAAGATTTAAAATAAAAATATGTTGGTCCTAGTCACCTAAGTTTCATTTCTGTAAAGTTTATTTGCAAAATAATTAGGAAAGTGCTAAGAATTCCTATTACGGCCTACTGTCTCTGAGTCTGAGTTGGAAACTGGACTATTTCGATCCCTTTGATTTTTCTATATTGTAAGTAGAATACGTAGTAACCAAGTTGGAATCGAATGTAAAAGTAACCAGTTGTTTTGCGATATTGTGTTCAAGATAAAAGTTGATTTTCGGCGTTGTGCATAGGCACATGTCACAGCAAGTATGACATCGTATGCATATTCATTCACACCGACAGATTATTAACTAGGCACCAATTAGTACACACATTAATTTATTATTCTTGTGAGAACTATGTAATGGCATTCCAAAATGTCACTAGATCAAAATAATGTAAATAGCCCCTGTTTGACGGGGCCCTCGCATACGGAGCCTCACGGTGCGCCAGCGTGAGCGACCTCATCGTAGCCGACATCTTTGTATTCGCGCGGTAACCACTAGCGCCATCTCTTGACACTTTTAAAGGCGTATAATTATCATAAAAATTAGAACAACAGAAAACAAAGAACGTAAACATGACAGTGGTGAACGAAAAAAAGGCAAAAAGATATATAATTTATTGATGATTTGGAATAAGACCTCTAAAAAAAGTCAGTTGCATTAAAATTTAAAACTATTGGCCCACGAGTATAGGCACACTTTACAATGACGCTACACTCAAGTATAGTAATACTATTCTGTAAATATAATTATGATGAGCGTAGCGAGCGAAGCGAAGATTCCATTTCACTACACTGGAGAAAAAAATCCGGAATGATTTTTCTTTTTTTTCTTTTTTTTCTGTTTGTATTATTGTGTGTTTGTTAACACTATTCCGGCTAAACCGATACTCCAATTACAATGAAATTTTATGGAGGCCTTCGAAATTTCTTCACTTAGAACTGCCACGATTTTGAGCTCAATCGGAAAATTATTTCTCATTAAAATCGCAATTTTACGATTTTTTTCGATTTAAAAAAAAATTTCTTCAGCTTAAAACACTTCCATGCTTCATCCGATTTTAACGATTTTTTCACAGAACCTTAATTTTATGAATTTAGGTATTCGTGTGAAATTTGAGCGCAATCGAAAAACTATTTCTCATTTAAAATCGAAATTTTACGTTTTCTTTTTCTTTTTTAAAACAATTCTTTGACTTATAACACCTACATGCTTTATCCTATTGTAATGTTTTTTTCACAAAACCTTAATTTTATGAATTAATATATTCGTGTAAAATTTGTGCGCAATCTAATAATTATTTCTTATGAAAATTTCAAAGTTACGATTTTTTCCTGTTTTCAAATTACGATGATTTAAAAAAATTTAAGTTAATTTTTTATTTAATTTTATTTAATTTAAAAAAAATCTTCAACTTAGTAATGATTTGTTCTCAGAACAACAGAAAATACGCATAACACAATTGGCAGCTCAATGCACCAATTACGCTCATCCAACAACGCGGCGGGACTTAAGCGTTTTCCTAGTATAATAAATATGGGGGACTGTAATTTCTAATTGGATGAGCGAAGCGAGTGAAGCGAAGACTTCAATTTCACTGACCCCCAAAAAATTTAGCTTGGTTGTTTTTTTTTGGTTTGTTTTGTTTTTCAGTCTGTTTGTTTACTCTCTACCAGGCAAACGGCATATCCGATCTTGATGAAAATTGGAGGGGACCTTCGAAATCTCTGAACTTAGAGGTGTATTGTTTTTGGGTACAATCGAAGAAATATTTTTCATGAATATCGTACTTTTACGATTTTTTTCGATTTTTAGTGCGATATTTTCGTGACATTTGGGCCGATTCTGACCAAACGGCTGGGGCTACAACGTTCATATTTTACATGTACATTAAGGTAATGGTTGTGTATTGCTTTTTGAAAGAAAAAATTAAAAAAATTAGCCAGAATCCATAGAATAAAGGTTTTAATATGGTTTGTTTTTAGGTTTATAATAACAATTAACAAGTAACAATAGAAACTTGACAACAATCACCTACAATGCATTCACAAAGCACTTGCAAAGGAAAAGTGGTCCCACGCAAACTAAAAACTTACAAAAAAGCTCATCCATCAACGCGGCGGGACTTTAGCGTTTTCCTAGTTAGATAGGTCATCGGTTCCATTTCGATATAAGACACCAAAAATCTTACTTCAATCGTTTTACATTTTTTTTTTTTTTTTTTTGAATGTATGAATGAATCTTTATTGTACAATCTTGAGTGTATTACACTCTTTACAGATTTTGTAGTTACATTGTTGTTATAATGCATATTTATTAATCATGGTTCTAATATAAGACTAAACTAAGATGAAGTTAGATTTTGTAATTGCATAGTTGGAATGTTTACTGGTGATCTATGTTTATAATATAGGCCTAAAACTAAAACTAACACTAAGAGTAATTATATAATCAAAAGTAACATAATGCTAAAACTAAAAGTAAAGAAAAGAAGATAATATAATCTGATTGTGACATGCAACAGTAGCATATTGAAGGTTAGACAAAAGAAGAAAAGAAGACAGAATGTGGTATAGAGCAACAGCATCGTAACACGAGAAATCTCCATCTCGATTCCTTTAGAGTTATACATATTATAGTTTTGTAGTTAGAGCTTGATAAGAAGTTGAATTATAATCAGAGCTGTATAACATGAGGGGCAGGGAAGAGTTGGCGGTATTGGGTAGATGTAGTTTATTTCAAAAGCAGTTCTTAATTTTCGTTAAAAGATGTTTTTTCAGTGAGTTTTTAAAGAGTGCACTATGCATGCCCTTAAGAGTTTTGGGTAGGTTGTTATATAACATGTATCCTATGTGAGTGATGCTAAGTTTACCTTTATTAGTGCTATTTATATTTTGTAGGTGTAGGTTATCTTTAGTACGCGTATTGTGATGATAGTATTGGTTGTTAAATTGGAAAACCAAAATTTGTTATGTATGAAGATACAAGTCTGGTATTCAGTGATGAGTTGGATAGGTAGTATTTTTGAAGTTTCATATATATGAGATCTGTGTGTAAAGTACGGCAGATTAAAAATGTTTCTAATTGCTCTATTTTGGATAGTATTAAGACCTTTTAGCTTATACTTAGGTGATTGACCCCAGATAATGTTCATATATTGGATATGGCTATGAATGTACGAGTAGTAAATAGAAGTCAGGGTTGATGGTTTTATTATTATAGAAAGTCTACGTAGTACTCCTGTTATTGGGGAAATCTTTTTACATATTTTGTCGATCTGAAGATCCCATTTCAGATTGTTTTGAAGAAGAAGGCCCAAATATTTTACGCTTGTTACTAGTTCTATGATTGTATTGTTTATTTTTAGATTATTGATAAATGTTGTTTCATCAAAAAGTTTGCTGCAAAATATCATGTAGTTCGATTTTGATACGTTTAAGGATAATTTGTTTTTATTTAGCCATTGTGTTAATATTGCGATATCAAACTTCATGCTATTAATAAGATCCGAAAGGGTTTTGCTGTAGTAAAATATATTTGTGTCATCAGCAAAAGATTGGAGTAGGCCCTTGATCCCAGATTGGTATAAATCATTGATGTATATGAGAAAAAGTAAAGGTCCCAATACAGAGCCTTGAGGGACTCCACATGTTATGGTTTCATAACTACTCGATATAGTTCCTATGTTTACATATTGTTTTCTATTAGTTAAGTAATTAGAAAACCAGGTGAGCGCAATTCCTCTTACTCCGACTTTTTCCATTTTCTTGATAAGTATTTCATGGTCGACTGTATCAAATGCTTTTTTTAGGTCTATGAAAAGGCCTGAAGCAAGATAATTCATATCAAGTTTTTTTTTAATAGTCGTTAATGCTTTTCATAGTTCTTCTCATACTACTAAGATCAGCTATTTAGTGACCGTCTATTGACAACGTACTGTACACTTTTTATGTCTATGTTAATATATTTGTCATATGTTATCCAACACATTAGATTTTACAGCACTGAAGCAGAAGTGTTGGTAAATAGTTTGACCTTAACAAAGTGTCATTTCGGACAAACCTTACAATACTCTGTTAGGGTGGCCATCCATCACACTAACAAAGTTTAGGGAGAAGGGTGGGGGGAGGGGGGGGGGACGCTTATAATAACTCGGTTGGCCAAAGTGCAGTTTTTACTTCGCGATATTAGTAAACTCACTCGAAGAAAGTTTCTTCGGCCACAAACTCTCCTTAAAGCGGGCGACACACTTAAAGATTTTGTTTTAGCAGTAAATTTTTTATGTGAAACTTTTTGTTATACTGTAATACTCGAGGGGCTGGGCGAGCGTCCCGGGAGGAGGAACAGCCTTCAAAATATATGACACGGCCCTGCTCTTCCTTGCAGAAATATTGACCAAAACAACAGGCAAGATATGAACGAGCTGAATGCCATAGTGTTATTCTTGAGACGTCTCTATTGGAGAGCACCATTCACTCGCGGTCTGTCTTACACAAGTAGATTACTTTAAGTGTATGTGTATACACTTACGTAAACTAACAATATGGTGAATGCTTGTTGATTGTAAACAGCTGGAGATGAGGCTTATACCGCTAGTCTGCCAGGCGCTATAAAATAGGAAATCGAATGTCGTCGCCGTCACTTCAATAGGAAATGTGCTCTTAAAATATCTAAAGCTATTTTAAGACACGTTGTATCATATAAAATAATATGATACCTTATTAAAATTAATTAATTGCTCTACCCCTCAAAATATAAAGTTGTGTAGCTAAGCTGTGTAACGACTGCCGCCATGATGGATTGGTTGTGACGTCATGCTGGTAGGCAGCAGCTAAGTGCAGACTGAGCACTGCACTAAGCTGTGCTGAGTATCTGTATCAGCCGTATCAGCGGTGTCTCATCATCGTCATCGTCATCGTCATCGTCATCGTCATCGTCATCGTCATCGTCATCGTCTTCGTCTTCGTCTTCGTCTTCGTCTTCGTCTTCGTCTTCGTCTTCGTCTTCGTCGTCGTCGTCATCATTTTCATAGATATATATATTATATAGATATAGATAGTTTTAAATTGGTGGCCGCATAGCTCAGTTGGTAAGAGCATAGCTCGGTAAGCCTAGGTCCCGGGTTCAAACCCCGGTGTAGTCACTTTTTTAATTTCTATCTAAAGTACTAACATAACAGCGTCATAGTCGCCTTACTAAAGGCACGGAAAAATATATATATATATATATATTATCACGCGTTGATGAGTTAGCGTTTTGTAAGTTTTTTTGTAGTTTTATTGGGACCACTTTTCCTTTGCAAATGCTTTTTGAATGCATTGCAGGTGATTGTTTTCAAGTTTCTATTGTTATTTTTAATTGTTATTATAAACCTAAAAAAAACTCATATTAAAACCTTAATTCTATGGATTCTGGCTAACTTTTTTCAACTTTTTCTTTCAGAAAGCAATACATCACCATTACCTTAATGCCCATGTAAAATATGACGTTGTAACCACACTCGTTTGGTCAGAATCGGCCCAAATGTTACGAAAATATCGCACAAAAAATCGAAAAAAATCGTAAAAGTACGATATTAATGAGAAATATTTTTTCGATTGTACTAAAAAACGTGGCAAGTCTTAGTTCAGAGATTTCGAAGGTCCCCTCCAATTTTCATCAAGATCGCAAATGCCGTTTACCCGGTAGAGAGCGAACAAACAGACAAAAATACAAACAAACAAACAAACAAAAAAACATTGGAGCTAAATTTTGTGAGGGGTCAGTGAAATTGAAGTCTTCGCTTCGCTCATCCAATTAGATACTATTCATTATTTTATATATGAAAAGAATAGGTTTATTAGAATGTCTTTAGTTGATACAAATTGTAGTGAATAGCAGATTATGAAATGGCGTATACAATGGTTTAGCAACAAATCGTATGCTACTCTCAGTCACAAGGCGAATTAATTGATTGAGTAATAGTACCGCTAGAGTTCCTACCATGGACTGCCTTCATACTAAACATTGTGTGCGTATGGACGTACTTATTTTATTTGGGGGAAAAGTTCCGGGCTGGTATAGACAAACGTCAATGTATATGTGTAGTCTACGCCCTCGGGTACAGGGACTGATTTTCACTGAGTGCCAAAAAGTTACTTCGTTGTACAATATAACCAAGTGGATTAGGTTAGATTTGACAAGTAAAATTTTGCCCCAGTCTGAACTAAGAGTATAAACCCTGGGCCTTCTGCATTGGAACCAGCGAACCAAACAATGCACACATCCCGTCTAAAAGCCCTGAGCTATTTAGCCTACCTTACTGGCCATCCTTATTTTCTTCACTTTTAAACTCAAATACTGACTAAGTCAACTCATATATCAAACGACCACTGCTTTGTAAAGCTATAAAATACGAGGTTAAAAGGGGTATTTACCCGCTAAACTTAAAAATATATTTCATTCAGGCTATAGCTAGTTATAATTTAATAAAGTAACAGAAAAAAACTATTCGGTCCACCATGACCTGATTTTTTTTGTCAAACTCAATAATTTTCGAGCTAGATCTCATCGGCAAAATCTCCCATAAGAAATTATATGGGGACGATCTTCATGCCCTGAGGATTTTGATCAAAAAAATGTTGGTCATTATTGACGTACTCGACAGCCCTTCTGTAAATCTGCTATATATTTTGTTTTGTAATTTTGTTAAGTGGTTTGGTCAAAATATGCTGATTACCAAGAAAGGGTGTGATTTTTTGCGTGTTTGAAAGTATATTTGTGCACATTTCAAGCCACGATATTATAAAGAGTCAATTTCGATTATTAGCGTCTACTTTGCTCTAGTATCTATGTGGAACAAAAAAAGCAGGCTGAAGCTGATTCAAGAAATTTCTCAAAACACAAATTTTCGAAAATTTCAGAATTAAAAACAGTAAAAATCATGTAAAATCTCAGTTACAAGATAACATTTTTTAAACGGTATCTTTAGTAATATTGGATGAGCGAATCGAAGAATTCAATTTCACTGACCTCCCAAAAGAATTAGCTCCGGTGTTTGTTTTTTTGTGTGTTTTTCTTTAGTCTGTTCGCTCTCTACCGTGCAAACGATGAAAATTGGAGAGGACGTTCAAAATCTCTGAACTTAGACCTGCCACGTTTTTGGGTACATTTGAAGTAATATTTCATGAATATCGTACTTTTTCAATTTTTTCCGATTTTTAATGCGAAATTTCGTGATATTTAGCTCGAATTGGGCAAACGGCTACTCCGATCTTGATGAAACTTTATGGAAACGTTTGAAATCACTGGATTTTGATGTTTTTTATTTTCTTTTGGGGACAATCGAAGAAATATTTATCGTAAATCGTGATTTTAAGATTTTTGCCCGATTTTTAATGAAATATTTTCGTGATGTTTGGGCTGATTCTGACCAAACGGGGTGGGCTACAACGTTCATATTTTACATAGACTTTAAGATAACGGTGATGATGTTCCTTCTCAAACAAAAAGTTGAAAAAGTTGGTCAGAATTACATAAAGGTATTAATGAAAGCCTTTTACAGGCGTAATTAACAAGTAACTATAGACATTTGACAACAATCACCTACAATGAGTACAAAAAGCATGTCTTTGGGCCTCGAGAATTTTACATTCTATTGTTAATTGGTAATACAATATCAATTAATACTACTTAATTAAAAAAATCCTCATTTAACAAAAATAATTTTGTAATAAAAAAGTAATGAGATCCCACTTATATTAAAACGTAGTAATCATTGGACAGAAATATTAAAAAAGCTTATCCATCAACGCGACTGAAAAAAGCGTTAAATAAATAAATAATAAATAAATTTTATTTAGAGTCTACCCACTCAGTTATATAACTGATACTTTATTTTCGCGAAGCAGCCTAGTGCTACAGATGATGCGGTGAAAATAATTTTCGCGTAAAGTTGAGAAACTGTTTATCAGTCTCCTTCACGAATCTGTCAGCACCGCACGCCGTGTGGCTAAGGGGAAACTTTCAATCGTATGAACTTAGAGCAGAACTATAATTACAAAATTAAAATACATATTTTGAACTCAAAACTTTGAATATAAAACTTCATGGATATCTCTCCAATATTGTTGGTGTACTTCTTATTTTTCCAATACCGATTTTCCAACTCTGTGACAGCATCCTTTTTTGATGTTTTATATTTTTTCAACTTTCAGAATAAGCAAGAAACTAATTAAAATTGAATCATAACAACACACATATATTTTAACAAAACAAAAACAACCTCAATTATTATAAAAATAAAAAACTAAACAGTGTTAAATATAACGTAGCTGATACATCAGACATCAGTTGACTACGTTCCTTACCTACTCACCAATGAAGCGATACTAATACTCATTCACACGCAGATCAACCCTTGCAGCGCATCGTATAGATTACCTAAATATCATATTATACACTAGGAAAACGCTTAAGTCCCGCCGCGTTGTTGGATGAGCGTAATATTGGTGCATTGAGCTGCCATTGTGTTATGCGGATTTTCTGTTGTTCTGTGAAAAAATTATTACTAAGTCGAAGATTTTTTTTAAATTAAATTAAATAAAATTAAAAATTTACTTAATTTTTTTATTAATTGTAATTTTAAAAAAAGAAAAAAATCGTAAAATTGCGATTTTCATAAGAAATAATTATTCGATTGCGCTCAAATTTTACAAGAATATATTAATTCATAAAATTAAGGTTCTGTGAAAAAATCATTACAATAGGATAAAGCATGTAGGTGTTATAAGTCAAAGAAATTTTTTAAAAATCGAAAAAAATCGTAAAATTGCGATTTTTATGAGAAAAAAATTTCGATTGCGCTCAAAAACGTGGCAGTTCTAAGTTCAGAGATTTCGAAGGCCTCCATAAAATTTCATCACAATTGGAGTATCGGTTTAGCCGGAATCGTGTTAACAAACACACAATAATACAAATAGAAAAAAAAAAAAAAAAAAAGAAAGAAAAACATTCCGGATTTTTTCTCCAGTGTAGTGAAATGGAATCATCGCTTCGCTCGCTACGCTCGCTACGCTCATCCAATTAACTCTCACACAAATCAACCTCACATGTCACTTAAAGATCATAATGCATATCGACCGGTTACAAAAAATGGAGCGGAGTTCTGACAGCGGCAATGCTAGAAAGTTTTAACTTTTACTAATCCGTCCTTATATACACAACTAATTATTTAACAAGATTCGACATTGTATCCCATTAAATAATGGGATGTAGATTTAAGCCAATAATCTGGACTTTGTTTGACTATACTCGGCAGGTAAAAAGCGCTTCTCGCAGTGAACATTGGTCTTATCAAGTTACATATTACCATCGTAATTTGATTGCCTCCATTAACTAATAAGTAATACGCTAACAATTAAACTTTTCCTATACGTTCAGAATTTATTTCAGTGAAATAAAGAGGATTAGATACACGAACCAAGTTGTACTATTTCATTGGTTTCGGGACAATAAAACATTAATAGTTCCATCGGTGTTTGGGTGAGAGCGAGAGTGAGAAAGAGAGAGGGAGAGACATTTGTTTTGTGTTCTAGAAAATATACCGATAGCCATTCCTGTTAATGTATTTGATTGCAGTGGTTTCAACATCAAGTTTCAACATGATGTAGCTATACGCAGATATACGAGAGTAAACAACGGGTTTTGAGTGATTGGTTTTTGATTGAGAATATTGTGATTCATCTATTAATGGAATGCGACAAAGGATACCATGTGATGGAAACTTTGAATTTGGAAAGAACCCTGCTTTTACCTTTTAAAAATGCTTAAAATAAAATATGAGTAGTATTAAGGAATGTCCGTAAAGTGTATACGACTGGTGGCTTTGGGACTACAAGTCACGGAATATGCCGCATGAAGGTGTTTTTCGATGCTACGTATCAAGTGTAACTTTTAGTTGTGTTAAACCTCTTGAAAATGTTAGCAAATTTCCTTTCTATCGTGTTCACTAATAATAGGATCGCGTGGCGCCTTCTTCTCACATCGACCTGCTAAGCGATGAGGTGTTGACGTGTTTACTGCTCAGTGCGATGAGTTGGTGGAGGTGCCGGGTCTAAGTTTTTGCGGTTGCGCGGAAAAGTATAGTCAATTCTATGTTTATGTTGAGAGTCGGTTGCGATGGAAACAGAATGGGCAACTGGGGATGTGTAATGGTTTTAAAACTCCCCTTTAAGACGATTAGATTGCAGATATCTCGAAACTGGCCCATGTGGCCGTAGCAGTAGTAAGAAGCCACATATCTGTTTGACATTGTTCTGGGATGCCACATGTGTTACAATTCATTACAAATGTATTTTGTCAACTCATATAAGTTTAATTTTCAAAATCATAAAAAGCTGTGCGATTCAAAACAATGTTTAAACTAGACCGTCTCTAGACCATGATTTGTACGTCCGCATTAAAATGTTTAAAGAGTGATTATTAATGCAACACACGTGCATCATAATAAATGTATCTTGTTTTACTAATGGTTAGAAGTACGTGAAAATAGAGTTTTGTGAATAGATGCTGCAAAGCGCTATTTTTTCTCTTAAAACTAAGGTTTTCCAGTCATATTTTATTTTATTTTCCATATTACTATATGTTATTTGTGTACACACATTTTTATTCAGTTAATATTAATTCAACCTTGATGACAAAATTAAAAATTAAAAATATGACACAAGTTCATACGCAAGATTTTGAAGGTAGCCTAGATGCTACAAAACGCTATAAAATGACACTTGAAAATGCTATTACACGTACCTCTACTAATGGTATCCAGTTAATTATAACTTTGAATACGTTTAATTTATTCTAAACGCAATGGTAGGGGATTGAACTGGCCACATCAACACGTAGGGTGATGAGTTGTCATGTTGTAGTAGCGTGTAATCGAGAGTAAAGCGTCTTGTATACATGTGTACTCTAGCTGGCTGGTCGTGTGAACGTCAAGACATCGCTTTGACACAGTCGAGAGCGGGGTTTTCTCTTCGTCTTGGTCGTCCACGTGTGAAAGACAGGCTAGATCTTTCCCCCCTCGCGGCCAATGAGGCGGAAAACTGACGTCAGACGTGGTGTCGGGCGGGTTGCAGTAGCTATTCTCGGTAGGGGAGCCGCGCGCCGCTCGCAGACTTTCTATCTGACATGAAAACACACTTTTCAGAACTCGAGATACAAGCTTACATTTCGAAACATTATACTGAACTAAAGTGTATACAGGGTATACCCAGTAATCCATATTGAATAAATAATGAAAGACTAATGGGGAATCCCCCATTTCAAGGCCACTATAACATCACATTTAGTTGTGCGTTCTATGACTAGATGGTTAACGACTTTAAATAATTGTATACATCATTCCACTCCACTCATAATCCATAACAGCCATCTGAATAATAAGGAATCATAAAGCGTGACGAATACGTTATACAAGACAAAATTAACTCCAAATAGTACTCCGTTGATCAAACATTAATTGTTCCAGAATTGTATTGAAGCACTTATATACAAACAAGTAAACACACTGAGGGTTCGCAAATATGCGACACCACTCTTTATAATAGGTACAATGGACAAATCACATTGATAGTGGTATAATAATAATTGTTATAAAAACCGTTTCTTGATTAAAATTATTAACATATTATTCATATTACAAACGCGAACATAGATATTGTTGGTCAGCATGTCCTCAAGTACCACATTTATTTAGTAACCAATATCAAATGCTTTCCCTCGCATTCATGTGGTAAGCTAGTTTATACAGCTTGATGGTTCTGAGATTGCGGCATCTCCGCATCCGCCCCCGTTCCGTCCCATGGAGGGATTTAATAAAGATGTCCGTTCCCAACAAGTGAGGATCACAATCAAGATGTCAACTCGAAACTATTGCGATGTAAACCCTTAAGTCTCTACAAGTTTCCGCTCGACCAGTCCAACTTGGAGGGAAATGGTGAGGAACACCTGCTAGTTCAAAAACTTGATCCAAGAAAAAGATCCACGGGGATAAGTTGCTCCGCGGCGTCAGACATTGATAAACTACGACGCGTATTGTACAGAGTTGGGAAACTAGAGAAGGACCCTTCACTAGAGAGATATAGCGCGAGCACATAGTCTTCTCCTGAGCGAGAGAAGGACCCTTCCACTATAAGGAGAGATATAGCGCGAGCACGTAGTCTTCTCCTGAGCGAGAGACGGACCCTTCCACTGTAAGGAGAGATATAGCGCGAGCACGTAGTCTTCTCCCGGACCAGGGGGCGACGCGACACTTTATATTCGTTTTAACTTTTATTCAATTATAGCTTAGGTATGGTAAGCGATTTTCTTTGTGACTGTGACTGCATGCTTCTCTTATTTTTCTTCTTTTTATTATTCAATAGTCAATACTGGTACCGTACCCTCAGTACGATTGTTTTAAAGACTAAAAAACATTGAAAAATTATACATTTTTACATTTTTTTTTCTGGGAGCAGTTGTAGCCGTAATGTTTCCAGTATTTTGCCTTTGAATGCTTTTGGCGTTTTGAGCTTTTACTATCATAATACCACATTTGGAATATTCCAGTAACAATACGAGGAAATACGATCTCTGATTCGACATTGTTCGCTCGAAGATGGCGTCGGTGTCTAAGGGGTTGGCTTGGTCGACTTTAAATTTAATCCCCCTACTGAAACTATATTATTTTGTGACGAAGTGGGTTGACTCTTAATATGAAATTTAAAAGTATATATTTTTTTTATAATATATAACATATTTAAGTTTGTTGAATGAAAGTTTTCGAACGGTAATCTGAAAGTGTTAGTTATCAATCGGGTGGGTTTTACTCGTTGAATTCCTTGTAATCACGAGAGGATTATCTCGTTTAGAAAAGATAAAAAGTTTGATTGGTTTTCCATGGTAATTCACAAACAACTGTTCATTATTTCCAATTATGACCGTCAGAGAAATTTATTGCTGTCTGTTTTTCAGTTAGCGGCTTGCGCGGCAAGTACAGTTCAGTTCAGTGAATGCAACAGGGGTGGCGTGGAGGTGGAACGCCCTTGTCATGGATGTCGAATTGAAACCACCTTAATAATCGAACTCGGGGGATAAATCTGGGTGCCTTCAAGAGGCTAAACTCTATTTTAAACTTCTCGTGAGAAATGCATGCTCTCTTCTAGTCTCTATAACTATTGTAGTTGTGGTAAGGAAAGTCTCTAAGGGAATTTCCTAGGATTGAGTGGATCCAAAACCTCTCTCTGGGCTATGCCTGGGGTTATAATAATGGTCGCAGGGATATTTTATTACTGTTAATAAATATCATTTATAAGTAAATGTACCATTTATTTGAGGTTATGGTTGAAATAGAAACAAAATGATTAATACAATGGAGAAATACATACAACGATAAAATTACAAAAGTAGTTTCAAATGCAAGTGAGACCTGTAAAGTATCCAGTTTGTTTTTCTTTTAAAAAATTTCTTAAGATTAATTCTTAAAATTAAAGTTTTAAGTTTAAACAGACCTTTTCAATGATCTCATTAAGAAGGAGTTTAAGTTCATTCTCACTTGTAAGTTCTCCTGCTTCTCTACTTTGCATGCTTGGTGCTCCTAGTTCCAACAGTTTGTATCAAGTACCATACGGTGTAGCAGAGTTAGTTGAATTGAATGGGGTACTAAGCCAAATCAATTAGAACCGTACCAGTTGGAATATAATATTAAACTTCACTGCAGGTGTATTGGAAACTCGAAAACTGAATTGATATTCGTAAGGGGTCCACACAGAGCAATTCTAGCGAGAACGAATGGACCTTTTGTAGAGATTTCGCTGCGAGCCTAATTGCCGGCAAATCGTTCGCCTTTGCTAATTGAACCGATTAAGCTTTAATTGTTGCTGCCGTCTTCACCCAACGCGTTAAACACATGGGAGCGACTTTCTGTTGGCTGCTTTTAAGAGTTGATTCCTGTGCTATAGCCACCTGGACATAGGCTGCAGGTCAGGTGATGAAACAGCTCCTCAGAGAAGCATTCACATTGAACGTTTACGAGCATCAAAGCAACATTACCCAAATATTATTTAACATGTTGTAATTAGTTTTGACTAAGAGCCCTTGAGGTAATCAATAACCTTAATTAAACTTATAGCAGACCTGCGAAAGACATATAAACAATACATATTGATCAATTGTTCCTTGCTTCATCCCACACTTTTTCATAAAACGCAATTTGTGTGGCTTTCGTGGTCCGAAGTATTAGAAATAAAATTAAATACAAAACGGATTGTTTCGCCACGTCGGTTTGACTTACTCATGGTCGACGTTTATGGAAAGATTTGTATCCCGTCCACAAGTCTTGACTCCATGTCGATTTATATCAGGTGAGCTGCACCTCTTTTTAATTTATCTCATCTCATTTCAGTACTTTGCAGACGCTTGCCAACCGGAGGTCTTGTAGGGATTTTATCGTTAGACGTGACACACGTACAGACGGATGGTCAGAAAAGTGAGCTTATATAAGAGCTTTTCTCCCTTATATTAAAGCCTCTGTGTATGAGAGAGCTGTGCAATAAAGAGGAGACTGATTACAGCACAGATGATGATAATTAATTGTGATTACATACCATTTAATAGGTTGGTTTTAAACATTTAAAAGAATAATACCTCGATACGTTTATGAAATTAAACGTATTTATAAACGTATTTAATTTAACGTATTTATTTATAAACGTATTATCTATAAAGTCAGCACGTGTTAATAAATGTGGAAAACAATTACAGACTCAACATGAAACTGAGCGGTCAAAAACTACAAACTTCAAACTACAAACACAACGAACACGCAGGTCGTATCCTTGCGAGAGCATACGACATGGTTGTGCCTGCTTGTACGACTAGATGTAGCGGTGTACAGGAAGTTTATTGCGACGGGAGCGTCTGGAGGCGTCTCATTTGGGAGGGCCCGTCCCCGGGGAGCACACGTGAAGATGTGGTCGTGTTTTGTTGTTGTAGTAAGAGAGTGTGTGAGTGCGCGATTACTTGTCTGTCAGACTTGCGGTATGTTGTGCTACACGTCTTACAGAACGCCATGGGTTGGTTAGCTTCACGGTTTATACTAGGTCTAGAAGAAATCTCTGGGTTGGACAAGTTTGCTCTTTTATTCTTATTTGTTCTTATCAATAATGTAGATTTTTAATGAAGATAAACAAAACAACGAATTTGTTTAGTTTATCCGTAGCGAAAATATGATTTGTGAAAAATTGAAAAAATCAATCCTTACAATTCAACGTACTATGCAACCATGCATACATGTAATTTTGACATGTTCGTTTCAAAAGCTTTCATTCCTTAAAAACCATTAATTTTTGTGAATTTAATAATAATAACAAAATACCTGAAGCAGTGTATGTTAAATTATCTAAAAACTAAATGAAAATGTTGATGACATTGCCCAATACAATGAATGCCCGTGATTTGCTTGAATAATAGCACAAAGCCGAGCTACCAATAACATCAAGTCAAGAGCAGATGCTAAATTAAATTCTACGTGACAAGGGAAAAGTTTGCAAGGCTCGAGGGCAAACCGAATCACACCGTAACCTAACTTCTGTCGCTTAGACTTTTTTAACGAGGCTCAGCCCCCTTGCAGTAGTGCGATCGAATCAAGAACATCATGATGCCATCACATTCGTATCTGGCCATATTTGCTCTTCTTTAACTCCATCCCTATTAGACATTCGCATACAAGAATGCGCACACACAAAATACCTAAACGCAAAATTCACGCACACACACGCACACGCACACTAACACAGTCATGCTACCTCGAAATGTCTCCGCACAAACATTGCAAATCTTAATTATTTTTACTATTTTTATTTGAAGTGTACAATTATAAAAGTGATTAAAAGATCTAAAAATTATCCATTTAACCTTTAACGATTTTTTTTGTATTTTATGCTACAAAAACATAAATACTTTACGCATACGATAAATATAACAATTCCTATAAATATATTATATTCTCGTCCATTGTTGCCTTATAATTTGTAGCTCTTTTAATAAATACCTTTTTAATGGTGCATTTGAAATTAAAATCAGTCAAATACTTCCAAAGTTATTTTTATTTACAAAGTTTATTGATGACCGCCATCTTGTTTTTACCAAGAGAAGATCTCAGCCAAAAAACGAAATTGGCACTATTAAAATTGTTGATCTACAGTTCAATACGAATCGATCGATACCACATACGTAGCTCTTTCATTAAATAGCCACGAAAAATTATTTAATAATCAAGAACACATGGTAGTAGGATTATACTCATCTCAGCATGTCGTCGCGTTAAAAAGTTCAGGTTATATTCGTCGGAGTATAAAATGCAGGAACTCATTAGGAACATAAGTAATTCAGCTACAAAACACACAACTAAAGAAATCAAAAAAAATGTTTGAACAAATTCCAAAATGATATTAAATGCAATTAATTAATGAACCAAATATAAAAAAGGGGAAATAAAAAATAAATATTAAACATTTATTATCCTGTACAAAGTACAATAGAGAGAAGGAATAGTTTGAATTAAAATCTACACTCAAATAAATTTTATCAAAAAATTCTATTTTACGAAGTTGATTGTGTTCTTAATTTCTTACACAACGTAAAGTTGTTTCACTTAATGGAACATACATTTTATGTATGACAAAAAAAACTTTTTATGGGCACTGATAACCCTACTGTTGAGTGCCCTAAAGCACCACTTATTAACTAACTAACTAACTAACTTACTTACCAACCAAGCAAAATACAACAGTTATTTTCATTTAAACTATGAACAATCCATAAGCAAAATACAAAATAACACAGTAAAATGTTCGTGTCCTGAGCCTTCAGTAACTTCTATCCCCTACTAGTCACTATAGTGGTAGTGGATTCTTCAAGATGTTTAACAACGTCCCCTCTTGCTTGGCGCATGAACGGGTGAGGTCTGAGTAGAAGGGGGAGAGCTCCATATTGGCTCGAAGCCAATTCCGAATCCTAATATTTAATTTAATATAGCTAAGCTTTAACACAGAAAGATTGGAAAATAATCTTCTCTCTATCCTCCATGTAATAATATATCATAATACAAACTCAAATTTTACTTTCATCACCCTTGCGAGATTTTAAGAATATTACCGTAGTTCAGAAAGAAATTGGATTTTCGAACAGCGTCCTAGCTCTTGCACGTGTGTCGTCGCTTCAAGGCGGTGCATGTCCATCACTCTAGAGAGTGATGCGAGTCTGGGGTACCAACGAGCTAGATAGGATGTAATAATTGAGCAAATCGTGTTACTTTGTTATTACTGTCTTCATCCACTGTTGCTAACAGTATTAAAGTTTTAAAGAATAGAGTAGAGTAGATCTTTATTCACTTAGACTTATACATGTTAAGGGTGCAAATGACGGTTTAAACACTTCCGATCCATGTTTTTCTTGGTATGAGATATAGGTATAGGTTTCAAACTCGCTAGCATAGTAAATATTTTGTATTTGGACCTTGCGCATGCGTCTCTAGCTGGCGAACTCAAACCAATGGTGGAAAACCAGTGTGTTTTCGGCTTTATGTTATTACGAGATCCGGTGACGTCACATTTCACATAGGATTTAACTATCCTAATGCGACTAGAGGATAAGAGTAGAGTTGATGTTTATGCCTTCGAGAGTCTTACGATCAAATGGAAATTATTTATTAAATGGGAAATAGCGAAAAGTTTTGTGACAGTTTATTCTGCCCTAGGCATCGTTTACCCGAACACAGAGGCTGGGGAGTAGTTGGAAGTTTGGTTTGTCATTCGATGTTGTGAAAGTTTGGATCATTTCAGTGGAATCCGGAGTGGGGAAGTAGAAACTGTGGTTTGATGGCCGTTTATTATTTTTGACGAAATGAAATGTACGAGTAGATTGTTTGGTTCTTCAGTGTTATATAAATAAAATGCTGTATCGTGAAAAATTTAGATTCGATGTTCAAAATGCAAGGTGTAAAAATTTTATCCCTTCAATTCAAATTTCTCACACAACACTTGCATTCGGAAAAGTAATTAAATAATTAATAATTGGAATCCATTAATTATTAAAACACAATATCCTACTTTATGGATCTCTTTTGATGTCTGCCAGATCTCAGTTCTGCTTCAATTAAATGCATCGATGTCTTTATAGACAGGATGTAAATTACATTATTTATTGATTGGGTTGTTCTGTCGCGAGACACTTAGAAGTTTTAGGATAATTGGATGAGCGTAGCGAGCGAAGCGAAGATTCCATTTCACTACACTGGAGAAAAAAATCCGGAATGTTTTTTTTTTCTTTCTTTCTTTCTGTATTTTTGTGTGTCTGTTAACACGATTCCGGCTAAACCGGTACTCCGATTGCGATGAAATTTCATTAAGGGCTTTGAAATCTCTAAACTTAGAACTGCCACGTTTTTGAGCGCAATCGGGAAATTTTTTTCTCATAAAAAACGCAATTTTACGATTTTTTTCGATTTTTAAAAACTTTCTTCGACTTATAACACCTACATGCTTTAACCGATTGTAATGATTTTTTCACAGAACCTTAATTTTATGAATTAAGATATTCGTGCGAAATCTGAGCGTAATCAAAAAATTATTTCTCATGAAAATCAAAATTTTTCTTTTTTTTTTCTTTTTTAAAACAATTCTTTGACTTAAAACACCTATATGCTTATCCTATTGTAAATAATAAAATAAAATAAAAATAAATAAAAATAAATAAAATAATCACACTCCCATTTTGATTAACATCTTCTAATATTAATTACTAGGAAAACGCCTAAGTCCCGCCGCGTTGTTGGATGAGCGTAATTGGTGCATTGAGCTGCCATGTGTTATGCGGATTTTCTGTTGTTCTGTGAAAAAATCATTACTTAGTTAGAGATTTTTTTTAAATTAAATTAAATTAAATGAAAAATTAACTTAAATTTTAAATTTTTTAATTAATTGTAATTTAAAAAAAGGAAAAAAATCGTAATATTGAAATTTTCATAAGAAATAATTATTCATTGCGCACAAATTTTAAACAAATATATGAATTGATATAAAATTTATAAAAATAAGGTTCTGTGAAAAAATTATTACAATAGGATAAAGCAGTATAGGTGGTATAAGTCAAAGAATTGTTTTAAAAAAGAAAAAAAACGTAAAATTTCGATTTTCATGAGAAATAATTTTTCGATTACGCTCAAATTTCGCACGAATATAATTAATTCATGAAATTAAGGTTCTGTGAAAAAATCATTACAATCGGTTAAGCATGTAGGTGTTATAAGTCGAAGAAAGTTTTTAAAAATCGAAAAAAATCGTAAAATTGCGTTTTTTATGAGAAAAAATTTCCCGATTGCGCTCAAAAAACGTGGCAGTTCTAAGTTCAGAGATTTCGAAGGCCTCCATGAAATTTCATCGCAATCGGAGTATCGGTTTAGCCGGAATCGTGTTAACAGACACACAAAAATACAGAAAGAAAGAAAGAAAGAAAAAAAACATTCCGGATTTTTTTCTCCAGTGTAGTGAAGTGGAATCTTCGCTTCGCTCGCTACGCTCATCCAACTATACATACAGATTGGGGTTACTTCTCGAAAGGATGTTTAAATGTCGTTATTAGTTTGATGAGCGTAGCGAGCGAAGCGAAGATTCCATTTCACTACACTGGAGAAAAAAATCCGGAATGTTTTTTTTTTCTTCTTCTTTCTGTATTTTTGTCTGTCTCTTAACACGATTCCGGCTAAACCGATACTCCGATTGCGATGAAATTTTATGGAGGCCTTCGAAATCTCTGAACTAAGAACTGCCACGTTTTTGAGCGCAATCGAAAAATTATTTCTCATGAAAATCGCAATTTTACGATTTTTTTTCGATTTTTAAAGAATTTCTTCGACTTATAACACCTATACATGCTTTATCCGATTTTAATGACTTTTTCACAGAACCTTAATTTTATGAATTGATATATTCGTGTGAAATTTGAGCCCAATCAAAAAATTATTTCTCATAAAAATCGCAATTTTACGATTTTTTCCTTTTTAAAATTACGATTAATTAAAAACAATAAGTAAATTTTTTATTTAATTTGATTTAATTTAAAAAAAATTTCAACAAAGTTCTGATTTTTTCACAGAACAACAGAAAATCCGCAAAACACATGGCAGCTCAATGCACCAATTACGTTCATCCAACAACGCGGCGGGACTTAAGCGTTTTTATAGTATATTAGAATTGATTTAAGTAGACTTTGTCCCTGCTTGGTTGATCGTTCTGCGACAACGAAATCATCCTTACCCTCAACCTCTCCCTAAGGAGCCATTTCCGCTTATCACATACCTACATCATACTTGTAACTAAACTACTCGGGCGAAGTGAGATGGCGAAGGTTGGTTCTGTGATGCGCTATCTAACACTTGGAATGGGTACTTGTAGCAGTTAGGGTTGGGGGACGTAGGGAGCTTGCGAGTCAGATTACGGTGGAGTTATAGCAAAGTGAGCTTGAAACGCTTTGAGGCTGGTAATCAAGTTACTGGCGTTGTTTAATGATTGTTAAGCATTCATTTCAAGAGCACCGAAGTGGCGTTTTGTCAACTTTGTAGGCCTATATCACTTATTGAGAACCTCAACGAGTCAACATTATTGTTGAACTACAACGTTCTTATTCTGAATATCATTGTTTGACAGTCAACATGGTTTCTTATCTCCATCACAAATCCTATATAATATTACAACGGTAATGAAGGTTAGTTGCGTCATAGCTAATAAACAAATCACAATTTTGTGTGGATAACGTGCACTGGGAGTGGACACAATCTCACTGAGGCTTCAGATCCTGGGAACCAGAACTAGGTTAAGAGTTAAAGGAAAGTTTGTATGAAAGATGCAAGGGCATCATGATAAGTACTTAATTCTATGTAAAAAAAAACTTCACCTTTTAAAAAAAAAACGTAAATTCTTGATTAAGATAGTCGGAAGCCGACTTCGAAACAGAACTAACTCGAATTTCAGTCTCGAATGTAACGTACGAGCCACTTCTAACGATATAACACGATGCATTGAGTAATATTTATTGTTGTTTATCCTTGTTACATTTTTTAACAACAAGAAAAGGCGTCGACGCTAGCAAATATTTTGCTAAAACACTTGATATCTTTGTGGAAGTCTCGTGCCGCGAAGAGCCTTGCTTAAGCACGTGAAACTAACACGGCACTTGTAGATGGTTCTCCCATAAGTACTCCTTACACATGGAAGGGAAATGACTTACTAATATATATGTAATATGTATATATTTTATTCGAATGTAAGTGTATTCGAATCGTTCTAAAGTAATTTCTAGTAGTTTCTAGTAGGAAGGAGAAAATCTGTGGCCGCATTCCATGCCAAACTTTATATTGACACTTAGACATTACCGTAGAGTCTCTAAGCAATGCTGAAATTACAAAATCCAGTTTGACCACGATATCTGGATCGTCTTATTGATTCCACCTACGGGGGTGTTTCAAGACCAGATAAATCGAGACGTATCTCTGTCAGTATACGCGTACAAGTTTTATTTACTATTCTGTTAGAATGCACGCTCTGAGCAGCGAAACACGACTGCAACAATAGTTAGATCCGTGTTCCAGGATTCTCCTGTTGAACTAAGGGACAGGCGGGCCTTGCCATTACCAGACAGAGAACGTAAACGAGTTTGTAACTCTAAATTTCTCTATTCCATTCCCGCGGACTTCTCTTCAAGGTGCCCATAACCAAACAAGGGTGAAAGTTTCACTCCTCTTATTTTAACTCCCCAACTTGGCGAAGTTAGGACAAGGTATTGTAGGAACGAGACGTCGGCGTTAGATAACCTGAACACGTATGGTAACATGTGCGCCGCCTTCTTTAAGAGCCAGCCATCAATTGATGTATAGTCGTCGCGTGCTAAGTTGTCGCCGATAGCTAGACTTTATATTAAAAGTCAGGGTTGATAGGTGACGTGATAACTTCAGTACCGCCTTACGCATTTTAAAGATTGGTACTTTCCGAAAACAGTTGTTTCTTTCAAAACCAACATGCACTAAAAATGTATCTGGTTTGGTACTAGATTTTTTTCATACAATACAGAACAAAATATTGAACGTCCTCTAGAGTCAATATGAATAAAATGTAATGTTACTTTCTTATTACGAGACTAAAAGTTGACAAGTCCGCAAGAAAATATCCCATTACAAATGCAGCAACCAATGTATCGGAATACCTCACAATCGAATTAATTTGAAAACACTCTGAATTCAAGTAACAGTTGATTGTTTGTGAGTGAGTTATGAGTGGAGATAATAATTGTTTATTAATTACACCTAAATTACACAATTTAAAAAATTATATTTCGTAACCAGACCAGGACTATTCAATTAACAATGTTTATTATGAAATAAGTTTCTTGTCCTGGTTGAGTCGTGTAAGTGAAACATCGACACGATTATGACTGAGAGACAGGAATCTGTGAGAATGGCTGCCATTTTGTTAATTATTATTGTAGTTTGTTTGTTGGGCTTTAAATTGAGTGGACAAGCAAGGATACGGATACTCCGGAAATAAGGAGCGAAGCTTTCCGTGATGATATAACATTTTCTTCACCATTCAGGGCTCTTTGTTGGTGGAGGTGCCGGGTTTATAGAAATCCTCCCTTTCTTTGGGATTATTTTCATGGTGAGATGTCACACACGCCAAGAGAAAAGTAATGCACATATTATAGGACTTCGCACCTCAATTAAAATTTCCATGATACAAAACCGTCAGTACATTATTCTAATTTCGAATAAATTCAATTGAAAAGGATTGCGACTCTTCGAACCCCTATGTTAATATCCCACATCGAGATAAGGACGAGGAGAATGACGTTTTGAGAAACGTAGTTCAGGACAGCCAGCGAGCGATTCCTCTCCTTTTTCTTTACGACAGAGCCAACAACTAACCATTTGTTTCCCTCAATCCTCCTATTGGAGATCCCGGTAAACTTTGTCTTCCCTTTAATCAGGGCCCTGTTCTCAATCGCGACGGAATCCATTCATTGCAGTTTGACAACAAAGACCCCCCCAGCTCAGAAGTCGGAGAGCTAAGCAATCGAACGGATAAACGTAGTTAGACTTCGTTGGGTTTTTATTACTAACTAACTTAAACTCGTCAATGACGAAACGTTTTATGTATTCTGTACCCGGATGTGACGTCAGAACAAAATGGCGGAGATGAACGTGCCAAGCAATGGGTTCCAGACGTATGTATTATAGATGAGAGCTTAGTTAGGTTTATTTGGATTACACTAGCATCAACAATCTAAGCTATAGTACACGACTTTACACACGACACATTAAGAAATATTGTTTGTAAAAAAAGCTTGGGGCTCAAGTATATACAGGTTTCTCGATTCGTTGTGATTCAAATTTCTTGTTTACGCTTAACATGAGGTTGTTTGGCTGTTTGAAACACTGAGAAACCCTACCTTTCAAAATCTAAAGTTTAACAGTTTCAGCTTAATGTAATATTCCAGGAATGAAGTACATGCATCCAATTAGCATACTAGTATTTTAAACCAACATAGTAAACAACAGCGTTAGTTCTACTGTGGTATCTTGCTGAGATTGAGCAAGATCAAGTTCAGAGTGGTGCAGAGAGTGTAAGTTCTGAAGTATAGAGTCCCAGAGGGGATGATAATATGAAACTTAGTTTCCGTTTTTCCACACTTACACTCTATTCACTGGATCTTATCCTGATCACAACATAGTTAATTTCATGCAAACCAAATTGCGTTAGTAGTGATGGTGTTGATAAAATTGACAATGCATTGAAGTATTGTATGTCGATTGCGTCGGGGCCTACAGGATTGGCTTGGTCGCTTTGATTTTCTTATTACTGTCCCCCACTGAAAATCAGTTATATAACTGAGTGGGTAGACTCTAAATACAATTTATTTATTATTTATTTATGTCAAACAGGCATCATTGAGGTTTGTGTTAATTAAACACATATTGACGATAGCTTGCGCTTACGCCGCAATAATTTGAAGCTTTTTCAAACTCTTTTCTATCTTGGCAATAATGTAAGAAAATGGAAACTGACTTTTGTGAAAGGTACAAGGGAACCTGAATTATTTAGTTCTGGCTAGCTTCATGGTTATGCAACGATCAGAATCTGTTTATTTCGTCCCAATATCGTCAACAACTTCTACGCTTCTCTGGCACCTTCCCATGAGCCTTTGCGCGAAGCATCCTACGAACACACGACAAGCCTGCAAGAAAGTATAGCTCGAACACGGACATTCCGACAAGCCTGCAAGAAAGTATAGCTCGAACACGGACATTCCGACAAGTCCAAATAGAGTGAACACGAACTTTACGACATTGTATTTGATGAATTTCAGAATATAGGTTCTGTATTGAAGTTTCATGAGTTCGATTATGGTGATCACTCGTGGCCTGCCAGCGCGGCATCCAACAACAATGGACAATATGTGCAAGTTAGAAAGAATTCAAAATCGGGCCACCAGACCAGACATATCATGGGTTACAAAGAACCTAGTGATTCTACGCGTCGTGGTCAATGTCGCCTTACCACCATTGAACAACTCATGAAGCAAGTAAACGTTTTGTTCTTCAAAAAGATGTTGACTGGCTGTGTGGACCTTGACCCATTCCATCGGGTGTCTTGGAATCTTCGAGATTCAAGACGTCACCATCGACCAGTCCATCACGCCACCATTTGCCCGAACCAGCGTCTACATAAGCGGGTTCTACTGCCGAGCTGCCAAAATTTGGAACTATACCCCCTATCCGATGAAATACAAGGTCTTGCCATGTCTGCTTAATGAAATTGATTGATTGATTGATGAAGAGAGCTATTAACTCTTCTACATTATGATTGCTTAAAATAATATAATCTCTTTTTGATATGAATTGTTATTGTTTTGTTAATTTGTCTCTTCTATGTTTGTCTCTTTTATGTTTCTATGTTCTATGTTTTATAAGTGCTTGTTTATTCTCACAATTTGTTGTGTAGAGGCTGGCAGACATCTTGTGTTTGGGGCATACTGCCCTTTTATGCCAACCTTTCTTCTAAGCCTAGTAGTGGAAAATAAATAATAATGTTTTATTGAGAGTAATGTAAAATTTCATATAGTTAAATATTAAACACAAATCAAGTTCAATGCACTGTGAAACATGACTTTTAACGACTTTGGCGGTTCTCTTGTTATTTTCATGTTACGAATATACTATACCCTCGACAAGAAGTTTGTCAAGGGATGGGTGTACAACTAGACCATTTGATTTACTTATGGTCGTCGATGGTGTACGTATACTTATGTTTCTGAAAAAAATACTATCGTCTATCTCAAAACAAAAGTGATCATGTAATTATTGTTATTCGTATTATCTTTCTTTCTTTCTTTCTTTCTTACTTTCTTTAACGTCTATCCTAATCGAAACATATTATATATTTTACATCCACTAGTGTGAATTTAATATAACATACAACGAAACAGTTAACAAAAGAAGGTCTACAATGAATAATATATAAGCTACAAAGGTTTCATTTCATGATTCGTGATGCCTAAGGGAAAAGACAGAACAAAACATGTCACCTGCATTCATAATGCAAACACGATTAAAAATAAACAGGCGGAATACCTTTGTGAGACTGCGAAACTAAGTATGTTTGCTCTAGACATGTTATGATATATTTATGAATTTTATTTTCCTTTTTCCTTACGCATTAAAGGAAAGGATACTGTAGAAAACTATTACCTCTCGTCCTATTTGGAAGTAAGATATACTGTTGAGCAGAATCCAACTGCTGTTTGAAGCAAACACTTCAAGACAAAGCTTTCAGTTAGGATAATATGCTGGCCGGAACAGAACCATCAATAGAATATAGCGTGCTAACGGTGAGCTAGCTCAAAGGGATTACTCAAGTGGTTACACTTTGCAATTCGATTTTAAAGTGGTGGCCTATACTATGGATAATAATAAGTAAATGGTATATAAAAATCTGGATTTAGACTTTACCTATACCTTGATACAAGGTTACGATAGTATGCCATGTTTTGGGCATCGTTGCTAGGACAGCACATTATTATTGTTTTCATACTTTCAACATAAATAAGATAAAATCGTCTTCATGAACCGGGATTTTATCCCGGGACCTTCTGTTTTAGAAGCAAGGGTACCGTCACAGAAACAAGGTAGTAATAACCCCTACGTGCCCGTATAACTGTGCAACAGTATTCACGATTGGTTGTGTCCGTATTGTCTGCGTAGGAAATAGTATGCCCGTATAACTGTGCAACAGTATTCACGATTGGGTGTCTCCGTATTGTCTGCGTAGGAAATAGTGTCAAAACCAATCAGGTTTTAGTGCGCATAATAAATTGAGGATCGAGTTATCATATTCGCTGTGAACCAATCGCATTTACATTAAAATTCGTTTCTACCTCGACGTGAAAATGTAGATTTTACGAATTGCGAATTTTCGCACGGTCGTGTGATTCGGGGCATATTGTTTGTGTGTTTCTGTGCGGTTCCTGTCGGGTTCAGCGATATCCGTGCCGTGTGACATTATCTACGGGATTTATGTACGGGGGGGAGGGGGGGGGGGGCTGAAGTGTTTCTCGAGCGGGGTCATGTGTGTTTCGGTTCACAATAACGTGTACAATGCAAAGAAGATAATGTAACTAAACGTGATTTGTGGCACGCTTCAAAGATGTAACGTGAGCTCTAAAGTGGTCATGTATAACGTTTTTTGCATTCATTACTTTGCATTGTAATTTTGTAAACCATGTTTTGCATCCCGGCAATCAAGCGTAGAGCGAGAGAATCTTTCCCCTGACACACTAACTAGCCATTGCCTTTGATTCCAAACAATTTAAATATTCAATTATTTGTATATAATTTTAATTGGATGAGCGTAGCGAGCGTAGCGAGCGGAAGCGAAGACTTCAATTTCACTGACCCCCCAAAAAATTTAGCTCGGGTGTTTTTTTTTTTTTTTTTTTTTCCGTCTGTTTGTTCGCTCGATTCCGGGCAAACGGCATATGCGATCTTGATGAAAATTTGACCGGACCTTCGTTTTCTCTGAACTTAGAGGTGTATTGTTTTTGGGTACAATCGAAGAAATATTTCTCATGAATATCGTACTTTTACGATTTTTTTCGATTTTTAGTGCGATATTTTCGTGACATTTGGGCCGATTCTGACCAAACGGGTGGGGCTAGAACGTTCATATTTCACATGGACGTTAAGATTATGGTGATGTAGTACCTTTTGAAAGAAAAAGTTAAAAAAGTTAGCTAGAATCCATAGAAATAAAGGTTTTAATATTAGTTTTTCAATTTTTAGTACGATATTTTCGTCACATTTGGGCCGATTCTGACCAAACGGGTAGGGCTACAACGTTCAGATTTCACATGGACATTAAGGTTATGGTGATGTAGTACCTTTTGAAAGAAAAAGTTGAAAAAATTAGTCAGAATCTACAGAAATAAAGGTTTTAATATGAGTTTTTTGAAGTTTATAATACCAATTAACAAATAACAATAGAAACTTGACAACAATCACCTCCACAATGCATTCAAAAAGCACTTGCAAAGGAAAAGTGCAAACAAACGCACAAAACGCAAAAAAAAACTTACAAAAAAAACGCTCATCCATCAACGCGGCGGGACTTTAGCGTTTTCCTAGTATTTAATATCTGAACAACAAACAACTAGACACTAAACTAGAGTGAAATGAATAAATAAGACGACCCCCCCCCCCGGACTTCTCCCCGCCATCCAAGTTTTCTCACGAGATTCCAAACAACCGCCAACTTAACTACCATTATTTATCCGTTTTGTTGTAGCAATGACATCTCATAGATGAAGTTGCTTGATAATGTTATTTTATGTATTTGTTATTGTAACTTTTCATGACAAAATAGCTAATCTTGTGAACTTTAACTAGACAAATCGGACGATTTGATTTGAGTTACTAGTCTATTTATGAACAGTCTACGGTTAAAAGTTCGTTCTTTGTCACCCTAAAAAATATTATTTTAACTAAATATAAGTGGGTCATAAGTTATTCCTAAGCAGTAGGGTACTTGAAAGTAGTTTATTTTTTTCTAAATAGGGCCGGATTGTGGACGATTTTGATGTCGTGTTTAGGTAGAGCGTATTTGGACCCCCTTATCTGTATATCTAAGTTCTTTCGAAAAATACGTTCAAGTATACGATTTTCCTTGAAAAATATTTATCCAATGTATAAAATAATGTGTTATGTCCAAATTTAGAGAATTGAAGGTTAACTTAAGTTTTCATCAGAGCAATTTTTTTGGCAATGAGAGAAGAGATAAAACATGTTTTATAGAATTGAAAAGTACTATATGCATAAGAATGTTTCTTCGACTGTAGGCCTACTAAAAAACGTAACAGGTATCAAACTCAGTGATATAAAGATCCACTTATTATTTCATCCGTTTTTTCGCAGAGAGCTAATAAAAATACAAAACCAAACATAAAAATAAAAAACAAAAAAATACGAAAAAACTGCGAGTTATAATTTTCATGGTAAAAAAGTTGCAAGTTTTCACTACTATTGTGTACGCTTTCGTCCTATCCAATTATTGATTATCCACGTTTGAACTAAAATTTGATGTTAGAACGGATGGGTGATTTGATTTCAGATCGGGTTTGCTTCAAGACTGTGATAGGTCAAACTCAAAAATCATATAAAATCACGAAGTTATGCCTCTTTGCGATAGGCCTACACAAATGAGTATCTGTGCAGTTAAAGGCGAGGAATGGTAAGAATGCTCTGGGCCCGAGGCAGCTGATTCGGGATTCTCTAGGAGGCCCGCGCGCTATGCACCCTCTGTTCGGTTCACTGGACAGAAGCGGCTACAGCTTTACCTCTGGCTCTAGTTTCAAACTGAAAGAGTCAAGTTCTACGTTTACCCTTTGACGTCGACCCTTTTCATACGTAAAATCGTTTAACGTTTAACGAAAACAATATATGGAAATATATTTTAAAATATTGTTTTGATTCTGGTTGGGGTGGACTTTTTTAATTTCTGAATTGTAGTAAAAAAAAAAAATTGTTTTGATTATTTTGATATCTCCATCAGATATATTTGGGTATTGTGGTCGTATAATCATGTAATAATCATCATCATAATCATGTAATTATCATGGTTATTTAAAAATTTAAAGGTAAAACTATCACCATTTTAAGTTTATTTACTTTGTTGAATGAGCGTAGCGAGCGAAGCGAGTGAAGCGAAGACTTCAATTTCACCGACCCCCCAAAAAAATTTAGCTCGGGTGTTTTTTTGTTTTTTTTTTGTTTGTATTTCTGTCTGTTTGTTCGCTCTCTACCGGGCAAACGGCATATGCGATCTTGATAAAAATTTGACAGGACCTTCGAAATCTCTGAACTTAGACTTGCTACGTTTTTGGGTACAATCGAAGAAATATTTCTCATAAATATCGTACTTTTACGATTTTTTTCGATTTTTTGTGCGATATTTTCGTGCCATTTGGGCCAATTCTGACCAAACGGGAGGAGCTACAACGTTCATATTATACATGGACAGTAAGGTTATGGTGGTGTAGTACATTTTGAAAGAAAGTTGAAAAGGTTAGCCAGAATCTACAGAAATAAAGCTTTTAATATTAGTTTTTTGATTTTTTGTGCGATATTTTCGTGCCATTTGGACCAATTCTGACCAAACGGGTGGGGCTACAACGTTCATATTATACATGGACATTATGGTTATGGTAATGTAGTACCTTTTGAAAGAAAAAGTTGAAAAAGTTAGCCAGAATCCATAGAAATATAGCTTTTAATATACGTTTTTTACGATAAATAATACCAATTGATAAGAAACAATAGAAGCTTGACAACAATCACCTACAATGCGTAGGCAACAAAACAAAGCACTTGTAAAAGTAAAGATATCTTACGCAAACTAAAAACTTCAAAAAGCTCATCCATCAACGCGGCGGGACTTAAGCGTTTTCCTAGTAGTATAAAAACAGCTATAGTATCGACATTTAAAACTGAATATAACATCTCAATATTCGTTATTGCTCTTTTATGCATTCTTCCTTACATTATCTTTATGTGGGATACGCTTATTGTAATGTTAATTCAACGATGTGGTTTGAACAACTAATTTAGGTGTTCTACGAGAGTAAATTAATTAAGTATTAATTGGGTTATTTCATGTTTCTCTTTATAGTTGGATGAGCGAAGCGAAGACTTCAATTTGACTTTGTGTTTTTTTTTGTTTTTTTTTCACTTACGTTACCCCACGAAAAATAGCTCGGGTGTTTTGTTTTTGTTTGTTTTTTGTCTGTTTGTTCGCATTCTACCGGCCAAACGGCATATTATGCAATCTTGATTAAAATTGGAGGGGACCTTCGAAATCTCTGAACTTAGACCTGCCACGTTTTTGGGTATAATCGATCAAGTATTTCTTATGATTTTCGTACTTACACAATTTTTTTCATTTTTTAATGAGATATTTTCGTGATATTTGGCAAACGGCTACTCCGATATTGATGAAACTTTATGGGAACGTTTAAAATCACTGAAATTATATATGTTGTGATTTTAGAGACATTTAAAAAAATATTTCTTATAGAAATCGTACTTTTACGATTTTTCCCACGGTTTTTAATACGATGTTTTCGTGATATTTGGGCCGATTCTGACCAAACGGGTGGAGCTACAACGTTCATTTCTTACTTTGACATAAAGATTATAGTGATGTAGTGTCTCTTGAAAGAAAAAAATGAAAAAGTTCGTCAAAATTCATAGAAATAAAGGTTTTAATATAGGCCTTTTACAGGTGTATAATGAACAAGTAATATCAAGTAACTAGAAAAAGTTATGAGATTCCACATAAAAACGTAATCATTGGACATAAATATTCCAAAATTGGTCATCCATCAACGCGACTGGAAAAAGCGTTCGCGAAGCGGCCTAGTTTAACAAACATTATATGTTGTTACGCTTGTTCTTGTAGTATAGAACGTTGTTGCTATTAATATATGTTGTTGAAATGAACACGAGTGAAACATTATAATTGTGTATCGACATGAAAGATTGGAAACCATCTACCCAAAATAATTATTTTAGCGCCAAGAGCAGAACCTGGCTTTTCACACACATGCACACACATATTACAGCCACACGCACACATATTCCATGCTGGGCATTGGTCTGTATAGCGAACCTGTATTGTGGGTGCCGTCATTTCCAGACTTTATCCTTCCCTAGAAAGACCCCCCCCCCCCTAGTTCCAACGCCGTCATTCTTACAGTTGGGATTAAATTTATTGTTTTCTTTCTTTTTTTTTCGCTTTTTAGGGGTTCGCATTTACTACTCTCATTCGGGCTTTACGTCTTTCCAAAATGGTTCGCAACAAACTCAGATAAGCAATTGAACTAGGGCTCACTCTGATTGGATGGCGATTTGAGTGGGAAAATTAAAGCGAAACAAAGAAATACGTCACCGTTTCACAGTCTGGATGAAGTTAACAGCCTCTTCTGGCTGACGAGAACGAGACAAATGGCTAGGGCGGTAGTAAAGTGTACTTTGAGAAAAGTAAAATAAGCATAAATAACACAACTTCCACGACTGTATCCAATTAAGGGTAAAAAATATATGCCCTACTTAGAAATAAAAGCGCGAATTTTCAGTCTTGAAAATCTACGTTTTAACATTTCTTCTTTTTTATTATTTCTTTTCGTTGTTTATCAGCCTTAAGCTTAGCCCTAAGGCTATTGAAATCAGGGTAGGGTCAAAACCTTGGAAGTCCATGAAAGTTGGCTGAATGAAAGAGTACCTTTAATAAAACAGCAATTTTTTTGTCGGAACATAACCTCACTATTGGCTATTTTATCTCGTTTTTTGACAATAGTGTAGCCAGTTACGCTAGTGCAAAATTAAATTTTGTGAATCGGTTTTCTGGATATAGTTTCTTAACACCTTTAGCTACAACTTCAACTATAAGGACAAATAGATTTCTGAAATAACGGTTGGTGTACGATTTTTTTGCCAGACGATACAAAACTTAAAAAAAAATCGTATTTGTACCGTTTGACAAAATAAATCGTACGCCAACTGTTATTTCGGAAATATATTTGTCCTTATAGTTGAAGTTGTAGACTATATCCAGAAAACCGATTCATGAAATTTAATCTTGTACTAGCGTAACTGGCTACACTATTGTCCAAAAAACGACCTATAATGACCGATAGTGAGGTTATGTCCCGACAAAAAAATCTGTTTTAAGTAAGGCCCTCTTTCATTCAGAAAACATTTCAGCCATGTTTCTTTAACTTTCAAATTATCGGCCAGAGGTGGTACAAAAGCCTTAATTGACATAGCTTATAACGTCAGTAGAAAAGAAGAAAATCATATTGAATCAATAAAATTGGTTTTCTATAATTGATCCGAGTTTCAATTTAAATTGATTCAATGCACACCATGTTCATTTTTTGTATGTTTTATAGTAGTAATTGATAACAGTGGTGGTTAGGAATGTTATGTGTTGCACATTCATTTCCAACACTCTAAATAAAATTTCATGAGTTGAATGGTGAAATGAAGTCATTAGGGTTGTTATGTCGTTTCTTTTACGATATTAACATTTACGTAGAACATGAAAAAACAAGCATACAAACACAATTAATTAATTAATAATGCGTTACACATTGAAGCCTAATGTAAACGCATCAAGCGTTCGCTTTTAAAATATCAATCTTGCTATTTTATGTCGAAAAAAATACCACAAGCTTTCGTTCCAATATCATCTAAATATAAATTGAGAATTAAAAATAAAATTATACGTTTTAGATTTCAAGCGGTGCAAATTACGATTGTTATAAATTGCTTCTAGTTAAATGGTTACTGTTTCTGTCTTTAAGTGGTATAACCTCTAGTCGATCCACACCACTCAACACAACTGGACGTCTAAAGTGTAGCGTGATAAGAAACAGTTTGATTCAATATTATGCTACCCGGCGCCTCCACTAAACATTAATCTGAGATATTCTCGCACGTCTGTGTTCGCGAGTCTTGCACGATCTGCACCGGGGTTATCATGACGTCATAGTAAGATATCCAGTGCTCGTTGTATTCCCGCGCCCTGAACTATCTACACCAAGACAATCATAACGGTCATAAGATATCAAACGTACAAATTGTAACTCAAAAGAATAGGAAATGTAGACGTTGGATTGGTTTAAATTGCAATAATGGTAGTTTTGAGTGTTTTTCTTTTAAATTTAATTTCGCACACCCACGTAATGTTTGGACTTGGGGAATGTTCCCAATTACATCTATTTTTTGTTAATATGGAGCAGCAGAAATTCTGTCGGTACTTTTCCTTACTGTTTATATAAGATTTATCCTTGGTGTTTTGTGTAATATATCACTTGTTCGTGATGGATCTGTTTTCAGAGGTGAATAAATATATAATAGTGTTAAATATATATAATTAAAACACGTTACAAAAAAACTGTATACCCTAACTACATTAATAGATTGATTTTATACCGGAGTTAGCGAGAATACCAGCTGACCCGGCGCCTCCACCAAATGCACGTACTTTTGTGTTTTTGACTCCCCATTGAGTTTAGAAACTTATTTGGGGACATTATAATGTCGTTATTATGCACTTAATTATTATTATTATTAATTATTATTATTATTATTATTATTATTATTATTATTATTATTATTATTATTATTATTATTATTATTATTATTATTATTATTATTATTATTATTATTATTATTATTATGCACAGTTAATTATCAGTGTAACATAATTATTGTGTGGTAATCAGCTACAAACACAGCTCAGACCGAGAACCGACTTTGGTTGTCTGTATTGGAAGGAGGAATACGAGGTATACCTATTCCAAGTGTGAGGTTTTTAAAGTATGATTTAAATATACTAGATTAAGTTTGTTGTGACAAAGGATCTCGAGGCAAATTACAGACATGCATTTCCGCCCTAAAAATTAATTCTACAAATTATGAAGTATTAATATATTTTCTCCACCAAAACGATTTTATTATCCATTTAAACAAGTTGTCATGAGTTTTTTAAAATTATTTTTGCATCGTTTAATCATAAAATGCTCATTATATATATATTTTTTGTTTTAAGTATCTTTACGGTAAATAATCACGCACAGTATTTTAGAAAATAACTGTTAATCCCAACGTTTCAGAAAAAACTATGTTTCCATTTTCAAGGGAAGGTTAAAAACAAAATTCAATAAAACAACATTTACCGTAAATATACTTAAAACATTAACCATGGATCACGAAAGCTTAAGACAAAACAATACACAACAATATATTAAGACTTAGTGTAATGAAGTATAGTTTACTTCAGTTCAGTTTATTGGGCATTTAAAACATGTCCTATGTATGTGTATCGGTTGATAGATAAAATTACCTGTTAACGTATTAAAGTAACAATAATAATAATTTCCAGCATTATGAAAAATTAATAGACCTAGCTAACCTTAATACGGCCCTTATAATAAACACGCTATCTATATCTGTCTCTATATCTACAAGTAACACCCTTTCTCCCTGAGTAGCGTCCTTCAAAGTGATACGGTAGCAGATTGTGTCCTATTTATTTAACAGACTTCCGTAAGTAGCGCGTGACATCCCTCACTCGGACACGTTGCTCTATTTAACGCCTTGGTTGTTTTCTACGTAGCAACCTGTTCTACATTTGAAGCTCCAGGGAACGTTAGTCTGGGCGTCCAACGCGGTGGTGCGTGCGCATCCTCCTAGCCAGACGGGCGACCTATAAAACTATTAACAAGTGTCACGGAACGTTAAATGCTGAGCTTAGTCTCTACTTGGAAGCGCCTGAAGCATTAAAGAGTGATCTTTTTTAATGGGGAAATAGCATGTTTGTATTTATATCTTTTTTAAGCAAATTAGCTCTGAACGTTTACACAACAATGGTAAATTAACTATTTAAAATGTAAAATACGATGTTTTCTAACCCTATCCAAGATAAATAGTACATTTATTGAGTATTAAATACAAGTGCCTGGGCTGAGCTTACAGCTAATCATTGTGGCTGTCTATGACAAACACGTAATGTTTTTTATAACTGTCTGTGAGTAATCTAGTGGCACATTTATTAACTCAAGCGACTACATGGCTATCGACAAAGAAAACGTTATAAATACAATGCTTACGGCGTTATACGCTACTATTTTTAATGGGTATCGGAATTATATTTTAATTTACCTATCTTATTATTACTAAGATTGTTTGTATGTGTACAATGCATTTTATGAAAATATCATCTGCTAAATGAAGAACGCTACTACTACTAACTTATATTTAGCGCGGTTTTGCCAGCCACTAAAGCAAACGATAGCCCGGAAGTTCTGCGCTCAATTGACCGATGTAACATGGATATTTGCCATTTTGGGCCATTTTGCAACCCGACTATATCCTGTTGCTACAAACACACATTTAATTAACAATTTAAACCAATAAGCGTTCTATTCAAATAATTGTTGACCCTTATTGAGCCTACTCCCTACAAAAAGACATTTTGTTCATATTGCAATACTTTTAAATGGACGATTTAAAGATTACTGTTTTCGAACATTTGTTCATATTGATTCATCATTGTTTACTTGTCATTGCAAGACAGACTTGTTTAAAAATCCTCTTTGCTGAAAGCGGGTTGTTAAAGTAAATCGATATTTTAATTACTTGCAAATTAAACCCTGAGTAGCATGGAATGTCATGGGAATGGAACAATGAAAAAACCTGGAATTTAAAGCGTAAATCCTGTTCTACGGTTCAATGTTTCATAGAATCTCATTAAATGTTAAATTAATTTACAAAAGAGAATCTATAAAAACATACAACAATGCTTCCCGTTTGATTATCTTTTGACCTTTTGTTCGAAAAGTTGGAAGGAAAAGTTGGACCGCCTAGACCAGGCTGGAGAACTATTCACTCACAGGACACGTGATTATGATGACGAACACGCGTGATTATTGAAACTCTAACTCCACCAAAAGGAGATTATAATTTGGCTCTACTGTGTTTTATTTAATGATTCTCAATGTGAAGTTCAAAGATATACGATATAGTCCCTTGTTTATGTGTGCGTCTCCCTACAAGTAACTACTCCCCCCTCCCCTCCTGCTAAAACAGAGCCACGCAATGTATCCAACTTGTACTAATAACCCCTTCATTACGCGGCGAATCACGTGCATTTCCTGACCGCCAGAATAATTGCACTGCCATCTTAATTTATGTGTTCTGAGCTACGTCGTATTCAAGCGGCTGCGGTGCTCGGTGCGGTGGTACGAGAAGTTTCTGGCGGTATGAGACCGATCTGTCAGGCATGAGACACAAATACATGCTGCGTCTGATTTCAGATTCATAGACATTCAGATAATATGTTACAAATGTTGTTTAACGAACCCTTGTTTTTTTAACTCACGAAGTTAAGATTAAAATAAAATAATTTCAGAACAGTCTCGATGGCTCAGAAAAAAATCATAACCTAACAAGATTAAAATTTTTTCGTTAATGTTGAGAACAAATTATCTAAATTATTCATAATAATAATAAAAATTGGATGAGCGTAGCGAGCGAAGCGAAGATTCCATTTCACTACACTGGAGAAAAAAATCCGGAATGTTTTTTTTCTTTCTTTTTTTCTTTTTTCTGTATTTTTGTGTGTTTGTCAGCACGATTCCGGCTAAACCGATACTCCAATTGCAATGAAATTTTCTGGAGACCTTCGAAATCTCTGAACTTAGAACTGCCACGTTTTTGAGCGCAATCGAAAAATTTTTTCTCATTAAAATCGCAATTTTACGATTTTTTTCGATTTTTTAAAAATTGCTTCGACTTATAACACCTACATGCTTTATCCGATTTTAATGAGTTTTTCACAGAACCATAATTTTATGAATTAAGATATTCGTGTGAAATTTGAGCGCAATCGAAAAATTATTTCTCATGAAAATCGGAATTTTACGTTTTTTTCTTTTTTTAAAACAATTCTTTGACTTAATAATTTTTTCATATTCGTGTGAAATTTGAGCGCAATCGAATAATTATTTCTTATGAAAATCGCAATTTTAGGATTTTTTTCTTTTTTAAAATTACGATTAATTAAAAAAATTAAAAATTAAAGTTTATTTTTTATTTAATTTAAATTAATTGGATGAGCGAAGCGAAGACTTCAATTTCACCGACCCCCCAAAAAATTTAGCTCGGGTGTTTTTTTTTTTTTTTTTTTTTTTGTTTTTTCCGTCTGTTTGTTCGCTCTTTACCGGGCAAACGGCATATGCGATCTTGATGAAAATTTGACACGACCTTCGTTTTCTCTGAACTTAGACTTGCTACATTTTTGGGTACAATCGAAGAAATATTTCTCATGAATATCGTACTTTTACGATTTTTTTCGATTTTTAGTGCGATATTTTCGTGCCATTTGGGGCCCAATTCTGACCAAACGGGTGGGGCTACAACGTTCATATTTCACATGGACATTAAGGTAATGGTGATGTATTGCTTTCTAAAAGAAAAAGTTGAAAAAGTTAGCCAGAATCGAGAGAAATAAAGCTTTTAATATACGTTTTTTGACTTTTTTGTGCGATATTTTCGTACCATTTGGGCCAATTCTGACCAAACGGGTGGGGCTACAACGTTCATATTTTACATGGACATTAAGGTTATGGTTATGTTGTACCTTTTGAAAGAAAAAAGTGGAAAAATTTAGCCAGAATCCATAGAAATAAAGCTTTTAATACAAGTTTTTTTACGGTAAATAATACCAATTGACAAGAAACAAAAGAAACTTGACAACATTCACCTTCGATGCGTAGGCAGCAAAACAAAGCACTTGCAAAAGTAAAGATATCCCACGCAAACTAAAACCTTTAAAAAGCTCATCCATCAACGCGGCGGGACTTTAGCGTTTTCCTAGTTTTAAAAAAAAATCTTCAACTTAGTAATGATTTTTTCACAGAACAACAGAAAATCCGCATAACACATGGCAGCTCAATGCACCAATTACGCTCATCCAACAACGCGGCGGGACTTAAGCGTTTTCCTAGTCATAATCATTATCATCATAATTCTTTATTTTCTATCAACGATGGTTGCAGAAATTGTTGCTATCATTCCACTAGAATTTAATAAAAACGAATCACGAACATGCATGGAAACAATAGTTTATCTATTGCAGCTCATGAATCTAGCGATAATATCTATGACTGCGCTTTACAATAGTTTATTGTTAACGCGAAGTAGCGAGCACTGATTGTGATATTGGAAAATAAACTTAGTCGTTTAGTGGAAATTATTACTGAAAGCGACATAACGAACGAGTTGGCAACTTTCAATCGATTTCCATCGTGTGAATCCTAATCTATGTCGTTTTATTGTGACATTACCTAGTCTGGATTCTGCTGGCTGAACTAAACTAAACGTACGGCTCTCTTATATGGAGCTTCACATTATACGGATTTCACTAACAAAGTTTGCCCTTCTAGTTAAGACCAGGCTAACTTTCTACAGAAGTTATGTTATTCTGCCTCTGAGCGAGGTGGATGTACTGGCCAAGGAAGGACGCCAGTAAGAGCTATCGTGACGATGACATGGTACCCAGACCCTCACCGGGCCTCGAACTATAGATACTATCTCTGCATATACAGAAGTAATACCTCATGTACGGCTTCTCGAAGAATAAATACATTTACATTATGTGCATACGTTACATTTTAAGAACAGAATAATTTCAAACATTGTTCCAACAGCAGTTTAACTTTTGACACGCTAATTACAAAATTGGATCCAATTAATAGAGAGGAGTTTATGTGTTTTACTTACATGGGTGTTGTGAGCTATGGAAACATTTACTGACTTTAGTAATGTGTAGAAAATATATCTCAAACCAAGTATAGGGCGAAAACATATATTAGTATTTCCCTTACTTCTTTTTACATTAAATATAAGCAAGTTTGATTTTCTTTTCAATGAGGTGAATTATTATAATTTAGGAACCAAATGTGAAGAAACGCTGTAATATGCAATGTGTTACTGACACACTTATATAACTATTTAACACCATGCACGTTTAGCCCTGGTAAGCAGGAAATAATGCAAAGTGATGGTAGATTCACGTTAGCGCATAAGTTTCTTGTAACTAAGTAGAAACCTTTTTGTTTTCTTTCGACTACATGGAAGAAAGAGTGTGGCTCATTAGGCCGCACAACGATTGTTTTTTGTCATTGAGAAGTATTTAAATACATATACTAGCTAGTGCTGAATTTATCACTGTTTGTTTTTAGCGATAAATAGAGATGTACATATTTGTGCTTAGTTTCTGACTTTTAAATTTAAAACATATACCAAATGTTTTTTTCCTTATGTTTCTTGATAATACATGCAGTCATCAAGCAGGCATGTCCCTACGGTCTCTCCCTGTAACGTGGTGTGCGGACTGCGTAGTTTGGAGAGAGTCAAGAGATTTTCTTTGCGACGTCTACTACAAGATTGATTTTACTAGGATTCTCTATTTCACTGTGTTTTATCATATTCTCAACGAGTATAAATCACCCTGCTGTATCCACTGTTATATGGGGTATCATCGATTCGATATGCAACGTGTATCCTTCTTAAGCCTCTCGAGTGGAAAACGAACTGAATTTTAACAAATAGGCCTATATTTGTCACTGTAAAAATTAGAAATGTCATGTAAAATGCATTTCGTTGTTCGTTGGGGTATAATCTATGTAACGCAGTGTAACTTGTATACCGGATGAATATCCGTCTCCAAATTATTTGATTTTAGTTTGTGTCGGGTTACATTTTAACGAACTAGCCCAGTCTTGGGCAGCTGGGTGGATAGAGTGAGGATTGGAGGCTCAGTGACCTCGCTTTTCCTTCAAGTCAAGGTCTAGACTTACTCACAAGTAAGAATCAGACCACAGCAGGCAGTCTCCGGTACTCAGTCGAATAATTATAACACCGACAGTGTTGATGTACTCTTGGTTTTGCTCGATTCGAGGGTACTCTTTCCAACTACATTTCAGCTTATTGTTGTAAAATTCAACACACATAACTTATTATAATTATGTGTCTGGCAATCATACGTAGATAAATAAAATACAACTACATACAACTAGTACATGTACTCTCTAGTACTCTTTTTTTATTTTATTCATTTATTTATTTATTTATTTATTTAGCGTGAATTCATATTCCGTTAAAAACCTGGTTTACAAAGGAGGACAACTAAATAAATCTAATGATATAAATGCAGACACAATCAATACCTAAAATAGTTAAGTTTGAAATAGTAATTTAAGAGACTGATCCATTTTCATTGTGGTTTCCATTAATAGCGTAAGCGGTAAAACGGTTTGTGTAGCGCGCTTATCATAATAGTTTATTTATACAACCAAAACTAATTTATCTCTAAACTCTACTAGTATGGCTATATATTATGTTTTGCCCGATCCGATTAATTGCTCATTGCGTCCAAAATATAGTATTTAATTAACATCGCATCATAGATATTGAACCCTATTGAAGGCTAGATTAGCAATCTCTTATACCTCCGCACAGGCGCGAGCGTACAAATTGAAGAGTAAATCGGCCATTTCAAGATGGCGATTGGCGTTTCAATTGATGCTTTTTTAATGCAAAAAGTATTGTACGGATTGTTTGATATTGTCTCAGCTTGTGCAGCATGGTATTGAACAAACAGAAACAATACGAAGTTATTACATAAAGGAATTTAGTAATCATTTGGTGTTACAGGCTAGTATGCTTACCTGTCAACCTGGCGGCAATCTTGAGAACTATTCGTGCCACAAATCGCTCCCATTGATTAACATGTAAACTGGAATTCAAGATGCATCTAATTGTCATGGAAGTGGACCACCGACTGCTAATCTAGCCTACAATAGGAGTTCAATATCTAACATCGCATATATACATAATGGTAGGTAATCGATATATCACATTAAATTGTTTCCTGCAACATAGTACGGGGTACACAAGATATTAAAATTGTTTAAAAGGGGTCTAGAATTACTTTTCGTGATTATGCAAAGCTTTAAACAATGGGAATTTAAATTGTTTGCAATGTGTTTATGACTTTACTATAAAGCGTTTATTTTTTTTTGGTTTTCAATGTAATTAAAATACTTCGTCAGTAGGCCTATCTTACATGTCAAATAAATATTATGAATGTTAATGTGCACACAGATATTACGTTTTAAAAGCCAACGAACCATCTCCAAATTGTTTTTGTGTTTTAATTTCTCAAGGACGCATTTTATTATGTACCGTTCCATGCATTAATGATTATACGTTTTTATTAAAGTTTTAATAATGAAAGAGATTTGAGGATCTCTGAAGTGTGAGTGTAATGAGCCTACTTCACGAGACAATGTCGCACTCAACGAGGATGCTACGACCGACCACCTAATAGGCTCTCATGCTATAAGTCCTAATAATACTTTTATCCCGGCTCTTCTCTCCCACAGGACACATGGACTTGTAATAGGCCGAGTGCAATTTCATGCGGTATCTTTTATTTGAGCCGTGGCCGGCCGGCCGGTCTGCTTATTGCAGCAATACCACTTGAAATGGCACTCGGGTGGGGTCGTGAGTCGTCGGCTCGGAGACGCCGAGCGTCGGGACGTCGAGCGTCGGACTCAGTCGGCGTCGAAGTGAGTCAGCGGACGGTCACGCTCGCTAGACGGAACCGCGCACTAAACTCGTTCGTCTAGTCGACTCTCGGGCCTGGCCACTTGGTTCGAGTTGCATGCGTGATAACGAGACTATTAACACTTATTTTCATTGCACACTTAGAATGTAGATTATATTTAAATTAGTGTGGCGGGTACAGTTCTGGCCCTTTACTTAAAATAGACCCCAAGAAAATAATACAAGTCCGTAATTATTACAAACATCGTTAGTTTAAATCCACATTAATTATTTTCAGATACCGGTACACATTTTTGGAATGTATATATTTACTCCCAAGCTTCGTAATTAAGTTTTTAGCCATAATATACATTAATATAAATACTCGTGTTTTAAGCTTGGTAAAAACTTTGTTATTCATCTTTATAACAGATAATTAATGAAACCATTCTTAAATATGTAATTATCTTCATTTATGGAAATCCATTACATTAAGAGAAAAATATAGCTAATATTATAATCTAGTATAGAACTAAGTTTTAGCTGTAAGCTATTTTGAAAGATATCTACAGATTGTGTGCAAAATTGTGCGTCGAGTTAAACACCCATAACTGTTTTGAAACGCCGATTCCCTTTGCCGTTTGTATTATATTCGGCATCTTTTCTACAGTTCAAAACGTATTCCATTTCGAGTGGTAAATATTTTATTAAATTTTTCCTCTCTGGAATGTGAGCTTACTAACCCGCTAAAAAATTGACAAATGTTGTGTTGTGATAACTAATAAACCGTTTTCGATCAAGACTCCTGTAGCAGTGTTGTGTAAAGTGAATGCGAGTGTTTCTCAGTTTCTCAGTGTTTTCCTCCGAGCATGTCGTAATGTTGGTAATCGTGTTTGTGTGCGTGTTGTTCCACCCCACCCCCGCCCTGGATCTTCTGCCTGAAGAGACAGGTCAGTACTGCTATAATGCCTAATTCCGGAGAACACGTGTGCACGCTTGAATCCCTGCAACCCTAATAGGGTTCTGCATTCATATGGAGGGCTACTTTTAATCCTTGTCAGCGCGTTAATATTGATGTGATGTGATGTGATCTGAAAAATTTGGAAAAAAATTTCTTTGTTGATAAACTATTATCAAATCACAATACTGGAACGAAATACAAAATAAAATACTTTACAGAATAATATTATACAAATTAATAAAGGCCTTATAATAAATCAAAGTTTGATATTTAAATTTCCGATTCCAGCGATGATCTTCTCACTTACTTCTCGAACAAAAGTTATCTTTACTTAATTTACTAACTAACTTAGGGCTCAACTTAAATGTAAACATCACATATTACGCAGCCTACGTAGCAAATAACGTATATATGAAACTCTCATTCGGGGTGGTCGTCGGTTGATCCCAGCCATCGAAACTCCTGACTGATGGGACTTCAAAGATTTTCTTTACTCATAGTCACAGCCAAGTGTCAATATTCCTATTCACTGCATATAGTAACATACATTGTTAAATTTATATTTAATAATAGCCGACTGACAAAGTTTTTCAAATATATGGGCGTAACATACACAAGATAAACAAAATAAGAAATGTACAGAAATAACTAGTTCATGCAATATTTCGATTTGGTTATTTGGGAAACACTCCGGTGGGTTGAATTGTTAATATTAAATACAATTCAGGATGATTTTTTTAATTTATGAACTGTATTAATTAACAGCTATAATACAAATTATTTAAAAGACAGAAGTGGTATTTATTATATGTATAAACACATGAATGACTATGAGGTACAGTAATTGCAGTTGCTTGGAACTGGCAGTCACTGGATCAACAAAACAGGGGGTGGGCGGAGGTTTTTAATTTCTCCGGGGAGTTCGTTATAAACTGACAGTTAGAGGTAGAAAACGTCCACTGTATGGGGTACTAATTGTGTACCATACAAAAATGAAAATCAGTTTAAGAGTGCTTAATATTTTTAGATGTAGGTTACCAACACAGCTGTAATAAATTTACATTTTCTTGCAACACGTCCGACGAAGTATATCAGAGTTCAATCGAATGCGTTATTTAATAATTGATTGGATGAGCGTAGCGAAGATTCCATTTCACTACACTGGAGAAAAAAATCCGGAATGTTTTTTTTCTTTTTTTTGTATTTTTGTCTGTTTGTTAACACGATTTCGGCTTAACCGATACTCCAATTGCGATGAAATTTTATAGAGGTATTTGAAATCTCTGAACTTAGAACTGCCACGTTTTTGAGCGCAATCGAAAAATTATTTCTCATTAAAATCGCAATTTTACGATTTTTTCGATTTTTTAAAAATTTCTTTGACTTAAAACACCTACATGCTTTATCCGATTGTAAAGATTTTTTCACAGAACCTTAATTTTATGAATTAATATATTCGTGTGAAATTTGAGCGCAATCGAAAAATTATTTCTTATGAAAATTTCAATATTACGATTTTTTCCTTTTTTAAAATTATTACGATTAATTAAAAAAAATTAAAATTTAAGTTTTTTTTTTTGAATTTTAAAAAATCTTCAACTTAGTAATGATTTTCTCACAGAACAACAGAAAATCCGCATAACACATGGCAGCTCAATGCACCAATTACGCTCATCCAACAACGCGGCGGGACTTAAGCGTTTTCCTAGTTATTAAAAAGTTCGTTATGACATATTTTATTGTTAAAAATTTGTCACCTTACTTCGAATAATAATTGCTTGCTCGAGAATCGAGTTGTTTCACTTAAATAGGCTACACTTATTTAATTTAGTGCTAACTATTAATGTACTAACGTCGCAGACATAAAAAACCTTTCTCAATCATTGTGTGAGACTCATTTATTTGTTGTTTCAGTTTATACCAAAATTTTAAAAAAAATCGCTTTCATTTTTATCCGGTTTTTCTCAAAAATAGTTTGAATGATAAGTGTCGTTACTCGTTTTTCGTTAAGTGAAGTATTGTTTTGAGCTCTTTTGTTGTTGATATTCTCATAAAAAATATAAATATTTAAAAAAAATGAGTTCTCTACTTTATATGTTGTATTTGTTTTACGAAGTGTGCTTGGTATAGTATTTAAAAAAAAGTTCATTCGGTATGGTGATATGTTCTCTGGGCCCTGCAGGCAGTATGTACTACACTTGGGTGTAATATATGGAATTGCCATGCAAACTATTCACTCTTGTGTAAACTCTGCATTGTTTGTTGTTTACAAACCACGCAGTGCCACATTAATTTGAATAAACATAACAAAATCAATTAATAACAACTTGCGTGCCTCGTCACAAAACGCATGACTAGTAATTTTGTGCATTTTGGGTGTTTATTTGTTTGTTTAATTGTTTACAAACATGTTTAATAATATAATTACAGCTATTGTGGCAAATATTAGAACGGTGTTTATACATGAAATCTACCAATTGTCGTTTTGTTTATGTACAGGGAAAGTTAATTATCAAACTTTATACTAGCTTGCTGGGCTGTAGGTTATTGAACCAAATTGCGAGTTGGCCTAGTTGTTAGTTATAGATGGATTATGTCAACAAAAATACATTTACAACTCGATGTTCGTAGCTACGAACGTATCCTCGGAGATAGGGTTGCTCCCGATACCATAATATAATATACTCTCTTGATGGCAATACAAACCAAATAGATAATAGTTGACAGTAAGAAGGATTGCTGTTAGCTTTAGGCGAACCCCATACTTACTGAAATCAGATGAATGATAAAATCGTTTATGGAATCCTTTAGGCCTCATTTTTGCAATCAAACACCCGAAAAACTAGTCATTATTTACGATGTGGATATACGGACGCAAATATGAACTCTTTATATTATATTCTTTCACCTTAAAAAATGATAAAAATTTCAAACACAACAAAATAATAATGTACACTTTTTTGGTCAATTATGATCATCGTTAGTTTATGGTCATATGGACAAAAAAGAAGATTTCACTTTTTGAAGATGGATCTAGATTTATTTTGATACCGCCTCCTGTTATCAACTTGATTCTCGTTCCACTGCTCAACGTGCAATATCATGTTGCACTCAATACAATAGTTTTCTGTACTCTATACGCCAAGCCCAAGGAACAAGCAATGCTCACATTGCTCTATTCAACTATATACCAAAACGTCTCTGATTTATTTCCAAGTCAAGCCCGATTAGATGACTGGAGTTTACAACTGCAATTAATGAGGTTTCCACCCGTGCGAGATGTTACGCCCTTATTAGTTACGTAGCACGGGCATAAATCAGGGACGCGGAGTGCAATTTGTCTCGGAACATTTAGAGGAGATACTATTACATTTGTAGTTTATCCGAGTTATGATAACAAAATGTCTTAATAATTCTAGGGGTACCGGATTCTTGGTGCATTAAACGATTATAATACACTATTGCGTGTTCGCATATAATGATGCTCTCTATATTTAAACCGTTAGTACGTGAGAGCTTAGTGTGTGATTTGTTAATTCATGATTATAACGTACCAAAACTTGCTTCATTGTTTGTTGCCTGTTTGTTTTGGTTTTATTAACTCGCCTATCCTTCACACCGCGAATCAGAAGTATTTTCGTACATCTTGGTCCAATTATTAGTATTCTTTCAGCTGAGACTTAAATCAGATATTTAATTATCTTTAATCTGTTACGCTAATGTTCGGTATTACTAAGATAAGGTAAGTTCTCAATTAGTAAATGTTTTATTATTTAAATTTAATTCAATTCACTATAAGCCATCCAACCACCTGCATGGCTGATTGTTTGCAGTAATGGACAAGAAGACATACACTTTGCTTACGACAGCTTAACTCCTACACCGCTTACCTTGACACACGTGCAAAATATAAACATTGTTTAGTGTTCAAGTATTCATACAACTTGGCTAAACATGCACACTTAAAAAAAACTCGCAAAGAAATAAAGAAAAGAAAAATGTGCATTACTGAAAAAATAAGAAAATAATGCCCTGACAGAATCAAGGAAATAAGGCATATGCGAATTAAGATAGCAAACCATTTTGCTGATTAAGGAATTAAAAGGTACCACTAAGTCCACGAATAACTTATACTATGAATATGTGATGATCTCCACACTGGATTTGAGTGACCAAAGTAATATATGTTATTTGTAATGAGGCCTTGCATTATGCATCGGTCGCGTGCCTAGTCCCGACGTAGGTAATGCCAGTCCGATCCTCTGTCTGATCCCTCCCACACAACTCAGCGCCAGCTTTCTTTCACGTCATCTAACTCTGCACATGGCGACTATCAAACTTCATCTTTCCTCTACGTCTACTCTACGCGATCTTCTAGATTGTTTTTCACATGGAGCGTTTCAACCCTCGACAGTAATGGCCTTGGAATGGTATCGGCCCGGCCCTGAACAGATCCAATGAAAGCGATGGAAATAGAGGGGGCGATTACTTGAAGTTCACTTGCGTATTAAAGGTCGAACCCTGGTCTCTGGCCCAGGAAACGTTTTGACGTACGATGTTACCGTGCCGTAAAATTGGATTTCTTCGAGATGTTTTTTATCAAGGGTTATATAGTATGTCTTAAAAACTTGAATGAAAATAATAATTTCGAAATGATATGTTGGTAGACGTTGATTAATGATACTGGAAGTAGATATGAATGCAAATATTGCGTTTACTTGGTATAATACCAGCCCGAGATGTCTAGATGAGATTTAATCACAGCACGAGAAATCTTGCCAAGGTAGTTAAAAAAAATTGAATGAAATTTTTGAATTGTGATAATATCGAAAACCATGTATACCTCGCGTGTGGTGCGCCAAGTAGAGCCTACAATAAAATACTCTTTAATTGCGTATTTAAATTTGGTTTGATTTCCATGTTATCTTTATAAACGCCTTTGACTATCTCAAGCATAATAATATGGTGTTTAACTAATTTGCACTGTCATTAATATGGTTGAAATACACTTACTGTAACACAGGTTCATTATTTTTTATAGCCTTTGCATGTTTATAATTTAACGTACGATTGTTAAAATTTCAAATGCTTCAAATATAATTTCGTTGACGTGTTAAGTGTTCAAGAACGTATAATTCTACACGACCTTACTATCTGTCTGAATCTTAACGACGAATAGTCTTTAGAGTTCCCGGGTGTCAAATGGGCTCATTTAAACGTGCAAATGTTAAAGGGCGTCAAAGGTTTGTGATAGTGTCGATAGGACCTCTCACATTCAATATGTGTCACTTTGTGTGCGGGTTTCTTTGGAGAGAAGCTGATTAGACTAAAAGTAGCGTAGGAAGTGAGGGGAAATTTGCAGTGCGCCCTTGGTCTCACTCGCCGAGGGATGGCAGCACTGTCGCCCACGCACCATGGCCACCGTAGCGACAAAATGTAAACTAAATAACGTTCTCCAAAACTGTTTTAGAAAAAAGAACACGACTATTTTAAAGCCAAGCCTTGGCCAATATACTAAGAAATAAGAATTGAGTAATTCTGAAGTGCACGAATAAAATTATGAAATTTTGAATCTCCTAAACATTGACACCACATCTGGTGAGGTTGGTATTAAAAGGGCAGGAACTTTGGGAACACGATTACCAACAAGAAAAATAAAACTTTCGAGATTGAAATTTCTTTAAATTATTATTTCGTTAAAATACTGCCTCTGTGGGATTAACTACTTGATTCATAACTTATAAAATATTGATTTATGTACAATCACATGACCAAATATGGTTGGCCCTACCTAATGACAGTTGTGCGTAATTTGACAACGTTGGCGTGCGTGCTCTCGCTTGATTTTGACGAGTGCCAGTTTATCTGAGACCAATTATAACTGGGCGGGTTGTGGTAGTGGAAGATTTGCATCCGAAACAGCATACTGCATGCATGAAATATTTTGCGTTCATACTACTCTACAAGGTAATAAGTATCTGCGCATACATAATCACAAAGAGAGTGCAGTAATCGTTTTCCTTCTAGCGTGAAATCGTTACTATTATAAGCTCAACGGGGAAGATTCTTTGTACGTTTCATATCAAGATCTAGTTAACTTGGCCCACCCATGCACGCATATTGTTAAATTCTAAGCTCAAAGAGATTATTACAATTATTCATGAGTAATAGTAATTATAATTTCATTGTCCTTCTTTGTAAATCCGTTTTTTAACTGAATAGAATAGACGTTAAATAAAAAAATACAAATAAATAAAATATAATTATCAAGTCATGAAACTGTTGACGTTATTATTTATATTTATTGTTTATTTATTATTATTTATTGCAGAAAAGGTCAGTAGACGTATGCAGCAAGCACAAGGTGTCTGCATGTTAGTCTCTTCACAATAAATTGTGAGAAGAAACAAACCATTATAAAATATAAACGTAACAAAATCAACAAAATATTAACAATTAATAAAGCAAACAGTGTTACAAGTAAGGATATGAAATATAAGTGGTAAGCGAAACTGGGGTCCCATGCACATGTGCCTTGCATAAAACTTATAAACATACACAAATTATACAAAAAATACAAATAAACACACAGTTAGATTTAAAACGATGCTTTCAACTTATCAAAATGCGAGTAGACTTTAAGACCTGGATTTTGAAACTGATAAAAAAAAATTTCAATCGTTGAGCCAATCCGTTTTTAAATGATATACTTGATAAATACGTTATTATTTTTAGTTTTATTTTAATGTTGATCTTTTTCAGTTATATATTCTGCAATTATCTTTACCCGTGACAATTTGTATTGTACGTATATATGGTTTTATGGCCTATTGTGAGAGTAACGTACTAGATAACTTTGTTTTAAGATAAATATGTTCTATCTCTATGTCTTTCTTTCGCACTGACAACACCGGATTGGGAGTGTCTATTGTGCATGATTCCGTGTGAGCTGACGAGTGTATCACGAATGACGCCTGCACTCAGTCAAGACGGGGGATTACACTTTTACTTCGATGAGTGTGAATCCAGATCCAAGCATTCAAACTTCAATAGAAGATTATCTCGAAGCGTCAACTCATTAATTTTCGTTTTCCTGGGTCGCAATTCAAGTCGGCTTTGTACGTAATGTTTAAGAGAGACTGTGTAGGGGGAGTATTCATACTGGTGAGCATCCATTACAATTCATAAAGTACCAGTATTGAAATTTGTTCTCGTAAATAAACTTTCTGTGATTGAAGGCAAGACAATACTGTCTAGACGCTTGATAGTTACAATGTGCGTGAGAAGGAAAGATGCGACTTAGCAGATTGGTCTGATTCTGAAATGCGAGAATGAAAGTTGTAAAGTAAAGGAAGCTCGGGATATAATCATAATGAAACTTTGTCCTTAGTTGAGTTCTTCGTAGATATTTCATAACCTCGTAAAACTTTAATATCATTTCAGAAAATAAAGATTTCTGATTTGCGGCGATACATATTTTGAGCCACGAAATATTTTATTTGGTTATGAGTTTATATGTTTGACTTAATTCACGTCAAATATCGACACTGGGCATTTGTTTTCGGCTTTTACTTTGAAATAAAAAGACTTTAATGAAACACTCTCTATGAAAATTGTTTACTAAGTGTTATGAAGAGTAATGGAACTATGATGTACGACAAGAGATTAAACTGACGAATGAGGTTAGGGAATGAGTTTAAGAGTTATAACTATACTTGCGACGTTCCAAGGCGTCATTTCAAATTACCTAATTGCATATCACAATTATGACACGGTTCATTACGCATGCATGTAACTTATAGTTGATTATGCTTAGAAGCTCCCACTAATGAAGTACCTATTCACCGCCGGAGATAATGCTCGCAATCTCTATGTTAATACGAGCAACGAGCAACTTTCGGGCGTTGTAAATAACATCGAGGGTAGATAATTACAGTACTTAAGATCACTCGCAGCTATCAGCCACATGACTGTGTTCCATTACACTCAATGTTGTTTTATTGTTGTTTTATGTATTCGGTAAAAACATGACAGCTTTGTTGTAAAGATCAGCATGTAACTCAACGGTATGTCTGCCTTGGGAATGTTCCTTCTTCAATAACAGACGTTGGTATTTTAATAATACCGGGTTCAGTAACAATATGAACACGAGCCATTACAATATAAACTAGCTTCCCTACAGTCTCCCCGGATCTAGCTACGTAATGTTCTCTTGGGTCTACACCACCCCTTGCCTTCATGACGGCTGCCTAGGTCTGACCCGACCCCGGCTATACCGTACCAACACCCTGAGGCGGCCGCCGCTCGAGGTCCGCCTCGTATACCCATGAAGAGGTGGAAAGCAGCATATACCTAGCAGCATCCCCTGCTCAGATCAAAAAGTGGCAGTTTGTGCCGAGGGAAATGAAATAAAATTTAATAATATGATAGTGGTCAGCTCTTACAAAGTTATTTTTTTCCTGAGCGACATAAACCGTATTGTTTGCAGCATGGATGTTAATTCGTACCATTGTGGTCAACAGTGTCAAACCCCCGCGTTGGAAAGTTACGTTAGAAAAAAAATCACATTATGTAAATGACACACAATTTTCTAACTTTTTGTTGGAACTCGGTGGGAAACTCTAAAGTAATTAACTGCGGATTTCGCCGTAATTTCATCTCTGACTGGCCAACACTTTTACGTTACACTTTATTAGGATATTCGCAAGAGAAGTAGAACGTCAAAGACTTATTATAACTTTCAACATTTCAAAAAAATATTTTACACGAAATAAATTTGTCCAATTTATTTATATTGAGGTCAAAATGTGTGATGCGTTATTTTCAAATATATCATTTCAAACTTCAATTCCATGTCTTTGGTCTTTAAAACGTGGCAGAATACAAATCCTCGGATTTTTCTGCAACTGACAGTCTTAAGTGTCGAACCCTCGAAGCGAAGGGATAAGATTTAAGGCAGTGAGGTGAGAAGATGTACATGCTAGAACAGAAAACAAAGGATTTGATAAAGATGCATTACCCGTTGTCTTCACCAGTTTACGTCCTGTCGTCACCTGCATCAAGCAGCACAGATCAAAACATCCATCCTAGTTTGTACGAGTTTTCTGACACTATCCACGCAACACAATATTGAAACTCCATCAATTACAATGATGGGCAACAGCGTTTCCCGTGCTCCATTATCTGAGTGATTTAAGGCAGGACATCCACACAGATTCATCATAACAGGGACTCATGAATATAGAGACAATATTGATTCAGAACAGTGACATATCGGTGCATGTAATTCACAGGAAACTACTCACTCGCCATGGATACAATATTCAATAGGGATAACACTGTTGCCCTATTCTCGGTGGGGAAAGATATAACACTGTCTTCCCCACTTTACGTTGTGGGGCCGGGGTTGTAACACCGACACAAAGAGTCCACTTTATCCTGAAATACATATCGAAAGTAGGCTGTACCCTATACTAGGAAATATAATGTTTTCACTAAAAAACTTTAAAAAACTTCACATTTAGCAACATTAGTATATTTTGTTTACAGGATGAAATATACTAGACATTGCCTATAATGTACAGAATGAAAAACATTTTGTATATAAACCTACACATTGGGATTGTGACAAAAATGTGTGTTCTAATCCAGCGTAATACATTCAGCAGCAAAGCGTTCTATAACATCATTGGATGACGTTATTAAGGAGTATTTCACTTGGATTCTTATAATTTATAATATCGAGTTGCAAGAGTTGCCCGTAATTTTTAATTCAAATAAGATTAATAAACGAAGCTTAATTATTCTTGTCTTCTCCGCACACCCCGGTTTGTTTTATTATCATTCCCTACATACCCAGCTACTGCAACAATCTGCTGTTTGAACTGTTCGTCTCCGAAGTTGAATGTACCATCACCGTTATATCGAAACAAGTTACGATATGACTCACTTAGTTCGAGCGGGCATCGAGCCCAGAGCCTTCTGTATTCCAAACACGCGGATACACCCCCACACCCACAGTATGTATTCAAGTATGATGTCAACATCCAATTTGTCAATCTTGCCTATGGCAATTGCATTGCGGTATTATTATTAATACAAAATACCCAGGCTGCGTTCATGTGACAGCATGTCATGTGATAATTTGTACGTAAATGATAATTTTATTAGTTAATGGATTAAATTAAATTACATTCTATGACAATTTAATTAAATTAATATATTGATTTAATTTAAATAAGTTACATTTAATTATCATTTAAAATCCTGCGCAAATTGCCACTGTGAACATTGCCTACAAGGCGTGGGAACCGAAATGCTGACACGATGATTAATAACATCTGATAGACAGCGGGTGATAATCACCCATTAATATCAATAATGTACATATTGTTTTAAACTTTCAAGTGAAGTTTAATCAGCAGAACGAATTCTTCTGGTCACGCGACTTTTCATTCTCTATTATTATATCGTATCTCTGGCGATCTCGCGAGATGCTATCTTTGCATCAACCAAACGAATAAATCCTTGGCGGCCTAATAAAATAGTGTGCGTTTATGGAAATGCTTAAATGTAAGGAATTGTTTCCGGAAATGAGTTCTTAATAGCGGTAAGATTTATTGCCTATTATGAGGGCGAGAGTTGGTGCTGTGGGATGGGATAGGAGGTCGTGACGATTCCAGGGGAGATATCGGTAGGACGAACAGTAGCAAAACATATGATTTATTGTTTACGCACAAAGGCCTATTTGCATAAAATTAATATGTAAAATGTGGTTTATTCTGTAACTACCGAGTTATACAACTTTTCCAAGGTAGTAAGGACCTAAGCATCAATTTTCAATTTCTGTCGTCCGTCCGTTTGTTCGTGTGTCTCTCTCACTACAGGCCTTAACACCGAAAAACCTCCGATTGACGTTTCGTTTCATTTGGTTGATATTTGTCCTTCAAAAAGGATGATACATAACATTTTTGGTGACCATGGGGGTTAGGTAGCTGTTTTAGCCCCATCCCTCCCCCCCCCCCCAAACCCCAGAAAGTTTGGATATTCATATTCTCGCCTCCACTAATAGTGCAGGCTGGGACAAGCGTGGAACAATAACGATAACCACCTTGCTTTGTTTTGAGTACTCGTGTCCTTGCTTGTATTGTATATGAACTTCGATATAAGGTAACACCAACATCTTCTCTTCTCTTATAATATGGTGTAGGAGTCAACAGGTAAAACGCATAATTCTTATGTCTATCTGAGAAAAGGTTTGCAATGCTTCTGATATAAGGAGATACTATTACTTTGAATAAAACACAAACGTAGTAATTGTTAGTTGAAAATTCAAACTCACGTAAATCACTGATTTTCTCCGTATGTAGTGATTTTTGTTGTGTTTTCCCTCATCTTTGTCCGGGAGTTGCTGACTATTGACACCAATAAATATAACCACCAATAAATAAGTCAATCGGCCGGTTGGTTGGTACGTCAGTCAGTCAGTCAGTCAGTCAGTCAGTCAGTCAGTCAGTCAGTCAGTCAGTCAGTCAGTCAGTCAGTCAGTCAGTCAGTCAGTCAGTCAGTCAGTCAATAACTGGGATTGTGTTATGAAGTAATCCAGATATTGTTTTGGATAATTAATGAGACTTGTAGAATTAATGGACTTATGTAGACTTCTGCATAAAATATATTTTCCATGAAATCAAAGAGAATAATTCATCGTGATATCAACAAACTTTGCGACCAGCTACGGCCGCGACAATGAGAGAGCGTCGCGTGCCAAGAGATCATAAACCAAACGGCTGCATATCAAATATCTATCGCAAATCCCTGATTTCGACTGAGTTTATCCCTCTGATTCGATTAGACCTTGTTGACTCGTCATTTAACCGGTCTCGTTCGATCCTGTTGAGTGACATGCGTCAATTAGACCGGACAGAACGTGTCATTATTTCGTTAATGAGCTTTAGAGAAACTGATGGAAATTGCGCGAGTGTTTCCTGCAATTGAGAGTGGTTTTAATGAACGCCCTCAGTGGATTTCATCAAATTATTAACATTCATAAAAGCCCAATTCGAAACATTACAATTTTATGAAGTTGAATACAAAACACCAAAAACGTGCAGTGAGAATTTGTAAATATATTTTAATGGTTTTGCTATTTGTTCCCCTGTCATTTCAAGTAAACGCAGAAGGGTGAAATTAATTATTTAGGTAAACGCTATCTACATGGAAGCATGAATTTATACCGTTTCGAGTACGTGTTGCTTGTAAACCCGTTCATAAGTTTGCTTCAAAATTGCTGGCTACAACCAAATCACGTATACATACGTTTACAATACGTGCCAGTACTTACCCCGGCTGTTTACAAATGTGTTGTTAAATGTAATGCATTCTTAGTTTCGTGTGTAACTTCCCCAAGGAAGTAATAAAGGAGCAATGTAAGTTGTGGCTCAGCTCAGTGCTGACTCGCAATACTAATAGGGGTGATTCGGGACTTATGCAAATATTGACCACGTTTCCCAAGATTATACTACTTGGTGAATCTTGTAAGTTCATATGGGAGAATAAGTAGGGTATCCATACCACCAGGTTTCCTCAAGATTGTACTATTTGGATAAGTAGGTCGGACCTACTTCAATCAATTCATTTGAGATGGACTTGTTACAGTTGGCCTAACTAGTAGTCTTCTATTGATATGCTGGTTGAAAGTCTCAATTTTCGTTATATGGCATCCTGTATCTTCAATATGGTGAGATTTCGTGTTCAATTGAATGTAATAATATTATCGGGTTATGCTCAGACGTCCGGGAGAGAAACCTATAGGAAACAGTCCTCGATTGGAGTAGCTAACTAGTTACACGTGAATCTCTAGCGCTGGATGCCGGTAGTTCGACACCAGCAGGGAATCCTAACTGAAAGTTTGTACCAAGGGGTTTGCCAGGCAAAGGCCAATAAAGATTTAGTTTCTTTCAAGAGGTTTAACACTCCCAGCGTTTAGATTGAGTTAAAAAATTTAACATTTAATAAAATAAATACATAAATTTGTATTTAGAGTCTACCACTCAGTCATATTATTGCATTTTCAGTGCGGTACATTAAATCAAAGCGACCAAGCCAAGCCTGTAGGCCCCGACGCAATCGACGAGTGAGCGATAACCAACCAAAGATCGATATGTTTTAATAGGAAATATTGCAATCAGTGGTATGGACAGTGCGAACATCCGCGAACCAACGCCAAAATCAACAAGGCAGATTCAAAACAACTTTGAATTTGTTATGTGTCTCGTTGCTAGGACGGCTCTAAAGTCATCGTTTACAAATTCCTAAGACAAGATGTGATGGGCGTAAATCAGAAGTTTGAAACTTTTGTCTATAGCGGGAATCGGACCTTAGGCCTTCTGCATTGGAAGCAGAGACGCTAACCACAATACCAACGATGCTTTTAACTAAGAGATTTCTTTTATTTATTAATTAATTTATTAATTTATTTTCAATTTTCTTTAACGCCGTTGGATTCAATGATGAATGATTGAATTAAAGAAACGTCATAATTATTCTGCTCCGAGTAAAGAAAAAGATCCATAAATAATAGTTTTAAATAGGTTATTTGTTTGGTAAGCATTCTCAGATAATTCTTCCATTTGTGTTTTAAATGTTGTGTTTAAATGTGTTTAAATTAAATAACTTTACAGGCAGTATGTTTTCAACACCACTTATCAATGTCTACACGTTTGATATTGATTCCAGTTTAACGGGTGTTTCCTGTGTCTGAGATTGTCACTGTACTCTGTCATGCCAGGATAATTCAGGACACGTGGCGTACGCCTGATTGGAATGGATGAATAATATTGACTTGCACTGATCGTATCGGCACGAAGGTATTTTGTTTGCGTTGTGACGCTTTCTGGAAACCAAACATCGTGGGGATTATTCGCAAAGAAAAACAAGTCTCTCATCGCATTGTGGCTGAAAAATATAAATCGTTGTTTTTAAAAAGAAAACATTATTTTTGTGGGCTAACGTATATTTGTCTTTCGATTAATCTTATCATTTTTTCATGACGCCTCCCTTTTCAGTTTTTAATACTCGATACCAAAATAATATCCACTTCGCTTCTACAAGCTCAACTTTTTCACGGCTCAAGTGAGTTTCCTCCAAACATCGACGTACAACGCACTTCCCACTACACCCACACAACGACCCAGGGAGCACATCCTTTCAGCTCGAAACTCCGCCCATTCTGGAGGTTGTAGGTTCGATACCAGACGTCGGCAGCTCTTTGATCGAGTTCTATTTACAGGCATAGGAAATTATTTCTTAATTCCTCGAACATTTACATTAAATAGTTATAAGTTCTAGTTACAAATTTGTGTCCATTCCTACAAAAATTTGTTTTACATATACTTTTTAAAAATGTGTTACCCAAACAAAGTGTACAAAGTTCTTCGCTCTAACAGAATCCTTCCGATGTGCTACGTCTAACCTAGCCCGTGTTAAGCCTCAAACTCCCACGTGTACCAGCCCTGCGTTTGATGGAAGGTCCTGGCGGAATTTCAATGAACCTTAAAGGGTGGCGAAACTCCCACGTGTACCAGCCGCTGCGTTTGATGGAAGGTCTGGCGAATTCAATGACCTTAAAGGTGCGAAACTACCACGTGTACAGCGCTGCGTTTATGGAAGCCTGCGGAATTCATGACCTTAAAGGTGCGAACCATCAGTGTAACCAGCCTGCGCTGATGAAGGTCTGCGAATTCAATGAACCTTAAAGGTGACGAACTCACGTGTACAGCCGCTGCTTTGAGGAAGGTCATGCGAGGAATTTTCATACCTAAAGTGGCGAAACTCCCACGGATCTTTAGAATTGCAGAGAACCTGCGTGCGTCTACGCGCAACTACAGCCAGTACTCGAGCGCTGAATAGGGTGCAAGAAGTAAAAATACTATCATTGTGTATCTGTGTACTCATTTATTATCAGTAAATAATCCAATAGATACGTAAACGCCAATCGATAGTTGAAAACTAAACTAGTGATGTTACTTTACGGTTTTTACGGTTTTTTTTTAGCTACAATGCGATGAGAGACTTGTTTTTCTTGGCGAATAATCCCCACGATGTTTGGTTTCCAGAAAACGTCACAACGCAAACAAAATACCTTCGTAGGGAAATGGGTGAAACTTTGAGTCAATTGTGTAAAACATAGATGGAGAGACTCACTATAGACCAGGGGTCGGCAACCTATGGCACGAGTGCCACGTAGTGGCACGCCAAGCTATTCCCTGTGGCACGCGCCTTGGCCAGATATAAAATTTTAATATCTCATGACAAACATTAGATTGGTACTATTTCTTGTTATAAATCTGAATTTTATTTGAGTAGACTAGCCTAGATAATACGTTTTATTAACTAGCAGGTCGTCAAATTTTTTATCCCCGACTATGCTTCACACTCACCACCTGGAGGTAAGTTATTTTGAGTGGATGAACGTTGAAAATCTAGAAATGGAACTAGTTGAGTTTCAATCTTCCGATCTCGGGGTTGATAAATTCAAAGCATTGCTAAATGTAGAAACCGTGGGTCATAGGAACACTGATATTATATCTGCCTGTTGGGCCTCATTACCTTCGAAGTCTAACTCGATGAAGAAAGTCGCATTTGCTCTTATGTCAGCATTCGGCTCTATAGCTATACACATGTGAGCAAGTGTTTTCACACATGAAAAATATTTTTGGAGCTGTACGCAGCCAACCCACACTAAACTACTCCGAGTTTTGCGTAAAACTAAGTCACGGACTACTCTCCCGACTTGCAAAAACTCAATGCAAATAAACAGCTCTAGGGAAGTCACTAGTGAGGCCTTCAACAATCTACGGTGGACGAGATCAGCACAAAACAAATGAAGGTGAATAGCAGAACATGTACAAAATATTTTTTTCAATTTCTAATTCAGCTTTGTAAATTGTAATATAACATAAAAAAAATAAAAAATAAACGCATTTGAAAGATCAAAAGTGTAAAAGTAGTATTAATGATGTAGTAGTTGTAGTGGGAGTATTGCAATGGTTATTTTTAGTGTTTCCTGAATAACAACAAATTAACATTTTGTCTCCGTAAAATTTTGTCCTGGCACGCGAACAATATAGCTAAAAATTTTAACATCATTTTGGCACACACGTTCCAAAAGGTTGCCGACCTTGCTATAGACGGTATATACGGTATCCAAGCTTGGTGTCCGAAGTGAGGTGTGACAGCGCCCCTAACTGGTCACTAGTAACACAGGCGGCTGCATTAGAGTGAGCTCCATGTGTTTAGTGAGGTATTTAATACACATCAACACATACCATGATTGAATTATCAAGCACATGATGTTGATTTCTGTTCAGCTATTAGAGGGTCGTGGGAGGGTGATTCGTCTCTTACTGACCGAGCAATAACATAGCGATGAGAGCTTATCTCCTCCGCTGAGCCAGGGAATAACAGGGTGTATAATACTCGGCTAGCTGACCGAGCAATAACATAGCGATGAGAGCTTATCTCCTCCGCTGAGCCAGGGAATAACAGGGTGTATAATACTCGGCTAGCGTGTGTGTGTATGTGTGTGTGTACCTTCACCACAAACCTGGGCATTTATATAACGCGACATAACAATAAGCGGATAACATCAGGTACGACCGAAAAAAGACGATAATAAGATAGTAACTAGGAAAACGCTTAAGTCCCGCCGCGTTGTTGGATGAGCGTAATTGGTGAATTGAGCTGCCATGTGTTTTGCGGATTTCCTGTTGTTCTGTGAAAAAATCAGAACTTTGTTGAAATTTTTTTAAAATTAAATCAAATTAAATAAAAAATTAACTTATTTTTTTTAATTAATCGTAATTTTAAAAAAGGAAAAAATCGTAATATTGAAATTTTCATAAGAAATAATTATTCGATTACGCACAAATTTTACACGAATATATCAATTCATAAAATTAAGGTTCTGTGAAAAAATCATTACAATCGGATAAAGCATGTAGGAGTTATAAGTCGAAGAAATTTTTTAAAAATCGAAAAAATTCGTAAAATTGCGATTTTCATGAGAAATAATTTTTCGATTGCGCTCAAAAACGTGGCAGTTCTTAGTTCAGAGATTTCGAAGGCCTCCATAAAATTTCATCGCAATCGGAGTATCGGTTTAGCCGGAATCGTGTTAACAGACAGACAAAAATACAGAAAGAAAGAAAGAAAGAAGAAAAAAAAAACATTCCGGATTTTTTTCTCCAGTGTAGTGAAATGGAATCTTCGCTTCGCTCGCTACGCTCGCTACGCTCATCCAAAAACATTTAGCTCAGAATGCCCGTTATTTTTATTAGTTCAACGGCATGTGTGCGAATGAAGGGGGAGGATGGTTGTCGGCCTACTCTAGATAGGCACATAGACAAGTTCAGACACGATACTCGGGTTAAAGTGGGTGTGGACCTGTCCATATAACCCTACACTGGCCAACCTGTCCCGTCATGTGACAGGTAAAATACATTAAACTTCTGTTACAATCATACCCATTATTTGACTCTCATAAAACATGGCGATGTTCTTTGAGTACTACTCTTCTACTTGAAGTGTACATTATTTCTAAGTGTCTTGTGTAAAACAAGATGTTGTTCTTCAGCTGTCAGCACATTTTCTGCATCCGTGATTGTATTTGTTCCTTCGTGAAGACCAACTTAACAGTACAATAAGAGAGCAATGACAGAAAAATCAACGCAATATAATTGCAATTCATGAGAATTACCTAGCGTTGAGTGAAATATCTTTGATCTGAGAGCTGTGTAGGCCTATTGTCATTAACGAAGTAGAATTATTTCATCTGGTTCTTTGAAGCGAGTTAGTCTATCGGGGCTGTGTCGCTGATGTCTTGAAGGAAAACAAGAGGAAGATCAAAGGGCTGCTTGTTTCAGGCGCGTTCAAAGGACCCTGCCATTGCAAAGAAGAAGGCATGACCTGCAATTCTAGTATTGTGCGCGTAATTAAGACGGGACTTCTTATCATGTTAGGGTTGACAGAATTAAGGAGAATTCCTAGGCAGATGGCAACTTAATAATGGAGTGAAAAGAAACTTTTCTTTGGCGCGCAAGAGTTTCAGAGACAAACTCAAGGTTGTTTGGTATAGGCCCTAGTTGGCGAGAAATTTCTATAAGGCTGGTTTTAAGTGAATGATGAAGGCTAAGTCTGAACAGCTTTACATTTCCACGAAAGTTTCTGAATGAGATATGACTCTTTTGATCCGAATTAATTTTTAATATTTTTTTATTTGCAAAGCTTTTTTCTCGAGATAATTCATTTTCTCATATACTTTTTGGAGAACTGACATTTTTCCACGGTCTAACGAAGGAAAATTTTATTATGTAGAGAAAATTAGATTTTGTGCTCGAAGTCTTTCTTCAGCTGTCCGACACGATAGTTCGGGAAATTTCAGTTTGGATGTTCATAATCTTAAAACTAGATTGTCATATGAAGATTATACAAACACTGTGAACCAACTTGCAGTCGCCAATCTAATCTAGTTTCACATAAACATTACGTTCGATAGCATGCTGATAATGAAGGAGCGCATAGCTTAGTACATTCAAATAATAATTTGATTAAAAATTTGAAAATTTAATCATTATCAGCCATCATTCTAGGATAGCTAAGGAGATATTTTAGAGGGAAAAAAACGAAACGAGTTGTTTTTTATTATTATTTGCATTCTTTTTAAGACTGAGGGAACTTGAATGCACATTGTAATAGTAAAAAGAACCAGCGATGTAAACCAAATTGCTACGCTCAATAAAATTGCCATAGTATATCAAAATATATGCTGAGGTAAATATTCGTGAATGTGAGGTTTTTTAACTGACACATATAGAGAGCTGTAGTTTTATTTACAAAATAAAGGTGTATTTGAAAATAAATATTGTACCATACACGGCATGCAATCTTTTGCAGGGTTGGGTAGTAACTGAATGGGGGGTGTAACGCGTTAATGTTTTATCAACTTTAATGACAAATCGTTAATTTTTAATCTTGAAACCTTTTAACGCAACATGTTAATTATTGATGTTATTTCATTCATTTTCAATTCAAATGCGTTTTATTTCATTGCAATTGCAAAACTTTCTCATTTAAAATATACATAGTTCATTACAAGTCTTAACCTTAAACAAATTCTATTAAATCTCAAAAACTGTGATATTTTTTTAATCCTACATGCAAAATACAATATACTTATTTACATTCATTAAAATTAATTTTTTTCACTTAACTTATAAATTGTGATAATTGTTTCCTCTCGTCCTCAATTTAGTTGTTTATCAAAAAAATTGTATACTTATTACAAGATAATTCTTACATTTAATATCAAGGCCCATTAATAAGAACATTATACAAAATTTCTCTCAGCGTAATTTTTACCCTGTTATCTTTAACTAAATTTTTAATACAATATTCAAGAGCAGTTTTACATCTTGGCATTCTGTTTCTATAATCCATGAAAAATTAGAATGTTTAACGTTTATTTTTAAATGTCCTCTTTATGTGAGGTCTTTAATTTAGTTGGCAAAGAAAAAAGAATAACACCAGCTTTAACTGGTCTCTGTTTTAAAGTTAGTCTGTGTTGGTTATGTGTCAATTACGAAATCTTGTATTCTGGTATTGAACTTTTTCGGGTAAAATGAGATGGATTATCTTTGACTGAAGAATTTCGAGAATGATAACAAGGTACGGTTAATATTCAGCTGCACAAAAGTTTCTGAAATGTCTAATTTTCCGAACTGAATATTCTGACAGCTTTTTTGACATTTAAGAATTCTGAAAGTAGACCCACCCAAATTAATATACCTTATTTATATGATTGTGTTTGAAAAATTTTCTAGTAATTTTTAATTCATTTTGGACAGATCTTTAAGTGCTAACATATCCAAGAATTTTATTATGAAGAGTAAATTAGATTTTGTATCAAGTCTTCTTCAGTGCACCGACAGTTTAGGGAAATTTCAGTTTGGATTTCATAATTTTAAACTAATTTTCTATAAGATATACATACCCTTGTGGAACCAATTTTGCGACGCCAATCTAATCTAGTTATTGGGTAACCATTCACGTTCGAACTTGCTAGATAATAAGGAGCGCATAGAACTTAGTACATTCCTAATAATAACTTTTGAATTAAAAACTATTGAAATTAATCTATTATCACCCATCATTATAGGATAGCAGGAATATTATAGATGTGCCCAAAAATTGACTGGGACCATTTTTTATCTTCATTATGATTCTTTTTAGATAGGAACTGAATTGCACATTATGTTAAAAGAACCAAATTTAAAAATTAGCTTGGCTGAATAAAGTTGCCATAATATTCAAATTATATCTGATATAATATTCGTGATGAGGTTTTTAACTGACACTAGAAGCTGTAAGTTTTATTTAAAATAAAGGTGTGATTTGAAATAAATGTTACATTCACGGATGCATCTTTTGCAGGGTAAGGTGTTACAAAGGGGTTGTAACGCGTTAATGTTTTATCAACTTTAAGGGCAAATCGTTAATTTTTAATCTTGAAACCTTTTAACGCAACATGTTAATTATTGATGTTAATTTTTCTTTAGCTACATTAAGTTATTTTTAGACTGTAGGCCTACATCTGTTTTATTGTAAATGAAAATCACGGGGCAAATAATAAGCCGCAAGTTGATCTTTTTGGTGGCGGTGCCGTGTTAGCTTACCACTTAAAGGTTCACCATCTCGCATTGAAAATGGTGGAGGTGCCAGGTCGTACATTTGTATACTTTCTGGGGGCAAGCCACTTTCTCTCCCCCCAGGGTCACCAAACACATCTGTACCATCCTTGTTGAAGGGCAATGACAGCCTTAAACACGTATGTCAGTCGGACGTCACGTTCGGTTTTTATGACACACGCACGGACGGACAAACATACACAAGAGTGATGCTATAGGAGAGCTTCGCTTCCTCATATCAACGCTCATATGCAACGATATACGTATCACTCTCACGATTATAGTTCTAACTGTGTCGTGCTACTAATCCATCAACCTATTAACATAGACTACTTGGGAACCACAACCATGGTTGCAACGGGCAACGGTTCCGATAATCAAGATCACTATGTGTACGGAATAATAGGTTTCAAACACTCCTGGACTAATTAATACGCTAATTATTGTAAATTCACATGGGATGTGAATTGTACACAATGTAGGACATATTGTTAGATTTGCAAACAAGAAGATCGATTCTGTCTAAAGATCTTCTCAATAACCCTCAATGCACGAACAGATTTAAATGCTCTGTAGTTTGTACTTATGTTACTCTATTTCCAACCTCTTCGTTCAAACTCTTCGTCAAATAGGGATTACAATTTAAACCAAAAAGTACGTCATATGAGGCTCTGTGACCAACAGATTGTCCAAGAACACAAAATATTATTGTGTATTGTGTCTTTGGTGGAGGTGCCGAGTCCATAAAAGTTACACTAAAAAATGAGTCAAAGTGTGCGTCACCAAACTTATCTTGTATTAACCTTGTTGATGGGAAATGTCAAGCAAAATCGCATGTCAACATGTTTTTTATCGTGAGACGTAACACATGCACGGATGCACTGTCTGACTGAACGCGTCCACCTCCTGACGGTTATTAAGTCGGATAACAAGTCGGCATCCTCGGGCGGGATAATGAAAGCTGGCTTATTGGCTCGAGCGAAACAATGACCGTGAATAATTGCGCGCACTTCACATAGACAGCGAGTCTTGAGCCGGGAACCTTTTAAGGAGTTCTAGATTACGACAGTTCCCAGCTTAGCTATAAATCATTGTTTGAATTTGCTGCTCATAATTTAAACAGTAGGACTGTTGGATTGAAACTCTGTGGTTGTGCCCTTGAGTTTCACCTTTTCCTATCATTGTTGTTCTTCCTCCTCTTTCTATCTTCTGTTATGTTTTAATCATTTATATACGAAACCAAAACTCAAATTCGTATTTTATATTAAAGGGAAGCACTACCGGTAATATTTCCTGATTTTAGTTAAATCCCACGAATACTTCGGAAATTCAAATGTGATTTCGAGGCCCGATGTGGTTTCGTGAGATTGCATTGAGAAATATTATAATCATTACGGCTTTTAAGAATATATCGTGAATATATGAATTAATCAAATTTATTCTGTAAATTAAACCCGCATTGATAGTTAACATTTTTCACCTAAACTTACCGAACCTAAATGGGACCTACATCACTTTTACGATGACCGATAATGATGTCGCTCATGAGATATTACTATATAGTGTCAGCTGATGTCACTGGCTTGAAATATGAGCGGTGTTTCATCACCAGGGGTGGCTGTCTTAGAATCACATAAATTGACTTTTATATTATTAGTTTAATGTAATGCTAAACTTATATTATTTTTCAATACGGCATTGTCAGGTAACTGGACCAATCCCCCCACCTAAAACCCGAGTGTTCCTGTGTCAAAAGTAGACATTCAGTCCCCAAACTTCCCTCACAGCATAAGCTAGTTAGATGGAGAGGGATGAGTTGTTGTTAGTGTACCAATACGAAGACTAGATAAGACAACATAATTAACTCTTCCACATAGCATAGAAGAGGGCATTTCAATAAAGAACTCGTTTGGAAAGAAATGTTCTGTTTAAAAGTTAATTCTGTTTAAATAACGTTTCGGTTGCTCAGGGGAGGTTCCATGCGATAATGTATTCTCCCTCCTTATAGGGCTCGTTTCCACTGTGAACTCTTTAGTCTTTAATGAGGGCATTTTAAATGCAATTTCATTGTTCGAAGAATGTTCATTTAGAATTAATATCTTCGGTTGTAAATTGCCTTTTGGCGTTTAACATTTCGAAATGTAAACGGTATGATTGTGATAACGAATGAAAACTACCACCTGAATATTGTAACAGTTTTTTCCAGTAGGATACAACTATGAATATCTGTTGATAAAGATCTAGTCATGAATTTAACTTCCGAAATGGAATCTAATGACATCGTAAATATATTAATGTAAATTTTATGTTAACTTTATACAATATCTCCTTGCCATCTGAAATCCCCTTTAAAAAAATCTTCCTTTCTCCCGATTTCAATTTGGTTCGTTGAAAAAATTATATATTTTTTATTCACAATTATAAATACAGAAATTGGTGTCATAAATTAGTGTCTTATTATAAATGGTTGCTGAAAAAAATATTGTTATGTGAAAATTTGTTTACGACTTCATTTCATTGTAGTGTGCATTACTTAGTTTTATTTACTGTCCTTTGTAAATAAGTTGTGCGTGTTAATTTTAAATCAATGAGACAAGTGTCATTATAGTTGCCTTAGTTTATCTCCCATGACATATATACTATGTTTCGGGCATGTATGATGTCAGTTGGCCAAGCAAACTGGACTTCTAAAACTCAGTCCCTGAACTGGGTAAAGTTATAGGGCTGTTGTTGACTAGAAAGGGAGTACGAATTTCCTCTGCACAATCATTTACTAAATATGCAGCAATAAGTTCTCCTGGGCTGGCAACAGTCGACATTTGATCAATATAAAATGCGTCCCGTGTGCTTAATGTAGAAGGGTGTGCTGTGCTGTAAAGGCAAACAATATTTCATTCCGGTCCCCGAGAGTAATTTTATACACACAACCCTTTACAATGCAAACCGTTATTATTTGCACAAAAATATTATATTTTCATTTCAAAGTGTATTTTGTCGAGAAGGATTTCAGTTTTCCGTCCACATTGGCTAATGGATTAACGCAATACACGAGGCTTTGGGCATGAAAAGGTTCTCGAAAATTGTAACTGGATTAACTGGAAGTCATTATAAACGGAAATATTATACAAAGTTAAAAAAAAAAATACTTCTATATAATATTGGGTTTTATGAGGTCTCATTCTATCTCTCTCAGTTCTGCAATCATTCCAATTATCTCTCGGTATTGATATATACAATTTGATTAGTTTCGAAGCGATAAAGCTATGAACGATTTTAGGCAAGCATTTCAAAACCTTTTTTAATGAACTAATATCCAGTACCTGAACTAAGGTTTACTCGGCAGACAAACTGGTAAACATCATCATCATCATCGCCACCGTCAATCATAAATGAAAGTTTATTCCAAAATACTTGAAAAGGGACATAATTTCATGACTGATAATATAATAATTTATGTGGGAAACCTGCCCAAGGTGCATGCATGCCCCTATTCAGGTGTCTAACCGAGGTATATTGTAGTTAGGACAATTGTGAAGGGATATCCGAGGGCTATTTGAGAGGACTCAATCCCTTGCATTCGCATTAACGACTAAGGAAAACCTCGGAAAACCCTTCAGTCAGGATTGACGGTCTCGACGGGATTTGAACCCGGGACTTCCCGAATCAGAGTCGCGCGCTTAGTGCTCGAACCACTTCGCTGTATGCAATGTATGGATGATTTGCACGGCAACATTCTACGTTGGTGATACAAGACATAACTCGATATTCTTTTTATTAGTTTAAAATCATAGGGTCCCGTGGTTTGCACAACAAAGAGTCAGTTTGCTTACAGCTCGCACGGTGTACGAGAAAAATGCGAAATAAGAAATTATTCAAGGGGTACAAAAGTGTAACTTGGGTCTATGGAGGGTTCCGTGTTTATCACAAATGGCAACTCACGTCCATTATTACTTGTAATGTAAGCCCTGCTTTTGAAGTTTTATCTATAGACATGTTCTTGTAAAAATTATGAGAACATTTTAATTGGTCCTAGATCCAATATAACTTTGATTTTACTTTCTTTCTGAACAAGAGAAAATATAAAAAAAGTTCTACTTCACCGAGCAACGCGAACACTTAAACCAAACTGTATTACGAACTAGGATGCAGCAAAATTGACTGTTTTTCTTTCGGGGATTACGCTCGAAAGCTTCTTACGTATTTTGAAAAGGATTACATTTTTCCATTAACCAAAGAAAAACACAGTGGTTACTGGATAGACGCTGTAATTTCCAAACAAAAAGATGAACAGGAGATGCTTCCTTAGAACAACTCCATGAAATTGTTTTGGCAAAAGAATGTAGATCCGTAAAGGGGGTGACGAGAGTGTTGTTGTTGATCGTTCTCCTATGCTCGGGCTCAAGAATCAGCTAGACCATTGAGCACGTCTCCACGCCTCGTAGAAGCTCCACAACCTCGGCGTCAGTAGACTCGATTAAACAAAACTAAACATAACGGAGAATACAAACATATCTGCACCCACGATTTCTTACAGCGAGAAGATCGAATCATCCGCAGGGGAAGATAATAAAAATAAAGTTTAAGACCAACTGTTACACGATTGTACTTCTCTGCTTGAAATTTGTTAAAGTTTAATGAAGTGAACAAAGGAAATTAGTGCGGAGAGAAATTTAAAACAGAATTCTAGAAAATGAAAGACAAAATACGAGTAAAATTTCTGTATGACGAGTCACTATGCCGAGATTGTTGGGCGTGTGGGAAAGTATTTCACTTTTAAGCAACGACTAAAATCCTGATTGTATATTTGTAGACTTGCAGAATTGTAGATTAACAAATCCGACTCGATAAGGGATTGAGCTCCGATCTATTCAGATATCAGACATTCAGATTAGAGCGTATATAATACTATTATTACAAGAAATCCGCTCGGAAAGCGGAAGACCCATGTTCAATACCCGCTACCGCTAGTTGGATGTTACAGTACAATATTCTACACGTGCTGCATGTGGAGAGAGCTGACAGCTTGTGTACGTAAACAACAATTTACGTTTTCACATTAGAAGATGATTAAGCTCTATGTTTATTGTAATGTATTTTGATGGTAAATAATGTTTAGAGCTTGCAATAATTCGATGTATCTGCATTTTAGTGTTTATGTTTGAAAAATTGGGTGCAATGGCGGAAACAATTCTTCCACATACAAGAAATTGACATTATTTAAATCCAGATATCGTGTAGAGAATACATTTATTTCTCAGAACGTGACAGAGTTTCTCGGAGATACTCTTTTTTACACCTTTACATGCCCAAACAAAACTTTCACTATGAAACACGTGTTCCCGGTTCATTATTTTGTAATTATTTAATAAACACTGCTTGATATCGTAAAATTGGAAGGTAATTGTTAATAAGAGCAATTCATTTTTAATTAGAGTTCAGTTATTGGATATTCAGTGAGTCAGTGAGTTGACTATAATTTATGACTAGGAAAACGCTAAAGTCCCGCCGCGTTGATGGATGAGCGTTTTAAAGTTTTTAGTTTGCGTGGAATATCTTTACTTTTGCAAGTGCTTTGTTTTGTTGCCTACGTATTGTAGGTGATTGTTGTCAAGTTTCTATTGTTTCTTGTCAATTGATATTATTTACCGTAAAAAACTTATATTAAAAGCTTTATTTCTATGGATTCTGACTAACTTTTTCAACTTTTTCTTTCAAAGGGTACTACATCACCATAACCTTAATGTCCATGTATAATATGAACGTTGTAGCCCCACCCGTTTGGTCAGAATTGGCCCAAATGGCACGAAATATAGCTGACAAAAAATCAAAAAACTTACATTAAAACCTTTATTTCTATAGATTCTGACAAGCTTTTTCAATTTTTTCTTTCAAAAGGTACTACATCACCATAACCTTAATGTCCATGTATAATATGAAAGTTGTAGCCCCACCCGTTTGGTCAGAATTGGCCCAAATGTCACGAAAATATCGCACTAAAAATCGAAAAAAATCGTAAAAGTACGATATTCATGAGAAATATTTCTTCGATTGTACCCAAAAACGTGGCAAGTCTAAGTTCAGAGATTTCGAAGGTCCTGTCAAATTTTCATCAAGATCGGATATGCCGTTTGCCTGGTAGAGAGTTAACAAACAGACAGGAAAAAAAAAAAAAAAAAAAAAAAAAAACCCCGAGCTAAATTTTTTGGGGGTCAGTGAAATTGAAGTCTTCGCTTCACTCGCTTCGCTCGCTACGCTCATCCAAAAAGTATGTATTTCAAAACATATTTTGTGCGAGCAAGCGGAATTGTAGATAATCATCAGCAATATACTCATATTGCTTGACGCGGATGGTTTACCCATCACGACAAATCACTCACTGCAAACGTGGTGAATAAATAACGTTATTTTAATAAATGTAATGTCAAATTAGGTTATCATTCAGAAAGAAGATTATACCAGATATTGAACGAAACCGACAATAAATTGTTTATTTCTCGTGGGAAACCTGCCCAGGGTGCAATGCACCCAGGTGTCGAACTCGGAACTAGGTATATTGGACAATTGTGAAGGGAGGTCCGAGGGCTGTTTCAGAATACTTAATTAACGACTGAGGAAAACTTAGGAAAAAATCTACGGTCACGTTGCCGGTCTCGACAGGATTTGAACCCGGGATCTCCCGAATCAGAGTTGCGCGCTTCATTCTCAAGCCTTAACACTGTCTGTAAGCCGACACTAAGGCAAGACATAACCAAAACAACAAATGTAATTGTCATGTCGTAAGAAATTGATGTTGCATTGTTGAGTTTTCTTAAAACTTAGAATCCAGCCCTAATCTGCACATTACGAGGTGGCGTGGCGTGCTTTCTCTGATAGCTTCTCGTCCGTCATGGAAGTGACACCGGCTACATAATGGATCTCGTGGATGGATTAACGTGCAGCTGTGGTAGCCCGAGTCCTGCTCGTTCCTCGAGGAGCGTGATCTGCAGACCAAGGCAGCTGGACTGACACGCACTAGAGTTTCCTAATATATAAGAAAATTATGATTTCCTAAACGTATAACATGTACGATATACATATTCTGGAAACGACTGTATGTGATTGCTTTTTGTATATTACACGTTCTTTCGTATGCTGGTGCATCTAAAGCAAAAATACTTATTTCTGTAATAATAATTGTATCAAAACTAGTCCCATATTGTATTACTTCCCAGAAATGAAATGCAATGACTTGATATGCAACAACAATTTCGAAATTATAATTATAATGTTCATTCTGGGCATCGCTTGCAAGTAAGAACTACGACATATTATGCTTACAAGGAAATATCTCATTTTACTTGTTTAGGACTCTTTTGGTAGTGATTAATAAGTAAAACGGTTTATACAGCCAAATGACTCAGAGGACACTTGCACATCTTCTTAAACTCTTGTCTTTTCTTTAAAAAAATAATTCCAAACATTCCTTGATTACCTCTTGGTCGCCTACCTAGTGGCTACCCACAACCTTCTCTCAGGTCTTCTTTAGCTAAGATGGATCCGTAAGATCTAAAATATCACCTTATTTATAACTCCTATTTCCACTCGCGGTATTCTTCTCAATCGTAATATTTCTGCAACTTGTCACGGTTGAAATGAGCGTCACTTCAACACTGCGGTATATTTCTCCCCGGTCTGTTTGTGAAAAGCGTATACTATATTCATATTTACGATGAAACTAAGATTAAACTTTTGACGGACGGAGTCTTAATGAAACATGAAACCTCCCTTTAAATGTGTTGCTTTCTGCGGCTGCTGTTTGAGTTGAGGGGCAATCACACCCTTCATCTCTTAAGTAGCTTGCGCTTAGCAGGCGAGAGTTTTCATTAACGCGAGGAGACTTAACTTAACTTAACCTTAACTTGATTTCGCGACAGAATCAGTTTCAGACAAGAAAACCATTATAGTACAGTGATGACCGTTGACAGTCACTCTGGCGTCTGTTATCCAAGCATTATACTAAGATTACAATAATGAATCCAAGAATGCTGTTTTCTCAATACCTTGTCAATGTGGTACCACGTACATTGGAGAGACCAAGAGACCTCTTGAGGTTAGGTTAAAGCAACTTAACGCAGCATTAAGTATGTTCCTCTAGATAGGCAGAGCATGTTTATGAGAATCACCATTATGTGGATTGGAACAACTCATCCATCATCATTCATGAAGCCAAACCACATAAACTTAAAATTAAAGACTAAAGAGGCTGCACTGATGTCTGTTACTTATAATGTAATAAGTGCACCTGGCATTGATTTTCCTGAAGTTTGGATAGATTTTGTAACTTTTCAGCCATATTGTTTGTTTCCTTTTTTCCTTTGTATTTTGTGAATTTTATAATTTCTTTTAGTTTTATTTAAAACAACTACAACCACATATTATGTTTCTTTGGTGTACTTTGTTTTGCTTAAATGGCATTGTTTGTTTGTTTTAAAGCCCATTTTTTTGTCATGTTGTTTCAACTGTCATTAAATACCTGTTGAATGAGGTTGATAAACTTGTGAAATATCGTAATCTTTGTTTTATTTTGAGTAGTGTATGGTCTTAACGATCATGATATTATACTAATAGCTGTTTTCTTGTATTTTCAGGTATGTTACGAGCTGTGATGCTACACTAGTCTATTATATTCTGGATTCTGCTCATCTGCAGAGTACAGTAGAGTTCTATTCCACCGTGAGGAGATCTTGACTGAAGATTTATTTAGAACAGGAAGGAGTAATGGCGGTAAGGTTATCAAACAGTTAGTATTATAGTTGTACCCCATTAAGTACTTGTTGCCCATACTCTATTGTACAGTGACACAGAAGTAATAGTGCGATGAGTGTTGATTGGCTCAATAGTAACCGTCTTTATTCGCCAGGTATGAACCAACTTGACACAATCAACTAGTTCACTACTATCAAGTTACCTATGTGATAAATCTTAACTCTAGGAGTCTGATAGAACAAATCGAATTCAAGCTGTGTCAGGCACGTTGTGTGTTCATGAATGTATTTAGATGAAAATAAAGAAAAAATGGAACAAGAGAACTTTTGCAATTACTCATACCATTCAGTCAGTAATATGCTAGACTCCCCAGACATCGCTAGAAATATAACAAGTTACTTTGAACCAAATGGCATCAAAGACGAGCAGGCGGGACAGACAGACAATGTCAATAAGGGTTCCCTTGTGTCGCAGCTTACGCCATCTCACTCTCGGCAAGAGAAATCTCATTTCTCAACGTTTTATAGCCTGGAGTTTTATAAAAATAAAAACTAGATCTAAATTACATTGAAGGTCCTTTTGAAAATATGCTTTAAACAAGCACTTTCAGAAATAATTGCCAGACCTCTGTGAATAAACTACTCACTTATTCTCTGTTTTTATTTTTGCGTTTAAGTTGTTACAACTGAGCTGTGTTGTGATTCTTTTATACTTCGCCCGTTATTAAATCACCGCTCTTATTATAATGGATTGTACTCTCTCACAGTTACAAACAAAACTTTGTCTGTATCTTGGAATAAAACAAGACTTGATTCTCTGTCTTCTGTTCGTACAGTTTAACTGACATTTATGTCTGGAAACCCGACTTTCTGATAGAAAACTTGTCACGTCTAGCATCTATATTGCTGTCATGTTAGTACTGCAAGGTAGCTATTTTTAAAGCAACTTATGCATGTTTTCGTAACGTTCTATCGATGCCGACGCACGCAATGCTGGCTGCTTAATGTGGTTGCTACCCCATTGAACTTTTGACCTCTGTAAGATAATATCTCAATTCTGTTTCGTTTCTTTCAAGAGTTAAAGTGTCGCAGTCTCAGTTGCTGTTGTTGTGGGCGGAATGTTGGAACGCCCCTGCACTCCTTGCTTCCATATGTAGGCCTTCTCCTGTGATATGGTTGTGGTTGCGGGATGGAAGCGTCGGTCTAGCGGCGTTCTCGAATGTTAATTTACATGCGAGAGTCTGAAAGAAGTGTGTTGCGAGAAAAGTTTAGGTTGCCTGGTTTAGAAAGCGGTGCGCGATTCCACTTGCAAGTTATAACCTAACTAATTGAAGTACCCAGCTCCAAAGACAACGCAAAACTTAAAGACAGTCCAGAAGTTTGTATTATGGACGGATCGGTTAGTTAACTTAGTTCCAGTACTAATTAATATGATTGAGTTTGGCTAGTAAGTAACTACTGGCGATTTATGTCACAGTGGTTGCATTTTGTTAGAGAAAATAAAAGCCACCAGTTTTTCCCTGCGAAATCAAATATCCCAAAAGTTTATTAATATTCTTTTGATGCCATGATTTCGTTACTAACTAAAGTCGATTATGTTGGTAAAAATAATCATAATTATTCATATCTTATTTTTATAAAAATTAATTGGTATTCTTACAGTTTTCAGTTTGCCATGTAAAGGAATCAGCAATAGTGATCTAGTCAACTTGCTCTTATGTTTCCTTACGATCGTTGACTATAGATGGCTCACTACTACAAGTTTTGATCTCCTGATTGAACGAAACAACCCCCCATAATATTCTTCTATGATTGTTAACTATTTTCAGTCGTATAAGCAGACATTTATTACAATTCGAGAAAACCTAGCTATTCATGTTTCCACTGCCAAGATAATGTCGTAAACATCTTACGTGAGATTTATTTAATGCTGATTGAACGTGTAACGGTGTGCATCTTGACTCTAGTTTCCCCAGACAATGCAACGGTAATGCATTTGTAAAGTAGGAATTCTTGCATTTAAATGGGATTACTCCCTAACATTTACACAGTCAAGCTCCGAAACTAAGACTATTACACAGTACGAGCATGACTTTTAGCTCATATAATTAATTCGCTTAGTCGTTTGTTTTAACTTTTCACTTATTTCAGTGTACGCTGCTCAGTAATTTCATTCTTGTTCCAGTTTACCTCTTCGAATGCCCATCTAGATAACAGTAAACACTCATTTGAAGCGAGGGGCATTTGTGTTCTAGCTAGAAATATGTTTCAACCTTATTCTAGTACCACTAGTAGCACGAGAAACTTTCTGCCCATCTTCCATTGTAAATTCAGACGACATGTGACTAGGTAACAACAACAACAAAAGAGGATTTGCATCTTTATTTTTAGGATAAAGATCACTTATATGTGTCACTTTTTTGTCCGTCCCTCTATGAGTACACGTGTCACATCTCACTATAAAAACCGAAAATTATCTTCGAATTATATACGGTTATTTTGTGCTAATCATAAAAGATACAGACTAATTTTGGTTACCCTGGTGTCCATGGGGGTAGGGTTATCCCTTCATACGGAGGAATTATCATGTACCCGGAACCTCCACCAAAGACGAATTAAATGCGTACAAATTAAGTATGATAACGGTAAGCTTCTTCTTACATTTTGAGTACTCCTGTACTAGTGTATGTCTACTTTTAACAGAACTGTCACATTCCTGTTACGTGAAGAAATTTCTACGTAATGTCATTCTAAATTGTGATCTTCTTTAACGTTAGCGTGATTTGCCAGTTTTCTTACATAATCATATTAAACCATTGAAACAATAACCGGTACAGAGCGTTACAACAATGAACAATTTACTCAACTCCGCACTACATAGAAAATGACCTCTTAAATTCTCACCCAGCCTGAAAAGTCCAACCTCGTAAATCATTTGCTATGAACTGCCCCCAGTAAACCATGTAATATAAATTTATCAACAGGTAGTTTTAACAACCAGGAAAATGCAAAAGTGGTGGAATAATTCACAACACGAAAATAACTGGAGGCCGCATGTATAATTTGGTTGGTATCACTGAAGGCATATTTATTGTTTCACGTGGGAATAAACACGTTGTGAACATAAATATTATCTAATCTGATGTATTTCATCGTGAAACTCCCTGATTAGGACCAGATCTGCAGCAAAGCCTGTCAAAACGTGTTTAAATAATGGGTTTTGCAATCCCGTAGAGTTTCATATGATATAAATCTGATTTTAATTGGTATTCGATCATTTAAATATTTTAATCAGTTTTATACCGAGTCACTCGTATCCTGTGCGTTATAATGTGGATACAAAAAAGAATCAAGAGTATAAACCAATGAAGCAAATGATTGTGATGTGGGTGTTTTTAGATGGGGGAAAATTCACTGTTGAGACAATATCATATTTGCAGAAATATGTAAAATGGCGGCCAACCTCCATTCCCCGTGTGCGACGAGTACATCCATATTGTTCGATGCCTAATTTGATATGTTCTACCGTGTATATATTATGGTGTACCCTAAATATGAAGTGAAGGTATTTTATCAACAGACTACCACCAATATAAACAACAAATCGGCGAACCAAAGGGGCCACACTTCCTTTGATCCGCTGTTTTTGTTGCATCTTTCTCATCTGTTTCGGCTGACGGCGAGAGCGGGTCTTTCTTTGTGTTCCTCGGGACGTGATAGGACAACATCCCCGGAAATATTTCCTCTATCCCTTATCCGATCTGGAGAAAGCCGATCAGATAGGCAATCACAGCGCGGGGAAGCCAAGCAACTCCCGGCCTGATTGTGTTATCAGATAACTCCCAACAAATCCTTGGTGTTTATCCATTAGATGTGGTTACTAAGTACTCGCCATCTTCCTGCAGTGCACCCAACACTTCAACAACAACCAAACAAGTTCATGGCTGTATCGACCTGTATCATCTCCCAAGTTGTTCAATCCAAGCGCTTGGATAACATAACATAGTGTTTCATTCAAGATAAATCAAGACACTAGTATTAAAAACTAAGTAATAGCTAAGATAAGTTTTCGCGCTTTTAATACAGATATTATATAGTAGGATCAAGTAACGTTGGCGGAATGCGGTAGGGATTTTGTATTTAAATATTGTCCGCTAGATGGTTCCTGCAAGTAGCTCAAGGAGGTTTCTGGGTTGTTTTGATGCTCACATCCATTAGATTGTTGTGAGCTTGATACTTGTATTTGCTGTTGTGCAAATTTTATTGTACTCTTGTATTTATAGTATGAATAACATGTTTTTCAATTGTATTTAAACTGAATTAAACCCTGACACGGTAGTGTGCTTCGACTCATTAAATCGTGACATAAATCATACGTGTTATTGGTTCTGCAATAAGTTTGGAGTTTAATTAAAATTAAAATTACAAAAAAACTATTATTAGTTTTATTATATGCAAATCAATAACACCAATTCAGCAATCTGTCCAGAGGCCAAATTCCATAATTTTATAAAACGATTTTAATTAAAGGTCATTGAAAATCATTTGTTTTTGTCCAAAATTAAATTGCAACTGTGTTTATTTGTTATAAACATAAAAAACACACAATTTTAACAATCTGTTTTTGAACATAAATAATTGTCAACACATACACAATTGTTGCTTATTTGCAGTTTAAATTATTACAATGCATCTTGACTTGCACATGTAAGAAAGTGTTACACCGGTTGTAGACTTGAATATATACCGTATTAATTAGTTGATTTAATTTATTTGGTTTAATGGCACGCCAACGTTTTGGTTATGATGCGCCACACAAGCCTAGGGGATGTGGAGTGGACAGACCGTGCTGGAGAGATTTAGCCACAGGCAAGGAGAGGGAAGGGCAGGTTTCTCTCGTTGCGGTCGTCTTTGTCATCGTTCGTTTCGTCATAGTCGTCGTCGTTGTCGAGGAGAGAAATGTCCCCAACAACGACTGCACAAGCTGATACTTGCGAGATGGACATTGCATATCTTCTCGCGTTTTAGGTTCGGCAGAAGAATACCATGGGCCAAATTCTACTCCGGGCTTAGCACATGCTTTATAAAATCTAGGTGAAACCCGAGAATTCAAAATCCATTAATATTAATCTTACCATTTCGGCGTATAGAATTCTAACGCGTTCTTTTGAAGTTTCGCTAGTTCTTATAAGCTCTTTTCTTGCTTTACAAATGCTCAGAAAAAGACTTTCAATAAATTGCTTCAAACGTACATCTCCTCGACGAGTTTTTCCTGCGACATTTGGGTCTGGAATTGGGTTTTCACGTAGTATCTTTGCCTCAAACGGAAGCTCCGTACCAAGAATATCAATTACTTGAGAAGCAAAGCCGAGCCTGAAATAACAGGCGATTGAGGGAGACCATTAGTTTCCTGAGAGAAAACACCCAAACAACACACCCACGAGGAGTAGGACTCTGAGTTTTATTTGATAAAGACAACATTTCGAAGAAGTGGTAAATTTTAAGACGTTTTCTTAATGAAAGAAATCATCCGCCCATCCCCTTAGGTAAAACATATCTAGTGCCTGACAATACGAGTCAATTCCGCGAATTTTTGACACAACCCACTTTATTAGTTCTGTGGCACAACAGCCGACTGTCGCATCTTTCGCATTAGAATATAAAATTAATTTAAAAGGTATCCCGTATTCGAGTGACGGGAAAAAGGATATGGGTTGTAGGATGTTCATTCCCCGCATCATGATCCAGGATATTCAAGAATCCTTCTTGCTCATTGCAGAGTGAGGAGTGAAACATGTATAGCAGGAAGCAGGTTAATCTCGGTTGTGTTCGACTATGTCCATCAAAAAATCGAATTATATTACTTTGCAAGATTATCCCAAATACCTTAAATTTATTTCAAGTAAAATGTTCGTCTCGTTAAAACGAAATTAAACGCATGGGTTAAATTTCGGAATTACAAGTTAAACTGTGCAAAGTACTTTTACGAATTAATACTCCTTGTCTCGGATTTTGAAAATTCATTTGACACCTTTGGCTTATGCCTCAGTCTGATTGTTTCAAGCGTCATTTTAACAATTGAGTGTGGATATCGATTCATCGTTTTGTATTCCTTTCCAACTAAATTTGAAAGTTATAATCAACCGAACCGTTCAGTTCAAACATCATAAACCTGAACGCGTGAACTTTTACCGAGCTACCAAACTCGCAAATTCGAGCACTAGCCAATGATATTAATCTCAAAGATTATTTTCCGTAAATTATCATTGAAATGTTTAAAATACAACCGCTTTAAGTGAATACTGCCAACTGTCGAGTGTATTCTTATGAATAAACAACACTTGCCGCGAACATTGCGTATTGAAGCCAGAGTTGCAAGTCGAACAAAACGTTACAAATTCAAGATTACTGAATCTCACAATAATATTCTAAATAGGCATTCTCCAAGTCATAAGGGTATTGTATAAACTTTGTCTTGCCTTCACCCACCAACACCCCCAAACTGTGTTGCGTGTGATAACTATAGGCCACATTCACACGCCATTACATCACATCTCAGCTCGAGCCTTGAAGAGTAACAAAGTTTTGACTACATTTACGTAAACTCTACCTTCAATTTAGTTTTAATTTAACTATGGAAATTTGAGACAAAGTAAATCTCAAGATAAATCTTATGATTCCTTTGGAAATTCAGATAAACTAACTTTAAGGAACATTCCGTTTCGAGACGGTGGCTGTAAGCTCCCGTACAATAAAGCTGCGCATCATAAATGTCGCACCAAATAGCATTAACATCAATTTAAAATGCAACATTCATATCTGTACACATTTTTAACATAGCGGTTGAACATCTGGGGCGGACTTGTATTTATTTTATACCTCAAAAGAGTCCCCCCCCCCCCTTTTAAAATGGGTTCTCAGGGAAACGAGAAAAGCACTTCTTGCTAATAGCTCGGTTTAATCTTAACAGTTTTTAGTTGAGTAGTTTAACTTTAGGACGTACTCTGCGATTAACTTTTATCACAGGCCTACATTAGATACCGCTGGTTCTAAATATCGTTAATACGCTCAAAGTAAGATCTCAGTGCGTATACATACATAAACAATATCCACGCACACAAATACAAAGATGATGCGGTAAATTTATATCAAATCCGTATACATGTTGCATATTTTATCTTTTTTTTATGAAGACTACTATATACAACGAGAGGTTTTTTACTGGTACCGAAGTTACTAAATATTAGTAAGTTACATTTTTTTTTATGTAATCTGTAAAACGAATAAACTAGTACATGTATATGTGTATCGAAATATTGTAATTTATATGACCGATAAATTGTTATCAGTTCATCTATTTTTAATACGCATTTATTTCATACATTATTTTTCGTCACATATCAAAATAGAATCGCATACAAGATGATAAAAACTTAATATTATATTATTTTGAACTAAGAACGAAGTGACCGTGTTTCATAGTTTATTGCGTCCCTTAGAAAGTGCGACTTTGCTACTTTTGTTTGGAATACTTATTGATTTGATGTATAGTTCTCAAGAATATTAATTAATTATTCAGAGTAGGCTGTAGGCGTTTTCGACAGCTCGTGAACATACAATAAATTACATGTGATTTGTTCTAGGTGTAGGTGAATTGAAATCTTTATCACGGTGACCACGCCTATCTAATTATTCTAAAATTCATTCTAGGTTTAATATTGCAGTTTGTAGATACATGAGTATTCAGTGTGAGTAAAACGAAATGTGATAACATATTAGAGGAAAAGGTATTTTGTACATAGAAATATCAATATAGATTTAGCCGATTGTCTTGTATGGAATAAGATAAAAGGGTAAGTTATGAAGACGAAGTTTTACGTGCAGTTATATACGTGGGAACAGAACTTTGAGAGAGATTCGGTCGATATCATCATAGCTTGGGTCTTGGGACCATCTGTTCAGACTTTGAAGCTTTTCACATACGACTTGAAAGCCACTAACATTCCATTTATGTTCTGCGAGTTAACATTCTGTGCGGGTATTACTTTTATTTATATCTTTGCCTGGGCGGATTTAAACAGTAAAATACAGAGTGCGAAATATTTCGTTGAGACTCGGGCTGTCGGTGTGAACCCTTAAAAATTGTTGTATTTGTCACGAATAGATGTTGAGCATTCATTTGCTGGAGCGTCGTCATGAGGGTATATTAGTATGGTCGTCATAGTTAAAAACATTGCCTCCTAGATTCGAGGGGCTACGAGTAGCATCTAGGAGGCAGAGGTTAAAAGATACGAGTTTAGAAAATGTTTGGAAGAAATGTGAATCAAATTCAAGATATAATAACAACTAAGATTTAAGAACTAAAAACTGAACAGTGTGTTTATCAATTAAATATATCGTCTTCGTGTCTTCAGTTGCAAACTTACTCATGCTCTTGGTTGAATAATGAAAGAATGCAGTGAAAACTTCGTACTGTTCTTCTAATAGTATCGCTGACGTCTATGTAGTTTTATGATTTCAAAGCAATCATATATTTGTTTAAACTGATCTCCACCATATCCTATGGTCATGGTTAATTATAAATCTTTTAGACGCTTTTAAGTTATCTTCTGAATTACTGTGTTGGAGATTTGGTGGAAATCTAAGTTTGTAATAAGTGTTACTCTCTTGAACAAGGTGTATGGGAAATAATCAAACGAATCATATGTTGGTAGTTAACAATACAAAAGTGTATGTTCCTGGTCTTATTAAGATCTACTCGTTATAAAAACTAGTAAGTAGGGATTTGAAGTTCTCACGCAGATACCATATTATTTTGCTACTACCGGCATCAAAAATTGATTTCGTATAGAAATGAACCCCACTCTTAAAGAACAATACAACATAGGCAGGGAATTCAATGTCTGCAATGATGGAATGGATGAATGGAATTTATACCTACAAAATCCAAAGGTCTATATACTGGACCTGTGTGGGTGAAAACAAAATACAGCTCTATAAATACCTCAAGTCCACCACAATGTAATGTATTCAGATCTGGAGAAAACATCACCAGTTTTCGTGTTTCCGTGAACACGTAATACCGCCATTAGGGGCGCCTCGTCGTAGAAATGCGCCTTGTATTGTTATTTTATGTAAATGCAAGGCCGAAACAATGTCTGGAGTTCACTAGATCGTCAAATCTCGCCTTGGGCTAGAATTGAATTAACTAAACGTGAACTAGTGCTTGTTTATGTCAATTAATTAACTGAAGTAAACGCACATTTATATTATCGTATGATGATAATACTTAATTCGTGTTGGCTTATTATTGTTTGGAATGAGTTCAACATTATTTATAAAATATTTTCATCTCACTTTCCTGTATATTTGTTGTGTGTGTGTAAATCATCGTTCTCCTCTAAATTAAATGGTTAATAATATTTTAAAAAGGGTAAAACATTAACTTCATAACATTCTGGATTGTTATTACTTAACAATTCTACGTATTTTTAATATTAATTTATTTACTTGTTTACCTTGCAAATATATAATACACATTAATACAGGCTTCTCTGTCACGCTATAATCAACTCATCATAGTTTTAATTATTTATGTGACCAACTACGTATGTACAATTGAACATTAATATTATAAACATGGTTCTTCGTGAAGAAATATATATAATCCGTACACTGGTGTACTTATATGCCTCATTCTTTGGGACTTACCCAAGTATTCTTACGATGGCTTTGGACCAACAATAATGTGTAATGTATTTATTCTTAGCAGAACGCATCTCGAATTCTTTACAAACCAAGTATTTCCTCACTGCTGCTTGCATACTGTTCAGTCCCCGCACATTGAGGTTAAAGTTGTTGATAATAACGATAGCATAGCTCCAAGGAAGATCAAGGTGGGTAGGTTAGAAGGTAACTTAATTTTCAAACTTCTCCCCTTCTCGACAAGTAATAATGTAAACACTCCGGAACGGCCGCGCTTGTATAGCTAAACTAAAGTGGATAACATTGCGTTGACATTCTCGAAACCTGTCAAACTGCATGAATATCTTTCATCTTAACTTACATACGTGCCTTACTCACAGACACGTGTTTGAGACCGTGATCACATAACGTTTAGTTTGAGGATTATTGCTGAGTTTCCTAATGCAAGAATAATTAATGTAGTTTTGATATAATCCAACACGAAGAAGTAGTATAGATTTGCCTTTTAGTAAAGATCTTTGCTGAAGAGTTTAAGGATCTGATAATTATGCAATTAATCATGCATTGTCAAAGAACGTAGATGTTAGGTTCTCACTTGTAATGAAGTACAGTAGTTTAGAATGTATATAGAATAGGTTTACTTGAGTACAATACAATATTAAGTACGTAAATATGAACTTAAAATATACAATGGTCTGTCAACAACCTAGTCTGTCACAGGTTCCATCATGCAATGAGGTACGCCGTGCATAGGCGCTCTCAAGCGGTGCCCGAGTGAAGCTTCTTGGCACCAAATTCAAATGGTTAAACACCACAGTAGATATCCGAACATTCTGTATAATGAAATAATTAAAATAATACTAAATCAATAAATAAATTGTTAATATCAATTCTTACTCTCAAAATCATTTTTTTATATCTCATTGTAAAATAAATAGTAAATTGGATATTTCGTCAACCGCCGGTTATGTAGTCACTCAAATGAAGAAGGAAAGATTCTATCAAAATATTTAGCTATTGGATGGACCCAAACGTCGACTTGTCTTCTATATCCATTCTCTTCGCTAGAGCAGATTCTCCTGTAGATTGCCTCCCTGAAAGCAAAGATCTTCATAAATTCTCGATGATTCCCCGCCCACCTCTCTGCTGAGCGTCTTTGGTCCGATGAACGGCTGATGACAGTCTCACCACCGAGGCAATATCCTCAGGTTCCGTGACGCATATCGCCCCATAACTCTGACCAAACAACTTGGAATTGGATCTGGTCGCGCGCGCGGCGACCATCACATCTTCTGCGAGACGGACGCCCACTGGGGCTGTTTCCGACAGTCGGGAGGCTGCCGAGAACTTGTTAAGTAAAAGTCTTGTTCGAATCCGGCGTCACATCCAAACTTTTGCTTGTCCTGTGTAGCAGATCGGACAGACCACCGGTTTGGAACGAATGTGTTTCTAGTTATATTGAAATGTCCGAGAAAGCAAGGAGAAAATAATTCCCACACGTGGCTTTTTATTAGTTCTGTCTATATGAGTACAACAATAAAATACAAACTTCTGTTTTTTTGTGTTACTCGTATTAATAGTTGTTTATTTCACCAAAGTCACTGATTAACTTTAAGAAAATAAATGTCTATGATTTGTGAATAAGCATTTAGCATTTTATTTCCTGGTCAAAGAGCTAGGAAGATAACTTTTTCATTTTTCCCTTTCATATAAGTTTATTTTCCTTTTTTTAATACATATATATTTTTTTAACTAAGGATTTTTAAGGATTTCGAGTTGGTTTACCGTGTTATTGTGAAAAAAACAAATACATTTTCGTGGCTATGAGTATAGTTTAGGCGATATGTAAGTTGCTTAAATAAATGTGTCACTTGTTTTATTGTATGTAATGTGTTCTCAGCTCCATAAATTACTCTAGATTCAGCAATTTATCAAATATTGAATTGTATGATTTTGGTGGAGGTGCCGGGTCGCAAGTAATCGTGTATGACACGCGTTTGAATTCCACATGTTTGTTGTTTTTCTTACTGTATTTCATTGTGGCCCTTTTTTGTGCCTGTGTAATTAATTTACTTTATTTCTTTTTTTCTTTAAATAACAAACCTATTATCTCAACTCTAAAATATCCCCCAGATGCGGAAAATTATAAATATTAAATTATTTTCGTTTTTGGTGGAGGTGCCGGGTCACGAGTAACAGTGTATAACACGCCCCGCGTTCGAATTCCACGTTCTTGTTCTAGGTATTGTGAACCTTTTTCGTGCCATTAAAATTTATATTTAATTCCAATTCGAATAGAGGGTTAAACCACATGCCACTTGGATAATTCAGTAAGTTAACCAGCCTCTCCAAGTTTACCTGATAAAGAGGGAAGCTAACTGGAATATCTACATCTATAATTCAATCTATATTTTTGTTATATAGTATATTGAGCATAACTACTATCTAATATTATTCCAATATATTTTTAACTAATTACAGCACAACGACAGAACATGTTTTAGGAACAAACTTAAAATTATCGCTCTATTAGGGTATGTCGTATGCAAATGCCATTCGTATGATTATCAAGAAGCATGCCACATTACACTCGTCACTCAACACGTAAAAAATTACGTTCAAAAGATTCAACAATTTTTGTTAAACTATCTGAAAGTAAAGTTTAACTGTTATCAATAACGTTTTGCGATTGTGGACCACGGAGTTGTGGACAGTGTTTTAATACAATGGTTGACATTTGCGATCAGTCATGAGCTTTAGGCAGAATTGCTTGTGGGATATTCGAACCTGCATCCTTAATTGCTACCCTCCTAAACGTCCAGTGTACGTGAGTCAAACAGATTGCTGCAGCAACACGTCGGTATGAATTGCACGTATCATTGATAGATTATTCATCAAATCGTCTGTGTTAATTAAATGTTCAAATTGTCCTTTAACCGTCGACCAACTCATTTTGTGCCATTTGGTCTTACAAATAAAAACTGTATACAAATTATTGCCTTCACGTTTTTCCCTTTGTGTAATTTGTTGCCATTTAATAACGGGTTGGGGTAGTTTAATTCGCAATTTTCACATCTGTTGTTCTGCATCATCGTTCAATGTGTTCTGATTTGGTTTTAATTAACTGTCATACACATTACCGCACGACGGGTATGTGTGAGGAATGTGCGTCACACGTTGCGCCCTGCTCACTGCACGCAGTTTGGCGAGGAAGAATTATGTGTGGCTCGTTGGTCTTGTTGTTAGCGTATCTGCTTCCAATGCAGAAGGTCCAGGGTTCGATTCCCGCCAAAGTCAGAAGTTTTTTAACTTCTGATTTGGACTTAAGTCCATCAGTTCTTGTCTTAGGAGTTTGTAAACGGTGACTTTGGAGCCGTCCTAGCAACGAAGAACATAATAAATTCAGAGTTGTGCTGAATCGGCCTTGTTGATTCTGGCGTTGATCCGCGGGTGTTCGCACTGTCCATACCACTGATTGCTAAATTTCCTATTAAAAAATAACGATCTTTGGTTGGTTATCGCTCACTCGCCGATTGCGTCGGGGCCTACAGGGTTGGCTTAGTTGCTTTGATTTAAAGTCCCCCACTGAAAATCAGTTATATAACTGAGTGGGTAGACTCTAAATAAAATTTATTTATTATTTATTATTTATTTATTTATGCGTAGCAACATTCACGCACTTCGGAGAGACAGAATCATGCGTAGCAACACTCACGCATTTTGGAGAGACAGAATCATGCGTAGCAACATTCACGCATTTTGGAGAGACAGAATCATGCGTAGCAACATTCACGCACTTTGGAGAGACAGAATCATGCGTAGCAACATTCACGCACTTTGCAGAGACAGAATCATGCGTAGAAACATTCACGCACTTTACAGAGACAGAATCATGCGTAGCAACATTCACGCACTTTGGAGAGACAGAATTATGCTTGGCAACACACACACTTCGGATTGTTGGATGAATTGGAGTGTATTCTGTGTTATTTCATTATATTTCGAAGGCTTTCACGGTTGTTAATTATGTTCATTATTTAGCTTACGGTTATCCGAGTAGTAGTTATTTATTTATTCATTTATTTTGACAACGTTTCGTGTTAATTACATAGCACTTTTTGAAGTCAAATACATTTTGAAAACAAAACTAGTAACAAAAGATATTACATAGTATTACGCCGTAGCAGTAATCCTGTGTATCAGCAGGAGCCGAGCTACGCGGACGTGATCGTTTATCAAAGGTATATAAAATCCTTCGCGTAGAAAAACGTAGTTGGATTTCGCTCCATGAATTATAACTCCGTCCAATAGGAGGATTTAAAAGGAGGAATCGCACAATGGGATTAATTGTCATCGCAACCTGCATCGAGCGATAAGGGATTATTGCTGATATCACTGCCCCCCCCTCCCCCTGGTAGCATGGTCAACGCATTAATTGTGAACTGTATATGATCAAAGAACTAATCTTTCAACGTTTTTTTATTAAATTGAATAAGCACTCTGTATATAAAAGCCCTTCGTATTAATTCAATTTGAATTTTATTGAACAATAATGTTTTTAATGTTTACTAAAAAGTATCACTACTGACATGTTGTTATTCAAAACATGCGTAAGCATTGTTTGGGTACGAGTCCGGATTGTATGTTTATCCCACGTTATGTATTTGTTTATTTTTTATTATTTATTTCCTTTGTCATCACAAGTCAATTGTACATCACTTAGGTCATTTAACAGAGTCCATCTAAATAAATTACCACGTGAAAGTGATAAAGATACAAGTTTCGCAGTAAGACACAGGGATTGTGATGGTCAAGAAACAAACATAATATTATCATTATTATACATTCCACATACGGAAGTGATACCTGACGAAACAAATCGAGATATATAATCAACTGGTTTAGTCCTGCTGCTTTACGAAAAGTTATGATTTGTTCGGATGGCATGTTATAAAAAAAATATCATGGCCGACTTTAAGTTTTAAAAATCTATTAATTCATTTTATTAATTGATAAAATTAACATTTTTCTGTGTGAATTAGTTACACCAATGTTGTCGGTACAGACACCATCGATAAGTGAACAATGGCCAACCAGAGATGCTCCAAACCTCACTGACCTAACCCAAGGATTGATGGATTTATGACCATAACGAAAGTTCAAAATTTTCTGCCTTAAGAATGACTCGAATCCAGGACCTTTTGTTTTGAAAGCATGTACCTCTGCAGCAACTTGATAATAATTCACCACACACAGATTGTGATTATATTCAGTCCTCTAGTATATTAATTTTGAGAGTTTGTATCCGGAATTTACTCTTCCCCCCATGTTCGGCATTCATCCTCACCATGCTATCTCTGGAACTTGGCTCACGTTTTTCTTCTCCGCTCTTAACTTGTTGCGATGTTAGCGCGCCGTTAGTTGCTGACGTCATTCGATGTGGTGGATCTTGAAGGGGCGAGTAACTTCGAACAGCGAGGGTAACTTTCTGCGCCCCCAACAGTTCCGCGTACCCGTCCATCACGGAGGCGATGAAATGGAAATCCGCTTCTTGATTCGAACACTAAACTCTCCCGGCAAACATATTTGAAATCGTTTACGAATGATGATGTATTTGTCAGAGTCTACGGTTAAGTTTCACCTTCCGTAGTAATTGAGCAGTTGAAGAGGAAAAAGCGAAACGCAGATCTCTATAGTATACGCTATATGCGCAAACGCAGCTCAATAATCGCGTTTAAATCCTATGTTGATACGGTCTAGGCCTACTTTGCTACTTCGTTTAAAGTTGCGTATGTCAAATAAATAAATGTTTATTTATGGTGTCAACATTTTTCAATGAATTCTAATGAGTATTATTCTACATCCAAAAAATGCTAATTTCGTGAACATTAAAAAATGTATCCAGTTCGAAAACAAGAAATTCGATGTGTAACTAATTGAAATCTGTGGGTTATCAATCATTAGATCAATAGTTATAGCCCAATTTCCAACTATGAGGTCTGGAATACGACTGTGGGAGCCTTTTAGCCATACCGTACTCTATTGCTTTGAGCATTAAAGTAACAGATACCATTCACAAAATTAAAAAAAATAAACTTCTGAGGCGCTCGTTAGTCAAACGAAGTCAGAAAGCCAATTTAAATATAAATTTTTGTCTATTTTCATTAATATAGATTATTAGCCGAAATACGTAATATGTAAAGATTACTGTAGATACCTCACCCCAACCTTAATTTTGAGTTTGAAAGATGGTTACTTAAGTTTGGTAGTTATCCTCAAGACAATTCAATAATATATTATTTATCTCGTTTTGATTTGCAACACATAGCAAGGCTAATTGTATTTTCCATTCCTCAATATCAATTAGAAGGCAAACTCGCATCTCCACGGTATAGACTCAGCTTTCTGAGTTTCACAAACATCCGCGGAATAGAAAGAACCAAGGAATGTTTAATCAAAGCTTCTTCAACTTTATTTGTTCGTGCTTTTTTATTTAGAGTAATTTTGACCATCTGTTTTATTGTGTGTCAAGAATGAAGCCAGGTCTTAATGAAAATATGTTGAAAGTAATGTGGCAGGTTAAAGTTGAACGTCCGTCAACTTCTATAAAATGTAATTTCAAGTCTTGACGGAATAAAAGGAAATGTTCAGTATTTCCCTAACTCCAACTTTCACCGATAACTTTCCGTCTCACGGGAGTAGACGGTTGGAAAAAAGATATCTATTTTGGTGGCTGAAGTTTTTATTGACATCGAACTAAAAGAATATTTTAACTCGCGAATTACGAAAGAACGGTTGATTTATAATTTTTTTCTCAAAAATATTTGTTAGTAATTCTGCGAAAAGTAAGTGAAAGTCGTTTCTTTTTAGTCGTGTTTAGATTCTACCCACTCTGTCACATAACTGATTTTCCGTGGGAAATTTTAATTTTAAAGCTGACGTAGCATAAAACTGTCTGCGCCTGCACCATTGACGCAAACAAAGGATTGCTTATATATCCATCAGCAATTAGTTCCTATTATTAGTTGTTAGTGTTGTGTATTTTGCCTGTCTTATGACGGGACAGGCCGGTCAGTGTGTGATTATGGACATTATTACATTTAAAACAACATAATATTCCGGTTGTACAACTTATTTACAAAATAGGACAGTTAATGCAACTTAACAATTATTGCAGAAATATTTTCAAGACGTTTGGTGGAGGTGCCGGGTCTTATGTATTATTATTGGTTGTTGGCATTATTATTAACACTTATTATTATTAGATTCGTAGGAAACCGGTGACGACTATTCTCTCGTATATAGCATGAGCTTCTAGCGTTATAAGTGCATGGTTGTAATAATCTTCCATGCCAAAGCTAGTAAACAAAAACACCTAATTGAAAAATATTGTTAGTCAGATTATGGAAATTTGATGATTTAGTCGAGCTATACAATGGGTTGACTATTGCCTCATGATGAAAACTTACAACAAGAATGGAAATATAAGCTGAATAGCAATCATTAAAACAGAGTAATGGTTTCTGCATTGAAATCAAATTTGTGTTTCGTCGTTTTGTTTTGTTTCGGTCTAACCATTATCACTCACAAAATATGCTAGTTTCGCTGCAGATGTCACAATAATAGTGGTCGTTATCTCCCCATAAATCATTTTCAGATCAGAATTGCCAGGCATGAACGCAGCATTGCTCCGCCATGTAGCCACATGTGTTTTAAATCATATGTTCAGTACTTCAGGCGATTGTGTTTCCTAGTTATAGAGTCAAATATAATAAACATATTTGTATAGTCGCAACGTTCATTCAAAGTTAAATACAACAGTTGGGACCATCGAATTTTTTTATATGATGCACTGTTTTCGCCATGGCAACTGCAAATACAAACTTTACAAATCCTCTACAAAGCTATTGCTACATACATTATTAATTATTTGTTTTTGGCATTAATTCTAACCTTCAAATATCACAAGGTTTAAAGTCTTGGCGTTCTACTTAGTGAAAGCCGGCTGTTGTTCGATTAATGCTAATGTACAATAAAATACGTTATGTAAATGAAAAATGAGCAAAAACGATAGTGTAACCCCTAGCCAAGACTTGTTGTTTCCCGATAAAGATACATAATTAATCCACTATACGATTTATAAAAAGTAATCCTAGTCTATAACATTATCTTTTGATATTTATAGTCATCACATGCATGTAAGTAGATATATTACTTTACTTCACAACAAAGTTCTGTAGTTTGGCGTTAAAGTTTGCCTCATAGGACCTGAATAAAGTTAACATAAAGCAACAAATTATTATGTAAATGTATTTAAACAGAATTAAATAACTTAAAGATGTATTAGTCTCAACAACATTGGCATATTTCTTAATTTACAAAAAAAAATCTTAGCCTCTTTATATCTCAATTCCTCTTCAGTTTGTTTCTGCTTCAAACGAGCTATGTATTTCTTAACTGAAAACTTCCCGTCTTGAAAACCAACGTTTCGAAACTTTACCCCGCCAACCAAACAAACACAGGACTACATTATTTCGCGTCTCGCCCCTTGTTTCATATTTCAGCCGCGGGTCTGTTATGTTGGTACGCACCCCTGCTAATAAAGGTGATTACACCGAGGGTCTGATATTTAATGTGGCCCTAGCTCGCATAAAACTACACCGGTGGTTTGCATGTTATTATTCCCTGGGCTCACATGCGCGACACCAGGGTCGTATCATTCAGTTAGATTGCCAACCCTAATAGGTCTAAAAGTGGGGCCCGGGGCATAAATCAGCGGACTACACAAACAATCACATGTTTGGTTTGGTTGTTTGGTTGGGAGGGAAACAACGACAAACCTGTACGTATGTCGTTTACATGTCGATAGCATAACGTGTGCCGTGTAAATTATTGCACCTCTGCGTTGAGTTAATTGAGGGATATGCTTTGGTTGCGCGCCGTTTATATTGTCATTACTATTATTGCGATAATGAAGGGAAATCTTTCGTTCGGTGTCATTAACTAGGATTAACATTAAAAAATAAACAAACAGATGAGGGTATTATAAAATTATAAAAAAAAATGAAACTATGTAACAGGTGGTAACGTTATAAATATAAATTATTGGACTTTTCACTGTTATTAATATATTAATTTAATGTGATATTTTCATTTCTTTACAGACATTTTTGTCAAAGAAACAATTAAAAAACACAACAGACAAGACAAAAACAAAAAAACATTTCCCAAAAATTTATAAATATGTCTGTGTCTTAGTACCAAATTATTAACAAAAAAGTTTTTTGAATAAAATAAAAATCACAAAAAACATAACATTGAATTGACATGTTGGGCAGTTGGTGTATGAAATAAAACTATTGATCTAGTGATGAAATTGATGGACAGAAACTCTTCCAAATGGCTGGATAATTAACACTAGGCACACAGATTGTATTGGCCACACAGGAAATCAAACCAGCTTCCTTAATTTTTCGTATAGTGGCATTAGATGTATGTGCCAGGATTGACTGTTTTCCCAATTTGTACGAAAATCACCATCATATTAACTGGGAAAACACTTCAATCCTGGCACATGAATCTAATGCCACAACACGAAAAATTGAGGAAGCTGGTTTGATTTCCTGTGTGGCCAATATAATCAGTGTGCCTAGTGTTAATTATCCAGCCATTTGGAAGAGTTTCTGTCCATCAATTTTATCACTAGATCAATAGTTTCATTTCATATACCAACTGCCCAACATGTCAATTCAATGTTATGTTTTTTGTTAATAATTTGGTACTTATACACAGCCATATTTATACAGTTTTGAAAAATGTTTTTTGTTTTTGTCTTGTCTGTTGTGTTTTTTTAGTTCTTAGTTTGATAAAAATTTCTGTAAAGAAATCGAAATATCACATTATATATATCACTACACTTTGTTCCAACATCATTTAGTTGGGTAAAGGGGTGTTTCCACCATTTATATCTTGGGCATCACCGAATCAGCACCGGCCTGCCAAGCTGGGCACCTCATCTTCTTCCTCATTTTCTTGTCGTAACACCAACTCTCTCCACTCTTTCCTGTCCTCCCACCATCTTTCTCTCTCTTCAACCACTTCCCACTCCTCTCCTCTCTCCTCCACATCTGTCTGTACTTGATCTTGCCATCTATCTCGAGGTCTTCTCACTCTTCTCATATTCTTTAGTTCAAATGCTTGTCTTGGGATTCTATTCTTCTCCATTAATAATAGCTTGATCTTTATTGTCAACGGGACCGTAGTCCCACAAGTGCAATATAATCTAACAATAAGAAAACTACTAAAAATACATATTGTTCTACTAGTTAACTTAAGCTAAAGGAAAGTAATTTAAGTGACTATTGTATAGTGCAGAAGGCATAAAGTTACGAACAAAATTTATGACATAGAAAATAAATTTCGAACTAAAAATGTAGATGCAAATTGAAGAAAATTACAGATTGTATATATTTAAAACTTACAGAATAATTATTATGTGAATTAAGGTTACAAGATTATGTAGGTTTTACTTTTATGCAATATTATTCTAATTCTATATTCTAACCGAATGCATCGTTGAGGAATACTTTTAGAGTACGTATTTCAGTATTGTTTATGTCCAGTTCAGGGTAGCGGCTTACAAGAGAATTGTAAGTTAGCTGTATTCTATTTACACATGAGTATTTAAACAAGTCGATGCGGCTCCGAGGAATAGCGAAAGTAAGTTGATTGCGAGTGAACCTAGAGGGAACATGCAGGTTCACTAGGACATACCAATTGCGAGTCGATTTGATTGTGCAATAACTTGTATAGAAATATAACGTCAGATGCCTTGAGGCCATTTTCCAAAGTTGAAATATCCAGACTTTTGCACAGGGTGGTATAATCCGCTCTATGGTACACAATATTATTTTTAAAACACACGAATTTTATGAACTTCTGTTGGACGCGCTCAATACTTTTGGTTTTCGTCACATGGTGGGGGTTCCAAATCACACTTGCGTAGTCAACTTGTGGCCTTATTAAGGCCATGAACAGTTTTCTAGTAGTGTTGATAGAGAAGTTCTTAGCACAGTTCCTTCTCATAAAACCGAGCATTTTTAGAGCTTTGGGTATTACCTGCCCTAGATGTGCATTGTACGATAGATCGCTGGCAATTTGTACACCCAGGTCTCGGATGGAGTTGACCTTAGCAAGCGCAAAGTTATTGAGATAGTAAGTGAAATCGATTGTGTTTTTTCTCTTGTTGGTGAATGATATGAAGTTGCACTTAGTGACATTAAGATTGAGCCTCCACGTTTTACACCAATTTGAGAAAGTTTGGAGTTCTTGTTGCATTTGTTCACAGTCGTTGACGCTACTCACTGGGCAGTAGACCTTGAGATCGTCAGCGTACATGAGGCATTTACTGGTCTTGAAACATGATGGTATATCGTTAACGAATAGTGTGAACATCAGAGGGCCTAGAATTGAACCTTGGGGCACCCCTGATGTGACAGGTTCAGTGTCAGAAGTACCGTCATCAATCAGTACGCTTTGTGTTCTACCAGAAAGATAACTAGATAGGAGTTTATGTACTTTACCACATATTCCGTAGCCTTGCAGTTTGAGTAGTAGGAGGTTGTGGTCTACACTGTCGAATGCCTTGCTGAAATAACTTAGGTGTAGACTGCATCAACTCGACTTCCGTTGTTTATGTGAGATGCAATGTGAGTCGTGAACTGGGCCAGGTTAGAGACTGTTGAGCGGTGTTTTTTACGAAGCCGTGCTGCTCAGGTGCGATGTGATTAGCCACGTGGTTGAAGAGACGTTTGTGAAGGATAGATTCGAAAACTTTCGAGAAAGTCGAAAGTAACGAGATTGGCCTGTAATTAGCTACGTTGTATCGGCTACCTTTTTTGAGCACAGGTGTGACAACCGCGTGTTTCCAGCGAGTAGGGAACACACCAGTGTTTAGGGATGCATTGAATATTATTGCCATTCTTCTCATATGTCCATAACATAGTAGTCGCTCCTTTCCCATCTTGAACTTTAGGCTCTCTACTCCTACGTTCTTCCTTATCATACTACTTCGTATCTTGTCTAACTTTGTCACACCTGCCACACTGCGTATGAACTTCATCTCAGCTGCCTGTATAGCCCTTTCTTCCTTCCATTCCATTGGCCACGTTACAGCACCATATGTTAAAATGGATAGATAGTACATCTTATACAGGAGCATTTTGCATTTTTTAGGGAAATGCTCATTTCAAATTAACTTTCTGATCTTTTGGTAAAACTTTTCTGCCAACCCCACTCTCCGCTTAACTTCAATCCCTACTTTTGCTTCATTAGTCACAATACTTCGTGGGTATTGGAATTCATCTTTTTCCTCCAGTTCTACTCCCCTCAGTGTGATCCTATCTTTATATCTTCGAGACTTTTTGGCTCTTTGCATCAATAAAACATCACTCTTCTTAATCTTCATTCCAAATTCTTCTGTCTCCTCATTCCATTTATCCACCTTCTGTTGTACTTCTTCACCATTGTCTCCAAATTTAAATAAATATATTAATAACAGTGAAAAGTCCAATGATTTATATTTATAAAGTATAAAATTAGTTTTTTTTTTTTTAGAAAACTAGAGGTTACGTTTTGTATGTTGGTATCGAAAATACGGGTGGGTGAGTTGAAGTAACGAATCGTTTTATAATTTAATATTCTTGACTTTTACTCACTTTACATTGAACTAATCTCTATTTAATTATCATATTATTATATTTTATAAGATATGTTTTATATATTTTTTAAAGTTTCAATGTAAACTGAAATTTCTAATGGTAACCGACATTCCAAAATCCAAATTTATGTCTGCTACTCGTTGTGGTTTTTGTTGGTGTTTTTTTTTCATTGTTAATCTCAGCACACTTATTTTTTGCGAAACATCTTTGAGACGAGCTTCCGGGCAGTGACGTTAAGAGAGTGAATTAGTTAACCGTATGTTTTGCGGTCGGTCGATGTCACCCTTGACCGCTGTCCCCTGTCGCTGTCGTCCACTCAAACCACCCGCAACTCAACTCCGGGGAAGAAACAACAGATGCGAGCACGAGAGCAAGAGAGACGGTTCGTTAGTGTCCACAGCAAACAAGGAACCAGGCTTTCGAGTAAAGACGACAGAGAACGATTGTTTTAAAATTATATTTTACGCCTTGAAGTTTGATTTGTCAATAGGTTAGTCTCATTATCACTGTACATATAAAATTATTTCTTAAAGATTTACAACTAAAGAAAAAGAAAATCGTTGGGTATTAATAAATACTATAAACAATGCGTCAATTTATGAAATAAAGTCCAAAGTTTTAACTTTTAAAACTATGAAAAATATGAATTAATTGATATACGCATTTTTGTGTCCATTATACATGTTTATATTTTTTATACTTATTGTTGATACTGTTTATATTTCCCAAACATTCCTTCCTTTTGTTTAGGCATTTGAATTGTTAAAACAAATATGAAAATGTTTAGTTATTTTGATTTCCTAGAGCTCTCGTTTTGATCATAAATACTGATGTGTTGAGGCCCCGGGGGACAGGAAGGGGCGTGACTCTAATTTCAATTTATTAACCATGATTTGTAATTTAATAAGCAAAAGTAAAATCAACATAAGTTATTTTATCATTGCTTTAAATATAATTACAAACATCTTGATGCAAAAGTAGTAATTATTATTGTGAAAAACAGTTTGTGTAGTATAAAGTGTGTAGCAGGCTATAAGAATAATATATAAATTTTATAATATATTACCACGTGATGGGTACTTAGCTTGATTAAGATCTAAACGTATGAAAGCATAATAAAAAAGTTTTCTTTAAATATTTTCTTTGAAATAATCCGTGTGATAACCATATTCCTAAAAATGGGTTTGAAATGTTTGTCATTCTGTCTCCGTGCACGTTTATTAGAGCCTGTTGACACGCCATTAATTAATAAGCCACGTACAGCGTGTGGGGGACAACTGCTCTCCTACTTTGACAAGGACCCGCGGGTGTTGTTCATCCCAAACGCTCCATTGTGTGGTTATAAATTAAACACAAAATATAATTAATTTGACAAAGAGCAATAAACAAATGTGATAAATTGTGACCGGTCATTTTGTACTTTAAACTCATCTACCATGGTTGAAGGTTATATTGAACCGATAATAGAAACAAACAACAAAATGTAGTTTGGGAGTAATTCTATTAATTCTTTTGCAATGGACAATGGTAGAGAGCGCCCAATTCGTAATAATTTGATTCGAAAGACTCTTGAAGTATAACTTCTTTATTATATTCAAAGGAAGTTAAGTCCCAATATTATCCATGTACTTTAACTAGGAAACGCTCAGTTGGACGCGTTGATAAGCGAGCACGTGCTATAGCTAGACCCACATTGCACATTTTTTTAAATTTTTAAATTTGCGACGTTCGCTGTCCACGGGGCCATGTTTCCAATATTATTTATTATTGCCAAGGTATTTGGGTAAACCCGTGGGTAAACCTTTACTTTGTGGATAAAATCCACTGCCATCTAGAGGACCTTGACATCATTTCCTTGGGAAAACTATTTTAACTCTTTGGTAACAAATAATACACTGCTTCCTCGATAGAATTTTGATTACTTCTAGGTGACAGTGCATAGTGGCCAGAAACCTCGTGCGACTTTTCGTTGCCATGGTAACGATACTTTTGTTAAAATGTAATTTCCATCTACACTACTTATCGGATCAAAATAAAATTAACATATTCGTGACGGACGGACATTCTAAATGATTTGGCCACCTCAGATTTTGTCGCCGTTTAGTTTGAAAAATACTTTCGATTAACTTTAATGTAACTTTGTAACTTTTTGAACGATTTTGCCACAAAACTAATGGCATTCAATCCAGTACGAAGCTTGCGGATGGTCCAAATTTCAACTCGATCCGAACCTCCGTTCGAACGTTATGGCGGGACATACAAACAAACAAACAAACAAAATAAAAACAGTGACTATTTTTTCCGGCAGAGTCAAATAAAAACGCTCGCTTCGCTCGCTTAATAAGTATTTATTGGACATAACACTGCTCATTATCAATATTTATTTGTGATATTTCGAATTTTATTAATAAATTATGAGTCATCATGAGTACTCTTAGTACACATTGTCCACCTATATGGAATATTTTTTGTCCTAGTGTATCTTGATCCAATCCTACGTTATGTATATTTTGATATTGTCAATAATCTACTTCTTGTAATTTTGTCATCATCACCATTTTTTGTGATCTTGTTCTACTGTAGGCCTTTATTTTATTTTTTGTCGTGTTATTATTTTATTTTTATCAATTGTGTTGTCAGATATTTTGTTTCATGGTTATTTTGTTTATAATTTCTTCTTTTATATGGATGGGGTTGTTAATTTTTCTTTTTCGACCTTCAGTTTGCAAAAGAGTTTTGAATCAAAGTCGAAATACCACAAATAAATATTGATAAAGACCGGTGTTATGTCCGATAAACATTTAAAGAATAAATACCTGTTCTATTAGTTTATTTTACCTAATTATCCATGTAATTTAATTTGAGAAACTTTTATCGTAGCCCGCAACAAATAAATGTTGATTAATTAAACAGCTATGATGTGTCTTTGGTCGATGTGTTTAATTCTCGTCTCCCTCTCCTTAACCCAAGGCAGAATGCATTATCTCACCAAGGAAGGTCTGATTCAGCGTTAATATGCTGTATTTATTTTAGAAGTTAATGCGTTCTGTCTTAGGGGCGTACACCTGGATTTCTTTCCCCTCCCAAGGCAAAACGCACTTGCTCATGATAATTTGACTGTACACGGCACACTGAGCTATGTTCTGAGATAATTCTTTCTTATTTGGCAGTTGACTTGTTTGTTCAGTGCTGTTCTTCACAAACCAGGATCTTCACATTTCTACACTTTAATGTAATCGCCCATCACACAAAATGCTTTTGGCATAATTTTAATTTTAAATGTTTTCCTTTGTTCAGTTACAAGCTTTTATTTTAAGTAGAAGTTAACATTTCTGAAATTCCAATCTCCAAAAAAGTACAAAGGCGCTATAAAACAATATTCTTCTTAGTTTCCGCTTTTTCCTAAATTCTTACTATGAGAGAGAGAGAGATATACTTGGAATCTTGTTAATCGGTACTTTAGTAAATTAAAAAATTAAAAGGTGAACCCAAATCAAAAAAATCATTACACAATATATTCCATACTGTAGGTTGTTTCCAAAAAAAATATTTACTTTATTTTTACTTGTTGGTTTAACCAGTTTTACCATTTTACCGTGATTGTTTTTTCAAATAAAAGTTGTCCATGATGTTATTATTGCATTAACCTTATCCCCCTAAATCGCATAGCTTCATGAATTGCGCAGCTAAGTAACAAACATGGCAAAATGACAGCACGAACTTGTTCGAACATAAAGCAACAACTGACCGAGCCACCTTAAGGCGGCGTCTGCAAATGGAGACATAGCTTCTGGAAGGATTAGGGAGTAACATACCCGGCTAATTGTGGAACTAGGGCTGGACTAATAGGCTTACAGGGAGTGCAGACTTAACCCCGGCGTAAGCTGTTGGTGGTTCCCGGGGGCTGGTTCGAGAATCGAAACGTTATTTTGGAAAAACAACGTTTTTAACCGATTGACAAGTGAGACTTCTCTGACTCTGACAGAGGCTCTATTGGTCCAAATCGCCTATTGGTAAATCTATTTTACTAGCAATGAATCCACCAACCACATTAAAAAATTATTTCGTTTCAATAATTTTTTTGTGTAATTGCATACGTTACTCAATGTGCATGGTATCTTACATTTTGTTGGAGATTTAAATATACTATTCATCACAAAAATATGTGCTGTTACTTTATTTCTCTAGCATGATAACTTATTGAGAATGTATTTTTTATAAAATGACGGTTGCTGGTTGATTTGTCTGGAAATAGTTACAGCAAATACCGGTACTATAGAGTTCAACGAAAATAAAACACATAGAGTCATGCATCTACTCAGTCACGGAACTGATTTTTATTGAAGGACTTTAAATAAATTTAATACACAATTACATGAATATTCTTTTAAACGAAATAAGTTTGTTATTAAGAATTAATTTTGCTTATCACTACCGGTGTGTCGAAAGCATTTAAATACCACATTCATTTTAAATGCCGCTATTGTTTGCTTCTAGTAAATCTCATGCCTTTTTTGAGAATTTTAAAAAGGAAAACTTTTTAATGACTATGAGAACCACCCGTTTTCGTGTGAACAGCGTATAGTTAAGATACGCAAAGAAAATAAGTACGCCCCAGAGTATAAACTAATGGTCCATTGTTCTACCAACGTATACATACTATGGTTAATATTATTTTATCTTAAATTTTTTAGAAACTACTACTAAAATATCATACACAAGTGCTTTTAAAAGTACAGCATTTGGCTTTCCAGTGTTAAGGACTAAAAAAAAACAATTCTCTTTAATAATGTTAAACATAATATGGTTCATATTAACATGGAGTGGGAGGGCGCGGCACCATGGATGACGAGACAAGCAACTGTCTCCTAGTCTGACAATGTAAAGCAAACCAAACTTTTTCTAAATTATATCTGCTGTAGGCTTCACACCGGATTCACCCGGTGCGTCCATCTTCTGCTGACTTATTAGGGTACTAGTCACAGGTATGACAGGTAATGGCGGATTTAGAGGACTATTGCCGGTGACGGGATACAAACCTGCGACGTTCGGAATTAGGGCTTCACGCGTTAATCATAAGCTACATCTTACCTCTCTTCACTTGCTCAACTCATCCGATATAAATGAATACATATAATAATCTAAAAAATACATAAATAAATACATTCGTATTTAGAGTCTACCTAATTCTCAGTCACAGAACTGATTTTCAGTGGGATGCATTAAATTTAAAGCAGATCAAACAAACCCTGCAGGCGCCAACACCATCGACGAGCGAACAATGACCAGCTACAGACCGACATATTTAAGTAGAAACCACCGAGCAATGAAGCTGGACACGACTCCACCCGCAAACAGTGTCAGAATTAACAAGGCTGATTCTGATCAAATAATTTTTTATGTGTCTCGTGGCTATAGGACGGTTCCAAAGTCACCGTGTACAGATTCCTAAGCCAAGAACTGAAAAACTTAAGTCCACATCAGAAGTTAAAACACTCCTGACAATAGCTGGAATCGAACCCTGGACCTTCTGCATTGGAAGCGGAACACATTAAAAGTGTAGTTAATGTAACGTAGCAAATCATTCAATGTATTGTTCACATGTGTTTGGTGTTTGCAATAACAAAACATCTTCGTCACCTTCTCCCGGTGATAAACAGAATTCGCTACTTTGAAACTCGCAACTCACATCCCTTATCTCATCCATCATACTTACGCTTTACACCCAATTCTACTCTTCGGTCTACATCTTGGCTCCCTACACTCTACCAGCACTCCGTTGCACTTCCTCATCCCCTCTAGACTATCTACCGCATGCACATTTTATCCAGCCTACATCAAAGGTGGGTCCAAGTCTGCTGTGACCGTTTACCTGGATACACTTGAGGAATTCCAGTGGATCATTAATTCCTACCCTCAAAGCGAAAATATAAGCCGTGTCAACAGATGAAAATTCCCAACATAAGCCTCCAGCAGTCCGGTGAAATGTGAGCGTCCGATATTGAACATGTTTGTGCATGTTAGCGTGTAATAACCAGCGTTTGTGGTTGATTGCGCGGCAATGTGGCTCGGTGAGAATCGTTTAGTTTCAGCACCGCAGAATGTCCAGTTAAATCGACACCATATTATTAGTTAATACTATGACTATAATTTTTGAAAGCCCGCATTAATACCGGTGATATACGAGGCAAGTTTTGTTGTGAACGCGGGCCGGGCAGTTACTCACCGGAAATGGGTACGGGCGACTAGGAAGCACGTAACTAGCCATGGGTATCGGTCTATCTAGTGCATCAATTATTTATAAACCCAATGAAGATAAGAGGTAGTGAAAGATTGTTCCGTTGTTATTGGCTGGTTCGAGTCCCGGAAATGGAAATGAGTTATGGGAATGTGTAGCGGTTATTCCGGGGGGCAGTACTTAGTTTTAGTTATTGGATATAGAATCTGAAATATACGGCCAAATATATAATGTGAATGTCGGTATTTTATGCTAACGCGATATCACGTAACACATTTCCGAGTATTGTTAGGACTTCGTAGAGTAAATGCTGTAAACAAAATGTCCCATGAAGGATTTATTTTGAGATGAGATACGATATTATTACATTTGGCTTATTATCGTTACAGATGACGATCATTTTAGTAATGACGAACTAAGAGATAATTTTTGCTTTCACGACGGCTGTGCACACAACTATTGTATATGTTTTCTGTAATTTGGAATTAAAACAATATTTTTAGTCAAATTCTTAATTTCAATTTGTCAATAATGTGAAGTACAACTTCTCTTCATCATTGTCTCAGAATAGATGTTTAATCCAAATTGCTATCTAACTATATGAAGCAAACAACCTACACGTGGATTGAGTCGTAAGTCACCTGCCATCAGACCGTGAAGACGCTTACATCTCTAGCTGTTGACTGAGATTTTTCTCATGGAAATGTCAAGTTTATAAATTATGCACCAAAACACGCTCTTGTGCTTACGCCTTAGCGTTCTTACACGTTAAAATGCATCTCGCCTCTTACATTATTTACGGGTGTTTACTTACCTCCAGTAACATCTTGGATGTGTACATAACTTCCTCTAGGGATAATGCAGCTTAGGAAGTCCCACTTACATGAACTTAGATTGACAAACGCAAGCATTAACATGGATCTTATTGATTTAACCCAGGAATGGCGTAAATATTCCCTCAATGAAACAAATATATTATATTTTTATTATTCGTGAGTTGTCATCTTAACATACATTTATTTCGAAAGGATTCTAGGGATGGCTTAGCGACTCTGGTGTGGCAAAACCTCCCCCTGCGACTGAACGCATAAGAACAAAGATATCCCCGTGTTATTCGTATCATAATGTGTCTAACAAGTTGCCACACCACCTAAAAGCCTTGTCAACTTCCCCTCCACAAGACTCTCGTTAGAAGTAAACACAAGATGTTATGTCTTACATTACTTTACACTACGAAGTAAAAATGCCGTTGGAGGGTTAAATAATTTGTGAATCTTTTTCATTTTTTCTTTTTTTCCTATTCCGATGTGTAAATACATAGCCTGATGTAAAAATATCTGTGAGTTGGAAAACACTTTTCAGCTCTTCGCTTGGTACCGTTATAAGTAGTTAATGTTCATGGCACTATGTGTTTGGTTGCGGTATTTCAAATATGACAGTAAAATCCGTGTTTCATATTATTATGCAAGTATTTTGCTTCAGCGCATTTGGTAAAACACATTTGACACAAGCGGCACCCCAGGCAGCAGGCAGTTGTTTTAAGCCTGGCCACCAATTCTCTGTGTACCTTGACAAGCAAGTTATGTAATTGCTACGTGAAATTCCAAACAATGTTATTAAAATTTTTTAAATAACAACCTTAGCGACTACCAGAAAGGGAACAGTTAAAACTCAATTTTATGGTTGCAAACTTACAAAACTTAAAAAAATTTTAAGGAACAAAGTGCTATTCTGAACTTAACAGCATGATTTGTAATTTCTATAACACGTTATCAATGTGAAATAACCAATAACTTCGAAGTTTAACCAATATAGATAGTTAAAATTAATTTTTTGGACAGTTAATATTCTGCAATCTTCTAAACATGACATGCCACCGCTGATGACCTTCCCTGCGAAGATTCTGTTCTAGGCTGGAGTGAACCGCTCGCGCTTATTCGATTTCGGTGACTTATCTCCGTTTTTATTGGCATTCACTCACTATAGGCTGAACGAAAACCGATCGTTTTATTATGAGCTCCATCCAATCTTTTGCCAAAGTATATCATTGAGTCTTCGTTTCGTTCAGGCCTCTGGTATTCCACTCAACCGCCCGAGGTAACATTCGTTGAGTATATAGGAGCACGTCACTTTGCTGACACAACATCACTGCAAGAGCTGACACTCCGTTCAGAGATACTAACAAATATACTTTTATCAATAGTAAAATATCTTCGAACACACATCAATACGTATTTTGTATAGTATTGGTGACAGAATTTGAGATACCGCGCAAGAGGCGATTATGTTAACAGTGACAACTGGGATGTTGTCAATGGTTTATTATTCATAATACTATTTGGATTACTTAAGTATCAAGAAAATGAGACCTTAAGGCTCAAAATCAAAGACGGTCGCGAAAATATTCAGAAATCACTTGACTCTGATTATGATAAACGATAATAACAAAAAAGGTTCTACACACTTAACAACTAGGTGCGTTTTTGTTTAATTAACTTATTTTGCAAAAACATGATTTATTAAGACCAAAAATTAAGTTTAAATGAATGTTTTTCATTTAATGTTCGATCACTTATGAAAATAATAATGGTGTGTTCAACACGTAGATCAACGTTTTACCAGACCTACATATAATCAAAATAATAATCTGTCATGACCACTACCCATAATTTGTTGCACAAGCACTTACTACTCTATATTCTCAACATGTTTACCAATTGTACCAATGGTAATCAAAGCTAATCCTAACTTGCACACGGCTGTAAGCACACTTAGACTAATTGAACAACAGTGTCTAATACCTAGAAGTTGTATGTGGTGTATGTGGCTTGCACGATTTAGGAGCAGTTCCGAATGTGACCTTCTAGATTCACAGGTTCGAATCCCGCACAAGGCTAAATACAAAATGTGTTTGTTCTTGATCCACAACCATCATCATACACTTTTAGTTTTTAAAAGTATGGTTGCATTAATTATGGCTATTGTAATCAGGGTAGGGTCAAAACTTTAAAAGTACATAAAAGCTGGCTGAATGAGAGAGTAACTTTAATAAATATTTTGATAAAAATATTTTGGGGCGGGACATAACCTTAGTTTTGGCCATTATGTGTCGTTCTTGACAAAAGAGTAGCCAGCACATCTTCTGCAAAATTTGAAAATCGGTTTTCTGAATTTAATTTTGCACAAGACGGCTACACTATTGTCAAAAAACGACACATGATGCCAAAATGAGTGATTCCGCAAAAAACATGTTGGAACCCC